>LNAC01000996.1:186331-440766 GCA_002007465.1 Ailurus styani | reverse complement strand
GTGGAATTTGTAGGTGTTCAGAATAGTTTGATAGCTATCTGGGTGAATTCCCAGGACCTGAAGATAATCGGTCTCCTACTCCTCCGCCATCTTGCCGCTCCCCTGTTTCTATTTTTTGAAACAGCTTCAGGAGAATAAGTATTATTTCTTTTTTGAATGTTTGGGAGAATTCCCCAGGGAATCCATCAGGTCCTGGACTCTTGTTTTTTTGGGAGGTATTTGATCACTGCCTCAATCTCGTTACTAGTTATTGGTCTATTTAGGTTGTCAATTTCTTCCTGTTTCAGTCTTGGAAGTTTATAGGTTTCCAGGAATTCATCCATTTCTTCTAAGTTGCTTAACTTGTTGGCATATAGCTGTTGATAATAATTTCTGATCATTGTTTCTATTTCCCTAGTGTTAGTCGTGATCTCTCCCCTTTCATTCATAATTTTATTAGTTTGGGTCCTTTCTCTTTTCTTCTGGATTAGTCTGGCCAGTGGTTTATCGATCTTACTAATTCTTTCAAAGAACCAGCTTCTAGTTTCATTGATGTGATCTACTGTATCTCTGGTTTCTAATTCATTGATCTCTGCTCTAATCTTTATTACTTCCCTTCTTGTGCATGGCTTAGGCTTAATTTGTTGTTGATTCTCCAGTTCTTTAAGGTGTAAAGAGAGTTTATGTATTTGGGATTTTTCTGGTTTTTTCAGTGATGGCTGGATGGCTATGTATTTCCCCCTTAGGACCATCTTTGCTGTATCCATCCCATAGATTTTGGACTGTTTTTGTTCTCATTGGTTTCCATGAATTGTTTAAGTTCTTTGATTTTCTGGTTGACCCAAACATTCTTGATCAAGATGGTCTTTAGCTTCCAAGGTGTTTGAATGTCTTCCAAACTTTTTCTTGTGATTAAGTTCCAGTTTCTAAGCACCGTGGTCTCCCTGAGAATATGCCGGAAATAATTGCAATCTTTTGGTATCAATTGAGACCTGGTTTGTGACCCAGTATGTGGTCTATTCTGGAGAAAGTTCCATGTGTGCTTGAGAAGAATGAGTATTCTGTTGTTTTAGGGTGGAATGTTCTGTATATATCTATGAGGTCCATCTGGTCCAATGTGTCATTCAAAGCTCTTGTTTCTTTGTGGATTTTCCTGCTTAGATTATCTGTCTGTTGCTGAGAGTAGCATGTTAAGATCCCCTACAATTAATGTATTCTTATCAATATGTCTCGTTATTTTGGTTAACAGTTGGCTTATGTAGTTGGCTGCTCCCATGTTGGGGGCATAGATATTTACAATTAGATCTTTTTGGATAGACTCTTTAAGAAGTGATGTAGTGTCCTTCTGTATCTCTGACTACAGTCTTTAGCTTGAAATCTAATTCGTATGATATAAGAATTGCTACTCCAGCTATCTTTTGAGGTCCGTTGGCATGAAAGATGGCTCTCCATCCCTTCACTTTCAGTCTTGGATGTATCTCTAGGTTCAAAATGAGTCTCTTGTAAACAGCATATAGATGGGTTCTGTCTTTTTATCCAATCTGCAACCCTGTGCCATTTTATGGGAGCATTTAGGCTCTTCACATTGAGAGTGATTATTGAAAGATATGTTTTTATTGTCATCATGTTGCCTTTGAGGTCCTTGTTTCTATAGATTGTCTCTGTAAATTTCTGTTCTGTATCACTGTTGGAGTTTTCTTCTTTTATAGAACTCCCCTTAATATTTCTTGCAGGGCCAGCTTGGTGGTCACATATTCTTTTTGTCATTAGCCTTGCTGGATACTCTTTATCTCTCCATCCATTCTAAATGACAGCCTTGCTGGATAAAGTATTCTTGGCTGCATGTTCTTCTCATTTAGTACCCTCAATATGTCTTGCCAGTCCTTTCTGGCTTGCTAGGTTTCTGCGGATATGTATGATGTTATTCTGATGTTCCTCCTTCAGTATGTAAGGAATCTCTTCTCCCTAGTTTCCCTTAAGATATTTTCTCTGGTTTCAAGATTTGTGGTTTCACTATCACATGCTGGGTGGTCATTCTTCCCTCGTTGATCTTGGGGGTTTTCTTCTCTGCCTCTAGGACATGAACACTTGTTTCATTCCCCAGATTAGGGAAAGTCTCAGCTAGGATTTGCCCAACTATATCTTCTAGTCCTCTCTCTCTCTCTCCACCCCCTCAGGGATCCTAATAAATCTGACATTGGAAAGTTTCATGGCGCCATTTATTTCTCTAATTCTGTTTTCATGGATTCTAAGCTGTTTGCTCCAAGCCTCCTCCTGATCCTTCTTTTCTATCAGTTTGTCTTCTAGATCACTAATTCGATCTTCTGCCTCATTTACCCTAGCTGTTAGAGTATCTAGATTAGATTGGATCTCATTGATAGCATTTTTAAGTTCTGCCAGATCAGCTCTCACTTCTGCCCTTAGAGAATCTATGTTGCCATTAATGGTTTTCTCCAACCTAGCTGTTATCTGCATAACTGTTACCCTGAAGTCTATTTCTGACATCTTGCATATGTCCATATCCAATAATTCTGTGGCAGAGATCACGGTCTCTGAATTTTTCCCTGTTGGATGTTCCTCCTCCTAGTCATTCTGGTGAGAGGTAGTAGAGGGAATGTGCAGAGTCCAAGCTATTGACTACAACCCAAGCAAGATGCACCTGTTTTATAGGGAGATTAGGTTTCTTGGCCTCTTGTTCTTTCACCCTGTCTTCTGGGGGTAGGGGCCTGCCATGCTGTTACTCAGGCAACCCTGTTTGGGCAGAATTGCCCTGTCCCCTGTGGGGAGGGGGATGGGCTCAGTGAAAACCGGTTTTGGGGGGCTTTTGTTCTCTGGCGGCTTTCCCTGGAGGTTTCTGTGTCCCTTCCAAGAGTCAGAGCAGAAGTGACTGTGTCCAGACATCTGTCTGCCTGGACCAGGTCACTGCGGTGTTTAGCAGCACAGACAGAAACGGAGTCAGTGTGACCTGGAGGGGCTCTCTGGAGAACAGACTGGGATCTCTCTGTTCTCCAGGGAGCCCTCCAGGTCACACTGACTCCGTTTCTGTTTGTGCTGCTAAACACCACAGTGACCTGATTTGTGCGCCCCACAGCAGCACTCCCAGCCTTCACTTCCAGGTCCAGGCATGTCTCTGCCCTCTGTGCTTCTAAAACCACCAGCTGCCCCCAGTTCACACGCGTGCCCCCGAAGCTCCAGGTTTTAGCCCCAGGGGGCTGCTCTAAAGTCCTTTCCCTGCTGCTACCAGTCTTCCAATCTTGCACCTGGGCCCCAGCTTAGGAGGCTTTTGTGGTCCTGTTATTTCACCTTCCTGGTGCCAGTGCTTATGGCGGCTCCCTCCCCCTTCCATTTATCTTCCAGTATCTGCCTACTTCATACCTCAAAACCAGTACCAGAGATATTCTGTTGGTATAGATCTGGATATATCTCTTACATCTCAGGCTGATTTTTTGGGTGTTCAGAGTGGTCTGGCAGATATCCAGCTCAGTTCAGGGGACCAGTTGAAATAGGGTTCCCTACTCCTCCACCATCTTGCTGGACCTCCCTGCAGTACGGCTTAACAATTTAAGGAGGCAACAAAGTCCAACATACATTTACTTTTTGTGTGTCCCTTAAAATTTTTTATTTATTTTACTAATTTATTTTTAATTGTAGTATAGTTGACATAGTAGTTTCAGGTGTGTAACGTAGCAACTGGACATGAGATACGTTGCAAAATGTTCACCATCTGTCACCACAAAACGTTAGGGTAATATTATTGACTGTATTCCCTTGGCTGCTGTTCACAGTTTTAGAAGTGGTCCATCAAAAGTGCTAACATGAAGAGGAGATACATTTCCCAGGCCTAAGGATCCTTAGCTCATTCAAAATAGATTCATTTCTTACGGTTTTAGATTCTTTTTGCTAATTATTTCAATAATTCTGAAGGCAGAACACTCTGAACTTGTAAATACAAGACTGAAAAACAACTCTGAAAGATATCAGCACAACAGTCCATAAAGCCTAAGACTTTGGGGAAATCTTCTCCCCTCTGTTAGGCTGCCCACACCACAGAGCCAGGCAGAAGGGGCCCCACAGAACCCTGGTGCTCGCTGTTTCTCCAAATATGGCACGCGTTATTGAGAAGATAGTTGAAACAGGAAAATGTAGGGCATATTGATTGTAGAACATTATCATCTTTACTCCTTTACAAAATCCTTCTCCCCTTCCAATCTTTGCTTTTCAAGATGAGGGAGAAAAGACTGATCCTGTAATGTTCTGGGCTAGGAGGGTCAGAATGGTTTGGTTTGCATTCTCCCCCCACCCACCTGCCCCCAAATCATTTTCTTATCTCCTAGGAGTCTTTTCCTTTGGATCAGGAAAACATCCATTGAACTTCTTTCTCCCCTGCTAGTTTAGCCAGAGAGGCCAGAGCTGCATTCTTCCGGGAAATCCTACGTTAGGATTTGGAGGAATTTTTTTCCCTTATGGAAAATACTGAATTCCCTAAAATACATAATTATACAGAAGTTCTCTTTTTAAATTTACATCTTAAATATTCAGTTTCTTCCCCCCAGGAGCTTAGCTTAAAGGTCTGAATGGTTCTGGGGGAAGATATCACATGAAACTACTTTTCTTATTCATTAGCCCTGCCTTGATAATTCAGAAAGAGAACCCTCGAGGTAT
Source organism: Ailurus styani (assembly GCA_002007465.1). Classification (NCBI taxonomy): domain Eukaryota; kingdom Metazoa; phylum Chordata; class Mammalia; order Carnivora; family Ailuridae; genus Ailurus; species Ailurus styani. Next base: position 436,125 of record LNAC01000996.1, on the reverse strand, counting down.
GTATGATTATTAGAGATATTTGGAAAATAGAATTTTTAAAAAATTAAATGGTCTTTTTTTTTTTCTTTTCGGCTTTTGTGTTTCAGAAGGTGTGAGGTGAGTCATTTGAACTTTCCATTTGAGTAGGTCAAACATGATCAAATACTAGTAATTTTGTACATTCAGCCTAATCCTCATAGCCTAGCATCTCATGTGTTACATTTTGTGTGAAGTTGTTCTCTCATAAATATTTCCTCTTCTCTCATAAATTTTCTGACTGAAAAAAAAAATCCTGAAAATGAATTCCTTTTTAAGTTTCTGAGGAAAGTCATTTACATTGAATATTTTCTTGCAAATGAATCAGCTGCTGTGTTTTTACCCCTGTCTTCTATTTTAAAGCATATCTTAAAATGTTCTTTTCTCCCAAAGAATTCACGGCGCAGTTGCATGAAGAACTGTAACAAAAGTAAAATATCTGTCTTCGTATTATTTATAGGGAATGTTAGTAGAATCGAACTTGAATGCAGTGCAAAATAGCCCTAATTAAAACAGAGTAAATACCTTATTGCCTGCTTCTGGCAATACCTTTCACTTTATTTAAAAGTATGTTCCTGAGCTGACAAAAAGTAAATCACATAGCCTATTAAGAGAGAAAAGGGGTAAAGTTTTGAAACAAAATAACTGTAAACCAGATTTTAATTCTGATGTAAATACGCTTACTTGGTATTATAATTACTGAGAGTAGATACTTAATAAAAATTTTCAGCCCTCTGGGGAAAAAAAAGAACAGTTCTTTTAATTTCACATTAATCTTTTTTGAGGGCCAGCAAATGTAAAGCACTTGAAATCAATTTTACTTTTAATTTTGGCTCTTTTTATGAACTCAAGATTTAAAAGGTTACATTTTCACCTGTGAAAACTGAATGCACCATCACCCTAATAATGGCTGTCTCAGTGGAAATAGGTGAACTGTTTCCTTGGTTCCTGAAAGTGAGGAAATCACAAGGAAAATTACCCCCAGGGCTGCTCTCTCTGCTGGTGGATGTGTTAGCAGTCTCCGGTTCCTTACCCCCCTCCCTCAGGTCCAGAGGGACCCAACAGGTGTGTTGTTTGGGGGGTAGGGCATAGTAGGGGGGGTGGGATCTCTCTTCTCTTCTTTGCCAACTCTTCTCTTTCCCTTACTTCATTGGGAGAGTGAAAGGCATTGCTAAACTGGGTGTGCTCACTGCCTGGGGCAGCATATGTTAAAATGGAAAGAGAATTAGGACATAATTTTAAAGTCATTTGTCCTTATTGTAAGTCACATTCAGATGGTAGGGATCTTCCTATTTTGTAATTTTCTCCTTTTTTCTTTTACTCCTCCTCCCTTCTTCCTCTTCCTTGAACCCCTCTTTCCTCTCACTTCACCCCAATTCCATTTTCATCTTCCTCAAAATGACTTGGTAAACTGGTGTGATGCCTGGAGCGTATTTACCATAAAATCATACTGTAAGTGATGGTCAGAATCCATGCTAGTTCATAAGCTTTAACGCTTAGTGTTGTTAAAATATTATGTTGAGATTATGAAATCACATTGTTGCAATATTGATAATTAAACTCAACAGAAGACATTTAATTAAAAGTAGACATTCAGTTTACAAGGATAATTTTTAATCCTATTTTCTATTTCATTTCGTTTGCTCTCATTTTAACTTAATTTTAGGGTTCACTATAACTTCCAATTCAGTTCTGAGATTTTAATTTATTAAATCATTTAATTCACTTTTCCCCCCATTTAACTTGACTCAGAGAAAATGTCTGTGAGAAAATCTAATCAATACTTTTCCATTGAAGAAATAAAGAAGAATTTTTTTCTTCTTTTCTTCTTCAATAAAGAAATTAAGAAGAGTAAATGCTTGAGGCAGTGATTCTCATCATTAATTAAATGAGGGAGAATTTTAAAAAAAGAAACAAAGAACTGCTCTAGGCTAGTAGTTCTCTCTTTCTTTACCTGTGTTACCTAGCTGGTAGTAGCATCTTTGCACGTCTCCTGGGCTGGAGATTTTGAAGACAATTTATAGTGATCTGATATTGCCTATCATTCCTAAAGCACAGGTGAGCTTTTAACTTTTTAAACTTTTTCCGCAACAGAACTTTAATTTCTGTTTCGAGCATCTATTTCTCTGGAGCAGCAGAAAATTGTTCTGATGAAGGTTGTGCTGAAGGGGATGAAAATTCCAGAGGGCTTCCATGGTGCCATCTTGTTGCTGGTGGTGGCATGGGTCTGTCAGCCCTGCTGTGCCACCTGGCAGTGCTGGCATCTGCAGTCCTACTCTCCTGTCTGGTCCCTGGTCACTGGAACACACGAGCTACTGAACGAAGCTCCACATTCTTTCTTGGAAGGCCTTCACTGCGTCATTGCTTCTCTCTGCTACTTTTGTGCACTCTTGGATGGACATATAGGAGCCATCAACTCTCATTATGTTGAGATCTGATGAACTCCTCTAATTGACTAAATTCTGCTTCCTTCTGGAATGCCACACTGCTACTTTTCATCCAAGCATTTCCTACATATTTCTGCTTAGGGTAGGGACCCCTCTTCCTCTCTTCCCAGTTCCCACAAAATTTCCTATGCATTCTGAGGAAAGTCACAATGCAGGGCCTATTTCTCAGGAGCCAATGAATGTCTTGGTTCTGATGAGTAATTCTGACTTTCTCTTGTCCCAGCCTTAGGAGAATCTTGGTGTGATAGAAATGTGGTATGGAAACGCTGTAGAGTGACTTTTTCTCTGCCTCATTTCTTCTAAATCTGTTTCTGTATCCTCCCAAGATTTGAATGTGTCCAAGGCCCTGGCTTTTGAGATTTAGAAGCAGGGGAAACTCTAGCTAAAAGGGGGTGGGGATAAGAAAGGACTAAGAGGTAACAGAATATGGAGGTGGAGATAAGCATTGATTATTTAGAAAACATTCCACCTTGTATCGTAAATTCTTTACCCTCATTCACCATATCTTATTGGCGTATGTCTTATGGATATGAACACTATAGTATCTTTTGAATTCGTTCTGTTTCCCCCAGGGAACGTTCAGGGAAAATTTCAGTGGCTCTCTACTTCTTGCCAAGTAAACACCAAACTTCTCAAAGTTTATAGCATTCAGATCTCTTCTAAACTGGATCCCAATGACAACTCTTTTTGGACCTTTTCTTGCCTCCTACACACCTGATACTGTACTATTTCATTTCTTGACAATGTCCTTCACATTGCCATCTTTCTTTCTGTCTTTGTTCATGCTAATATCTTTACATAGAATCTTTTTGCTGCCTTTTGGAAGACTGTTCATATGTATTTATACAAGGGCCAAGTTAAGTGCTACCTCTTCCATGAAGCCTTCTTGGATTTCACCAGACAATAACTACTGACTTTTCTTTTTTGAGCGCTTTTACCCACTGGCTTTTTTTTTTTTTTTTCTTTTCAGTCTCCAAGCATTGAAAAAAATTCTGCCTTAATTAGGGGATTAAGAGGTACAAACTTCTAGTTATAAACTACATAAATCATTGGGATGAGAAGTACAACATAGGGAATATACTCAATAATACTGTAATAACTATACATGGCAACTGATGGTAACTGTGCTCATCATGGTGAGCACTGTGGGATGCATAGAATTGCAGAATCACTGTTATACACTTGAAAGTAATATCACGTTGAATGTCAACTACACTTCCATAAAAAATAAATAAATGAAAATCGTTTGTTTATAAAAGGTATCTAAAAGGTAGCTTTTAGATACCTTGAAGGAAATAATTGCGTCTTGTTCTGAAATTTAATGGGGATTTCTGATTTTTTCTGTTGCTTTTATAGTCTGCCCTTTCAGTTGCTCTAACAAAGGCCAAAAGTTCAGCTTTGTAACTCAGTCACTCTTAATACAGTTTCCATCTCATGCTCTCAGATTAGGGTGACCAGAAGACATTTGAGCAATTGGAGCAAATGGGAGTTTCTTAGGTAAACCAGTTGATAAGGTCACTGTGTCTGAATTGGCTGTTCTTTCAAAGGGATGAAAAGGAGGGAGGCGTGAAGGGAAGGAAAGGCAAGCTTCTGGAAGTTGTGCTCCTCTCTTCCATTACATCTCAGAAGACAGACTGGGGTCCCAAGGGTACATTTAACTGTAAGAGAATCTGGGGACATCTGACCGGTTGCCATATTCCCAGTTAAACTCAAGGCTTATTAGTACAAAGAAGGAGTGAGGGACAGCAAGTTGTCTCTCTACACAGACTGATCTGAACATTTCCTTTTAAGTCCGAGAGTAGAGAACTAAAATTTCTACCAACTTTTTGAAGTGCTTTCCTTTGGGAGATGGGAGGAAATTTTACTGTGTTTCACTCTTGCATTTAATAAGTAGACTGTCTCTTTTTCAAGAGCAAGTACTGAATAAAAATTTCTGAGCAGAAAGTTTTGAGAAAGGAACTCAGGAACTGTAATATGTTTGTCTTTGGTATTTTTAGGTTAGGCTTTCTTACAGAATTAACTGAAAGATGATATTCCATAGGCTGTCCTGGTAAGTAGAGTTTAGAGGAGATGGGTGAGGAAAGCTTATAGTGAAACTCAAGATTTTCTGTCTAGGTATTACCAGCTTGGTTTTCCAGCTCTGCTCTGGTGGAGTGAGGAGGCTTCACACTGGTGGTACAAGAAGTCGGGCTATGCCTTCAGCCGCCTTCTCTAATTAGACACACCATTCAGTGGGCAAACCCAGTTGGGAGAAATGTAGCCGGAAGCACCCTCGGTGTGCCCACAGCAGGAAAAGGTAGGCCAGCACATCTCCAAGAGATTTTTCTTTTCTTTTCTTTTCTTTCGGATGATTTCAGAGGAGGTGAAAGGCACCCTTTTAGATACCTCTTTTTAATCAATGGTGACCTCAATATGTCATCCCACATTTTCGAAAGGGATCTGTGAAATGCAACAACTTAAATTTGAATGTATACTTTGTCCTCCCTCTGCAGCCCCCAATTTTGCTATCAGTCATGGTTGCTAATATCCCGGCTGTCTCCAGCCTAGCTGCCAACTCTGTCAGTTACTGAAATATTGTTTATGCAGGAGCAATTTATACTTTAGAGAGATGAAGAGCAGATTGCAAAGCAGACTCTCGCCAACTTGTTGGAATGTATTCCAGTTCAGAACACTTCAATGTAATTTTTGAATTATTATTTATTATTTTATGCTGATTGGTAAAGGGCTTCTCGAATAATTGATTCATGAAAAAATCATGCTGTGTTTGAAATAATTGCCGGTGTGCTGCTTGATTTGAGTTTTAAGACACCTAATTATATATTCTTGAAACTATTAAATGGAGAAAGGATGAATTGACACTGCCTCAGTGTGACATGTTTTGTCCTGTAACACGTGTTATGGTAATTTATGTGCAGAAGCATCTTTTAGCATATTTTTCATCTTATTTGTAATGACTTGTAATTTGTTTCTAAATAATGTTTTACATTTTTTCCCTATTTTTAACAACCTTAGAAGAATGCAGGTAAGGCAGAATGGTTTTTGTTTTATTTAGTGGCTTCTCTCTAAGTCTTGGAAGAGACAACCAATAGCAGACATTTCTACTTCGAACATGTTGAGCTTTGTAGGGAAGAAAGTGATGCTTGAAACTCGATTTTCTGCCTTTGATTTATTTTTCATCCTTCATCACATAACGTGCTGTTTTCCTTCTGGTCTCTCTCCCTTTTTCTTCTCCCCACCTCCCCCAATTTTCTTTCTCTATCATTTAATTGAAGTACAGGTGACACAGTGTTATATTAGTTTCAGGTGTACAACACCTACTTACCCTGTGCTCACCACGAAGTGTAGCTACTGTCTGTTACACTGTTACAATATCAGTGATTGTATTCCCTTGGCTGTGCCTTTTATTCCTGTGACTTACTCATTCCATAACAGGAAGCCTGTACCTCCCACTCCCCCTCACCCATTTTGCCCATTCCCCCAACCCCCTGCCCTCTGCAACCATCAGCTCTTTCTCTGTATTTATGGGTCTGTTTCTACTTTTTGTTTATTCATTTTTGTTTTTTAGATTCCACCTATAAGTGAAATTGTACAGGATATGTCTTTCTCTGATTTATTTCACTTAGCTTAATAACCTCTATGTCCATCCATGTTGTTGAAAATGGCAATATTGTATTCTTTTTTTTTTTAAGATTTCATTCATTTATTTATTTTAGAGAGAGAGAGAGCAAGAGCAGGGGGAGGATCAGAGGGGGAAAGACTTCCAAGGAGACTCTACGAGCTGAATGTGGAGCCCAATGTGGGGCTTGATCTCATGACGCCCCCAAGATCATGACCTGAGATTGAAACCAAGAGGCGGGTACTTAACAGACTGAGCCACCCAGGCACCCCTGGATTGCATTCTTTTTTTAAGTCCGAGTAATATTTCACTGTGTGTGTGTGTGTGTGTGTGTGTACACACACACACACACACTATGTATAGGTAGATGGATAGATATTGTATCTTCTTTATTCATCTATAGATGGACATTTGTGTTGTTTGCATATCTTAACTATTGTAAATAATGTGATAAGCATAAGGGTGCACATATCTTTTCCATTCTTTAGCTCTTTATATTTTATGATTTTTAAAAATGATTTATTTATTTATTTTAGAGAGAGACCACGAGTGGTAGGAGCAGAGGGAGAAAGAGAGAATCTCAAGCAGATTCCACACTGAGTGCGGAGCCTGATGTGGGACTTGATTTTCTGATTGTGCCACCCAGGTGCCACGATATATTTTTTTTTTAAACTCCCTGGCTCCCCCCTCTTTTTTTTTTTAAAATGTATTTATTTATTTACTTTAGAGAGAGAGAGAGTGTGTGTGTGCACCGGTGACTGAGGGGAGGGCAGAGGGAGAGGGACGGAAAGAATCTCAGGCCAACTCGACCCTGAGTATGGAGCCTGATGCGGGGCTTGATCTCACAACACTGAGACCATGACCTGAACTGAAACCAAGGGTCAGATGCTTAACCTTCTGTGTAACCCAAGTGCCCTCTCCCCCTCTCTTTTCCAACTTCATGTAGAATTTATGGAAGGTATAAGTTACTTCCCTTTTCAGCATTGATTACCTGAGAAAATTATTACCTTACTCTCTAAGTACTATTGGATATCTGAAGTGTTGGTCAGTTTTAACTCAGGCAGCATAACTTGAAAGTGTGACTTTCCAGCTCTTTGTCTTTCCTGTTCTCTACTGCTCTCTTCTATTTTGTATTTTATAAACAGAATAATATCAAATATCATTATAACGTACCTAAGAAAAAAGAAAAGCAATAGCCAGGACCTTGTATTTCAGGATAGTAGTTATTATTTCTGCTTTAGGCATAGTGACCATTGTTCAGTTTGACCTCCATTAACTTGTTGGATAACTGTATTAAAAAGTTATAAATTTTTTTAAGTGAAAATGCAGCTAACCTACATGCTATTGGAGAATAAACCTCCATTTTCACTGAGATTACACCAAATGGCAGAAAGTAGGATCTTCCTTTTTCTGGACTGAATGAAAAAGAACTGCCTCCCCGCCCCCTGCTTTTTTTAAAGTACAACTGCTTAAAAAATACTAAAAAGAATTTTTTAAACCTGCCTAAATGAAAGGCATAACACAAACATCTTAGAAACCGGTTTTCAATCATAGTTTTTGACCTAGGGCTTCCTGGGTGCCTTATCACAGTCGGCAAACTAGGCTGTTGTAAAGTCTTCGTGGTTATAATTCTTGCTGGCTGTTTGATATAATTACAGTACTTTATTTTCTGTATGCTGAGAAATTTATATAATGAATAAAAGGAGTGTCTTGTAATGTTCACTATTTGGTTTTTTATCATCTTATTTGTACATGTAAAACATCTTCCTTTATTAGCAAGCAATGCCCATGGCAGTGCCATGCTAATCACCTTATTATCTAGCCTGTGGTATAATTTAGTGTCTAGATTTGTTCAGGGATCAAGTAAATGATTCAACAGTTATTACCAAAAATAAATTTATTTTCATTTTTTTCTGAAAATGTATACATTGAACTTTCTTATCTGTAGTGGTCATTTGGGGCAATTATAAAATCAGTGATCCCTGCTACAGTTAGAAAGAGCGGAACACACTTACCGTTTCATATTTTCAATTCAAATCGTGCACAGTACTCTCTAATTATGCATCGTATCTGCCCTGAAATAATGTTTGGGGTGAATGATAGTGAGACTGTTGTAAATAAATGAACATCACAGTGGTAGGCATGCCATTTTTGAGGTTGAGACTTACTTAGTTAGACTTGAAACTTGATTCTGTGCTTGTATGTACATATATATATATCCCAGTGACTGGCTAGCAAGGATTTTCAGGTGTGTAGATATCCCAGAAAGTGAACATTCCATGGTACAGTAGGTATACTTGGTTGGATATCTAAATGAACCCTCCCAAGCAAGTAATGGTAGACATAGAGGGACATGCTGCAAATAAAAGGCAAAAAATTTTTTTTAGAATGCACTATATATTAGCAGTGGACACTTGGTAAGGTCCTCAGAATTTATTGTCTATGTAACTGTAATAACCTCCTGAACTAGTTTCTCTGCCCACAGTCTGGCCCTTGCCACTATATTCTTCATATAATTTTCATCCTCAGATGCAAATTGATCCTAACATGTTCTGACTTAGATTCCCTCACTGATCCATTTCACCTGTAGATTCGTCGGTGCTCTTTGGTGTCCTGTGCACAGCCTTCCACATGTGGACCTGGCCACTGGAACCATGACTTTTGTCCCTCCCACCACCTGTCCACAGAAGAGCTCCCCTTGTCTAGATGTGCTAGGCTTTCCCTTGACCTTGAGCCTTTAATGTGTCCTCCCCCACCTGACTTTCACCTTGCTCTTGTGTTTCTGGGCCTAGCTCAGGATCACTGTGTTTGGGAAGACTTCCTTAATCCTAAACCCCCAAAGTTCTAAGAGTCAGGAGTCCCTCTCCCCTTCCAAATACTCTGTGCTTAGTGTCACTGTATCCTTCATTGACTTCTCTCACTGCTAACCTGATTGATGACATTTATATCATGGTTGGCAACCAAAATGGCTTTGAGATCCCAGTGAAACTGGTCCCTTCCAGCATGGGCTTGGGGAGTTCTCTACTCTTCTTGGTCTCTGAGATACTGTAGAAAGTAGGTGCTAATGTTCTCCTGAAATGCCTCTGTGGTATAGAGGCAGGTTACCAAGCCTGTCTGAATTCACTCAGTCACGGCCAAGGGAAAAAACATAGACATTATTGCTCTAAGGATATAAATTATTCTGTGCTTTATAGAAGACAATAACAGCTAAAGTATGGTTGGAGAAAACATTCATTTTATAACAAAGAAGTAAACGTAGGAATGAATAAATACAGTAGAGATTCAAAAAATATAACATTGACTTGAACACCCACACCCTATCAGAAACCTATTCATTTCTGCTCGGAATATATAAAGGTTATATCGTTAGCTCCAGTGACATGTCAAACGTTAATTCATTCACGTATTTCATTTACTCATCTTTCACACAATTATTAGCTGTAGACCATGTGCCAAGAACTGTCCCAGGTACTGGTTGTGACCAAAACACAATTCTTGTTCTCAGAGAGCTCATAGTTGTAGAGGAGAGAAGCTCCTTTCAATTCCCTTTGAGAGTGTTGGGATGTAATTCAAACAGATCTGAGAGTAATGGTTCTGAGAAATATCTTATTTTTTTTTTCATTTTTTAAATATAGAAGATGTGTTTTGGCCATATTCCTTGAATAAATAAATTGGAAACTAAAATTTTCCAATTTGAAAGCAAAACTGAAGATGGTCAACCACGAGTGAACAATACGGTGTATTCACTTGCATTGAATGATGGCAGAGCTGTGTTCTATTGATCACTGGAAATAATACCCTGAAATAGAGAAACTTCTACAGAAAAGAAATTTAAACTCCTTTCTTACTTGATTATTTGTTAATAGCTTCATATTTCACATGGTACCAGAGGATATTACTTTGGTGACATTCAATAAATCTAAGGCAGCAATAGAAATAATCAATAATCTATTCATAGAAATCATGATAAAATGCTGGGAAAACACAGTCCGATTATGGTAGTGGTAGAAAATAAAATGACACAAGGTGGAAACTCTGATAAATGAATAAAGACTCATATATGCCCCTGTGTTTCCAATTTTTATTTTTAAATGGATGACTCTCTTTAAAATGGTTAATTGCATCAAAAACTAATGATGGACTGTATGGTGACTAACATAATATAATAAAAAAACACAAAGCAACAAAAAAAAACTAATGATGTACTATATGCTGGCTAACTGACCATAATATAGATAGATAGATAGATAGATAGATAGATAGATAGGTAGGTAGATAATCCAGCAAAAACAGGTTAATTGTATTTAATTTTAGAAAATTATATTTATGACATTTTATGTTCTTGGTTAAAAATGTGTACGTTTTTGTTCACCCAACTGCAGAGTAGGGAGGCTTGGTGACTATTTCTGCTCATTATGCCAAGTTTCCAAACATCGAATGAGTTAGGATTTCAGAGGTAACCTTGAAGAGTATGGCCCTCACCCACATGAGCTTGTGGTGCTTTTTCCCCGCTTGCTCTATAAAGAGAAGAAATGTGTGTAACTGTACCGTGATCACTGCACGTGTGATCCTGACAGATGTTCGGGAATCTTCGATCTAGCTTAATTCTCTTGTCAGTTGGCAAGATTCTGAGGTCTGTTTGATTCTCCACTTCTCATAAGTCATTAACCCCTTTCAGGGGTTATAGGAAAGGTGGGGGGGGGAGGTGGTGGGAACAAGAGAGGGTCTAGCATGGGCAGAGGTTCGAGCTAGGGTTATGGACTTGATTCTGGGCTTCAAGTGTTTTCTTAGTTGCTGTTTAACAAGTCTTCAAGAAGGGCATTGTGCTGCTTAGGCAGAAAGTGCCTATTGATGACTTCTAGTCAATGATGTGCTTTGTGACAGACCCTGGCGGTCAGCTAGAGGTATCTGGGTTTCTGGAGAGACTGGTTTGGAGCCAGCCCATAGGCATGGGGGTGCGTGGTGGTCACCACTTCTTCTGTATAAGCTGGGAAGAGACTCAGTTCTTAGGATGCTGGAGTTGGAGTTGGTTTAAGGGGGTTGCCTATAGAAGATTTCCAGAAAGAATTCAAATGGCCTCTGTCAAAGGAATTAGGCCCTGTGGATCTGTTAACTGAAAAGTGCACCGCTGCCTAGTGATTTGGGTAGATGGATATATAAAGGAGAGGGAGAAGAATTGCGGCACTTATAAGAACAAGATTATTATACATTCCCTTTGTTTCTGCAGTCCTGTCAGCTGACATCAGGTTTCTTATTAACTCTGATGCTAAGAAGCCTCCAGAGAGGCCCTGTGGAGCAGGCTGTACTGCCAGTGGTTTCTCCTCCATAGGGGAGAAAGTTTCACAGAGGAGTGTGTGGAAGGAGATGGGCCAAGCTGTTGTCACTCCTGATCTTGTGAGGGGCTGGTCGTGGGGCTATAAAGTGAGAGTGGTAGTCTCAAGCTTTTTCATGCATGTATTTGTTACTGTTGGCATATCAAAAAATTCAAGTAACCATAAAAGATATATTCTTCCAAGAAGATTAATTATTGTATTTATTCTTGGGGTTATGTAACCTCAATACTGTTAATCTAAAAACAGTGGAATATTGAAATGTGTGGACATAAAATTATGATTAAAAAGTAACACTCACAGGCATCTTTCTCAGTTAATGGAACAGAACTATCTCCAGAATGCTTGCCTTCCAGCGAGTTCTTCAAGCTTTATGGTCTTATCTTTTTGGTTGTGACTGCATTTCTGAGCAGAGGGAGAGGAACAGATAGACTTGTTTCCATTTCAGGACGAGAAGAATTTTAAGATGGCCTACTGAGAAGAGTTGAATAAATCATGGAATGTTCATATAATGCATTCAAGGAGATAGATGTGTTTTGACTTGCGAAGATGTCTGCAGCGTGTTGTTTGTTGAAGAAAATAACAAAATAAAATGAAAACAATTGAAGATGTCGCATAAAACCGCACAGACCCCCATAGAAACACCGTTGTGATGAAAGGCATGAAAGGGATGATATCCGTGGGGTTATATTATAAATTATTGTCACTTCTTGTTTGTTTTGTATTGTGAAATTTAGATGTAAAAGTAGAATACACATATCTGCATGTACATACACCATATACATATGTCCACATTTTATATATGTATAAGATTACAGAATGACTCTTTCCCACGCAGGCCACCAGTCTGTCCCTCTCCAAATGCATCTGCTCTCATCCTGCCTCCTCTTTTCCAGGCAACCCATCTCTGTCTTTTGCCTGATTCATTTCCTTGCTTTAAAAGATGATTTGCTTTCTATGTATTTTATCTAAACAATATATTGCTTGGTCTGAAAAAACCCAGTAGTGCATACAAATCTATTACCTTTAGATGAAGACTCCTGGGAGAAGGTAACAAGAACAGTCTCTGATTCATGGGCCTCAGGCATCTTTATAGTTTCCAAGAGTCCTTTCTCAGAAAAGGCAGCCTACAAGGTTCTTTGAGTCCTGGGAAAATGGGGCTCACACCACTAAGCAGGGTAACTAGCACAACTAATACAGAATACCCAAAAGAAATGTACTCAGAGGAAGTAAAGTGCTTCATGTTTTCTTCTTTAAGGGCACCATGGTCTGCTTTTCAAGTCTCAGGTTTATCTGGACAGAACAGTTCAGTGGGGTGAAGTGAGTGAGCTTGCCTGCTTCAGGATGCAGTGTCTTTAGAGAACAGGAACTTCATCAGCATGTAAATCATCAAGACAAACAAGGCTTACAGATAATCCATGCAACCCATATCCAGGTGTTCTATCATCAGGTACACAGGACTGTGATGTTAGAACTTGTGAATGTCCTCTTCTGAGTGACATGACTCCAGCCAGGAGTAGCCATATATCCCTGAGCACGGCTACAACTGTGGGATCTCTCTTTTCTGTCTTGAGGATTCCTTTTGCTTCTTTGCCTGTCTCCTGCATTGGATCCCCTATTTCCTGATACTAATGTCTTTTTGTTTGTTTATCCTTTGTTGTTGTTGTTGTTAGCTTGGATTCCCTAGTAGATTTTTGAGAAAGGGGGAGAGAGCTATGCTTAAGGCAGGGAAGAGAACTTTTGAGTCTGAAAATGTCTTTGTCTTACCTCCACACTGATGGATAATTTAGCTGGCTATCGAATTCTGTTTTGGATATCATTATCCTTCAGAATTTTGAGGCCTTTCTTCAGTACTGTCTTCTTGCTCTCAAGATTGCTCCTGATCAGAAAGCCATCTGATTCCTTCTACTGTCAGCATGATGTGTTCTTCCCCAGTCTCCTTCACTCCACCAGAAACAGAATTTTCTCGTAGTCACCAGTATTCTGAAAAACCAAGTTATGTCTTGATACAATGGTGTTTGATCCACTGCACTGGGCACTCAGTGACCCATTTCAATCTGGCAGTTCATGGGGAATGCTTTTGTTGGTAATTTCTTCCTTTCCACATTCTCTGTTTTCTTTGGAAACCTGAATTATTTGGATGCTGTATTTGACGAACTATTTCTCTTATCTTTTCATAACTATTTTCCATCTCTTGGTCTTTTGTTCTACTTTCTGGGAAGATTTCCTCTTCTTGACCTATTAGTGCTTGCACTGGGGTTTTCATTTCTGCCATCATGTGTTTTAATTTTCATATGCTCTTTTTTTGTACTCTAAATGCTCTTTTTTGTGTCCAGTTTGTGTTACAATATCTTCTTTCATCTCTTTGGAAAGGCTCATGAAAGTTATTATTTAAGATTGTCTTCTCCTTATAGTCACTCTTTATCTAAATTTTTTGGACTCTGTGTTCTAAGATAGAGATTTTCTGATTATCTTGGGCTTTTTGCTAATGATGAAGATATCCCCCCACCCTCCCCAATTTGTGTGTCTTGTTGGTATTATTATACTTTATTGTGGAGTAACTTGGGTGGGATATTTGTAGGGTAGGGGCACCTTCTAATGATGCCATCTCTAGGTGTTTCTTTTGGGGTTGGACGGATTTTCTAAGGACAGAATCTTCTAGTCTCCTGCTTGAAGGATGAAAGTCTAGTTGCTGGAATTCTAGAAGTGAAGTTGTACTTTTCTGCTCTCAGAATTGGGCATGAATAAAGAAACACAGTTTAAAATTAAAGTTAGGTACTTAGGCTCCCAACAGTGTGTGACATCCCTCCGGCCAGAACCTTGGAGATGAAATCCCCGGATTTCTACTGAAATGAGAGATGTCGCCCAGCAACATGGCTTACAGGGTCTGATTACCAATCTACTGCTTCTCGGTATTCCCACAGTTCTTCAATAATGTAATAATGAGCGCTTTTCCCCAATTCACCCCTATTGGTGGAGGAATCAAGAACTGCCAAACTCTGAGTTTGTAAGGAATCTGTGGTTTTTAAATAAGGTTAGTTCACAGACTTCTCCTCTCTTGGCAGGGAGTTTAGCTTCCTTCTCTCTTAAATCAGTTACTACACATCCATGTCCTGTGCAGCATGTAATGCTCCATTACTGGCCTCTCCTTAAGGGTTGACATCTTTAAAATAAATCCCCTTTACTCTGGTTTCAGTGGAATTTTGGGAGAAAACAAGTTACAATGAATGAATTTGGCCCTCTTACACTAGAATGACTTACTTTTTAAACATCTTCATATTCTCATGTGTGATTAATCATGAACATATATTACTTTAAAATTACCTAAAGTCACATTCATTTTGACCAAAAAAATGATGAAATAGTGTTATGATAATAAGAAAAATAGGAGATAGTAAAGAAAAACATAAGATAATAAGAAAAAAGAACGAGGGGTGCCTGGCCAACTCAGTGGGGCATGCGACTCTTGATCTCAGAGTTGTGGGTTCAAGCCTCCCACTTGGGTGTAGAGATGATTTAAAAAAATAGAATCTTAAAAAAANATAATAAGAAAAAAGAACGAGGGGTGCCTGGCCAACTCAGTGGGGCATGCGACTCTTGATCTGAAGTTGTGGGTTCAAGCCTCCCACTTGGGTGTAGAGATGATTTAAAAAAATAGAATCTTTAAAAAAAAAAGAGCTAAATATTTTTGTCTCTCTTTCCAGTATCTACACAAGTAGTTGAGAAAATAAGAAATTTTTCCTAATTTCTTGTGGACCAGTTGAATGAATCCATCAGAAAATTGGCATAGTTTTGAGTTGCTTGGATAGTGAAAGTTCTAGATAGTGACATATGACATGTGTGCCTACAATATGTATATAATTAAGGATATATGTGTGTATATATATATTACATACACATACATTTAAGAGATTAGATGATATTGTGAAGATTGATTTTGCATGAAGAACAGATAAGTAGACAAGCTCAGAGTTGCTAAACAAAAGCCAGGAGTAGGCACTCCACCTGCAGGCCTTGGGAGTACACACTCTGTAACTGTGGATCAGGGTAACTCTCTCCAGCACGTGGTCTAGACAGGTGCTTCCCTGCCATGTCCAGAACTTCAGTACTTTCTCATAGAATCCCATGCCTCTTGCTTCAGGATCTTTTCTGCTCAGTTATAAAGAAACAAATATTGCTAAACTCTCCAGGGTTTTCAGTGATTTAATACATTGCTGTTTGCGGTTTACAGATTTGTAAGTTACCCAGGATTTCCTGGAAATAATACGTTAACACTTAGATTATCTCCAGTGGTATTCATATTCATTTTAGAAGCCAATAAAGGATGGGCTTAAAATGGGCTAACTTGGTATCCTCTCAGGGTCAATTCTAGCAGGTCTAGAATGTCCTAATGGATTAAAAAATGTACGTCACCAGCACTGACTCACTGGGAAAGGCATGAAACGTGAAGGGTATTGCTTTGTCATTGTTGGTCAGAGTTTGGGGGAGGTTTGTACCAGCTTGTCAGCATTGTTTACTGGAAACAGTGAGATTGATAACAGTGAGATGAATGATTTATACCTAGAGGATTCTGCTCCTGAGGCTGTGAATGTTCCTCCATTTATTTATTTCTTTAACTGACTGTGACCATTTGGATGGTTTCCAGTTTCAGGCTAGTATGAAAGTACTACTCTGAACATTCTAGGACATGGGTTTTGGCAAATAAATGTATTCCTTTCTGTTAGGCATGTACTTAGGAGTAGAATTGTTTGGCATTTTAGATTTCTGTATTTGTAACTTTAGAAGATATTGCAAGGTGTTTTCTAAAGTGGTTGTACCAATTTATACTTGTATGCAGATGATGTTTTAGGAAGTTGGAAAATGTTGCAGACTTTCCTGGAAAGTAAGGAAATTCATTTTTGATGTCTCTATGTATAAATCCATTATTTTAAATAATATTTAGCTATGGATTTTACCTGATGGGAGACACCAGCTTGGTTGGTTCTTGTTAAACACTTCCTACCACTAATTTCCTTCCCCCCCACCTTTTATTAAAAAGATTTTATTTATTTATTTATTTGACAGAGAGAGAGATCACAGGTAGGCAGAGAGGCAGGCAGAGAGAGAGCCTGATGCGGGACTCGATCCCAGGACCCTGAGATTATGACCTGAGCTGAAGGCAGAGGCTTTAACCCACTGAGCCACCCAGGCACCCTAATTTCCTTTTCTTAATTATTGATTTCTGTGTCTAAATAATTTTTCCTTTCTATTCCTTATTTAAAAAAATGAAGGCAGGGGTATCTGGGTAGCTCAGTTGGTTAAGCATCTGAGTCTTGATTTTGGCTCAGGTCGTGTTCTTAGGGTTGTGAGATTGAGCCCTGCATTGGGCTCTGTGTTCAGCAGAGAGTCTGCTTGAGATTCTGTCCCCTGCACCCTTTGTTCCTCACCCTGCTTGTGCTCTCTCTCTAAAATAAATAAAATTTATTAAAAATTTTTTTAAAAAATGAAGGCAGAACATCATGTTACAGATATCTCTTGATGTGGATTTCTGAGAGCAAAACTGGTCAAGTTCTAGTCTGTAAATTATTCTGGAATCTTCTGGTTATTTCAGGCTTATGATGTTTTAAAGAACAGCATCATCCTCCCTACCATTAGCTATTCTCTAAATTCCTATAAGAGAGAATGAGAGAAAATCTTCCACAGACCCATGAAATTTTATTTTTCAAAGAGATGCATGATTAAGACAGAACTTGAAGTATATCTAATTCACTTTGGAAGCCCAAGGAAATTTGGATAAGTATGAGCAAGTTGAGAAAATTAGACGTGTAATACATGCCAATTAAATTTAAAGAAGGAGAAGATGACTCATCTGGAATTAAAAAAAAGAGAAAAAGATGAATAAAAGACATGACCAAATTGAGAACCAGTCTTGCTGTTGGAGCACAGGAGAAGGGCGCTTGGGGTAACACAGCTCGGAAGAACAAGCTTTAAATGCTCATTAGAAAAATTCTTCTTTTTTTCCCCATCAATAGATATTCCTTTGAAATGTCCCAGAAATGTCCAGCCATCAAATGTAAATTAGTATAGTTGACTAAAAATTTAATCAGTGACAACCCTGTGTGCAGGACAGGCAGGGAAAGTGATGGGGAGACCAGGCTCACTTGTGCACACGTTTTCCTTGCTGACCCACTATGATTTGTCGGTTAAGGGCTTGGCATGTCAAGCAATTAATAATTCATAGGCGTTGGCTTGTTTGTTTTTTTAATCTTTTTTTCTCTTTATCATGGAAATTTTCAAATATTCACAGTAGTAGAGAGCATGGTGCTAGGAATCTGAGATACCCATCAGCCAGCCTCAGCAGGAATCATGACTGTTCCGTTGTGTTTTATCTGTAGAGACCCTCACTTCACCCACCTCTACGCAGATAATGATGACACAAAGGGTAGGCTTCATAATCATTTCATTTAAAAATGATTCAGCGTATCTTTAGAAGACAAGGTCTTGTCTTTAATAGTATAATTGGTTATTGTTATCACAGTTCAAATACATTTCCTTGATCTGGGTTTAGTATTTTTCTCTTGTATTACTTAGAAAATTTCAATACAAGACTTGTGTCAAATAACCATGTCTTGATGTCTTTAAGTTTCCATTACATTTCATCACACATGAACATGACACAATCTATGTTCAAACCTACTCAAGTTCATGGCAGAGTTCAGTTTAATAACGGCTTTCTTTACTTTATCTTCTTCTTATATCACTATTTCTCTTAAATCAGCATTTTTCCCTCTACTGACATCACTTGATGGAGCAGATATCTGATGAGTCCTTGTCTGTTGCTGCATAGTCTTAATTGTGGAGTGTGGTGTTTTCCAGCTATGAATAATTAGAAATGAATACAAACACAGCATTTCATTCAGCGTTTTAAAATTTTCCTATATGGTGTCAGTAGACCTTTGGCAGGGGTGCCTAGAGTGGTCCTCCTGTGATTGGAATTCTCTAGGAATTCTCTAGATGAGATTAAGTTATCTGAGCCCAGAGAGAATCCAGTGACACCATCATATGTTTTAGTATCTCTAACAAATTTTGTGCCATTTCGTGCTTTGAGAAGCAAGAATAAGTTTCAAGTCTTCTTCTGTCTCTGCTCTAAGTGAATGTGTGTGGATAAAAAGTAGTCACTGAAGCCAGTGTAGCTGTACTCTTGTTATCTGGACATACACATGTGCTTTAGGAAAGGAATATGTCCAGTGACATGCTTGCTTTATCCAAAACCCATAGACACTTCTAAGCACCTCAGAAACAGATGTGTAAACCTGCCATGAATACAAAGCAGCAATTTGGGTATTTTTAGGAAGAAAGAGGAGGTTCAGAATTCTATCAGAGCCGCTTCATTCTCCTCTAAACCAAGAAAGGACTATTTCCTCCCTTCTGCAGACTGTTGCACAAGATAGGACGTTGCGTTATGCGGCTGTGCAGTGCCAACATGGAAGTCTCCAGGTACTCCCCACTCACGTTGGCCATTACAGTGGTGTGGATGCCTTTGAGGGGAGGCTGGACTGTAGCTCTTAGCTCTGCAGCCCACCCTTGCCAGTGGGCACTGATTATTTGTCTCTATCTCTCTGTCTCTGGAGCAGCTGTCCTTCTTGTGTTGGTGGAGATAGCATCAGTCTTATCTCTTTGAGTATTTCTAGAACTTTATGTTCTCTGTTTTTTGTGAGGAGACAAAAAAAAAAAAAAGGCAGTGTGTCTCCTTTTCTGTTTTTGTCTTTTTTTCTTTCCTTCTCTTAGAGCATCTCCACATCACCATGTGCTTCCACGGACATTGGCAGTGGAAGGGAGAGCCTGGGGAATGGCTACCCCATGGAAGTGGCCTGAATCTTTTTCCCACTCACGTCACATCAGCCAAAGCAAGTCCCCCAGCCGTGCCCACGTTTAGTAGGTACAAGGAAACGCAGCCCTGCCATTTTCTTAGAATGGGAAGGGATTGGAAGACGTCCTAAGCCTCATTTGTAGATATCCTACCAGTTGCATTCTGACTGATTTCTTTTAATATTGCTAGAATTCTACACTTTATGGTCACGTTTTGGTGAGAATACAAAACAAGGACCCCGTTTCTTTCTCTTTTTTGTTATCTTTCCCTTCTTAACCAGGAAGTTTCTTCCTAAACATTGTATACCACTGCAGATGTTTGGATGGTGGTAGATCCATGTGTCTCAAGCTTCAGGGTACATACACATCGTGCAGATTTTGGCTCCATAGGGCTGAGGTGGGGCCCCACATTTTGCATTCCTAACAAGCCCCTCAGCTGGTCTGCTGTGCACACTTGGAAGAATAAGCCTTTGGTCTATCACTCTGTTGAGATGGGGGCAAGCATCATAATTTTCATCGGCTTCAAACAGAAAATAAGGCAATTAGTTTTTTGGGTTTTTTTTTTGTCTCCCCTACAGCTGAACCAAGAGCCGTGTCTCATGGTGATAGTTGTCAACCACATAAGAAGCTTGTCAATGCAACTCAAATGCATGCTTCTAAAAGATAATTGGCTTTGTGTTCATTCATATTGAAATAGTACTGCTAGGAAGAAAGGAGACCTAATTGAACACTCAAGACATCCCCCTAAAAGCCAGCGTCTAATTATGGTGGGACCCACACAGCAGGGACACCGAAGGGACAAGGACAGACCGAAAACATCTTTATACTCTTTTGCTCTGAAGAGCCCTTCCTGAGATCAAATGCAATTTGTGCTAAAGAGGCAACAACTGACAAGCTTTACCCCCAGCAAGCTTCTCAGAGACAGGCAGTCAGAGCATTTGTCATCATGCTTCGATTTTGCCTAATTATTAATAGAACACTTACTATTTTTTTTCCTGTCCTGATCCTTGACTAATTAAGATTCTTGCATGTTTTAAGCATTTCACTTAGCATTCAGGGTTGTAGGTGAGTTGCCATTTGGCTCCAGGATGCAGACTGGCTACAGAGGACTGTATCAGACCCGTGTTTAGATTTCTGCTGGGGTAGAAATGAGGCTGGGCCCAGTAAGAGCACTCACAGGCCCTTCTCATTTGATCCAGAGCCTGTTTTTTACCTTGCTCATTTGTAATGCCAGCCCAGCAGGGCGACTGGGTGTATTGCTATAAATTAACAGCCATGTCTCATAGTTCTTATTCTGGAGGTGTAATTCAAAGAACTGTCACAAGGAATAGCAAAGCTATATATTCTTCTTTCCAGCAACCATCATAAAAAAAAAATCCCAATTACTTTAAATTACCACAAAATGACTTTAAAATCAACCCCAGATCTGCTGCCCTTGATTCTCTTATAATTAGTTCAAAGGGCAGGAGACAGAGCAGTAAGTTTTGGGGTATACTATATAGCAGTTACATTTTTCATGATCAAGGAACTTTTAGTTTACAGCTTCTTTCCTTTGAACTAATTCATTGAAGGAGATAATAATTCTAGGGTCGTTTCCTCATTCTGCTGACACTCAATTTCTGGGACTTGGGCATATTTCACTTCCCTTTTATCATTAAAATATTTAAAACTCTAATTTAAAATCTTAGCAAATGCTTGGCTTTTTATATGATCAATGGAAACTCATTGGTATTAGCCCAAGTGAACCGGCAATGCCCGAGTCCTGTCCTGGCAAAGCCACTCTCTTTAAGAGGCTCTGATGAGGATGGACACATGATGGACAGTTCCAAAGGCAAATACTTCTTAGGCCCACACGTCTAATCTGCCCCTGCAGAATGCTTTGTTAAACCCAGCTCTAACAGAAGGCTTCCGTGGGACATTTGAGAACTCTCCTCCCATCTCCAAAATTAAACCCAAATTTGGCCAAGAGGAGGAACCAAAGAAATCAGAGGGTTTACCCCTGTGTAAGTAGGTCACATGAGTGCTGCCTCATGGAGTGATCCAATGGGAAAGGCTCTATCTAGCACATTTACTTCCCATACAGAGCAGAGTGCTGGCTTCGTGGATGTAGGCACCTTGGAAGATTGAATTACTTTTTTGTACAATGTTCTTACCATTTGCTAGTTGCAGATAAAGACATAGAGTTCTTGTACAAAGGCAGAAAGTCTCTCTGTGGATCCATCTCTTCGTACACTGATCCATTCGCCTATCCACGCATCCATCCATGCATCTGACCAATCAAGAGGAAAATTGCGGGAAATAATGGTGTCCTCGTCTGACCAGAATATCTGTTCTAGCTTCTTCTCCTGTTCCCACAAAGAGCAGTCATATGGACAGCAATTGCTTTAGCAATTACAATTATATTTTTTAAATATGTATTTTAATGGGACACAGGATAGATGGTGTGGTGCAAAGGGCACTAGATGAAATAAATTTATCCAAAGGCCCTGTATCCCCCAACTCCTAATCACTTGATTTCTTCCTGTATTGGGAGTGTTGGACTTATTATTCATGGGTGCAATTTTTAATAGTTATTCTTACCCTTTCTTCATCTCTGCCTACATACAAAGTGTATGGAAATGGTCTGTAAGTTTAAGGTATTTTTTCCACCATAATGGAACAATTTTAGGGAACTTCGAAGGATGTTTTTCTCCTGAGACATCAGGAAATGTGTGATCTGATGCAAGTGTTCCTCAGGATAGGTTGCTTCTGGCCATTTTCTAGGTAGATGCTTTTTGGTCATTCTGTCCACTTCCTAAATTTTGATAAATCTGCTAAAATCTCCTGCCGAGGGCGTTTCTAACACTGCCATTATGTGGAGTTGACTTTTCTCAGGAAACTTTCACATTTCACTATCTCTCTACTGTATAGCCAACCTTCTTGTCAGCTGAATGCTTTTCATTGTTCTATATCCTGGTCATCTGAATGTTCCCTCATTCCTATCCGGCCACCATACTGTTTTTCTCTTCCATTAGCTCTCTACAGTGCTTTCATTTCCTCACTTAACACTCACCCAATTACTCAATTTAATGTGGCCCCTGGTCCACCACTCTACTGAGCCAGCTCTTTCTTTTTTTTTTTTTTAAAGATTTTTTATTTCATCATTTGACACAGAGAGAGAGATTACAAGTAGGCAGAGAGGCAGGCAGAGAGAGAGGAGAGAGGAGGAAGCAGGCTCCCTGCTGAGCAGAAAGCCCGATGTGGGCCTCGATCCCAGGACCCTGGGATCATGACCTGAGCCAAAGGCAGCGGCTTTAACCCACTGAGCCACCCAGGCGCCCAAGCCAGCTCTTTCTAAACTTGCTAAAGAGTGGTCTGTTGCTCAACCCAAAGAATGTGTTCTGGTTTTACCACGGATGACTTTTGAATTGCATTCAACACAGTTGGTCACTGCCTTCCATCATATTCTTTGCACCTGCTCTGCAGCCTTCTCCATGATGTTCTTCTGTGGCCACTCTCTAATCTCTCCCAAGGCAGAAGCATTTATACTTAGGGCTTCAATCACTTCCTCTAAATAAGTGACTTAGAAAGCTGTATCTGTAGGTAAGACCTCTCCTCCTGGCTCCAGGGTATTCAGTCTCTCTGCTTTCTTGACCTCTCTCTTGCATGAGTTACAGACATCTCAAAATTGGTGTGATTAGCACTCAGTGCATGAGCTCTTCCCCGAGCCTCGCCTTCTCAGGTGTTCTGTCTCTGCATGGCATCACCATTCATCTAAGATATGCCATCTAGAATCTTGGGAATCATCTTGACACCTCATTTCCCTTATCCTTGTATATGCTCCTTCAACATTTATTCCACAAATATTAAGTGGTCTTATGTACCAGGCACTGTTTTTTAGCCTGAGACACACATCTTCAAATAGATTCACCTCCAATCCAGTGCTGTCAATTCTACCTCTCATTTGTAACCTACTCTCTCAATTTCATCCATTCTGTCCTACGCTCTCATCATCTCTCACTTATGCTACTGCAATAACCTGTTTAGTGTGTCTGCACTAAAACATTCTCCAAAGGCTTAGTGTTACCATAGCCCATCCCTACCTACCTCCTACTCTTCATTAATACCCCTCAGTGGTCTTGGAAAAAAAATGCATTATTTTGACTTGATGGGCCATGGCTGCTCCAATCCCAGCTACCTGCCAAGCCTCATCTATGCTTAGCATTCCACTTGGTCCTTCCTCTGCAGCTACTTGCCATCCCCTTTACCGCAAGTCCTTTGAATATTGCTCCTTCCAGCTTTTGCAAAATCTCATTTCATAGCTCAGACAACCCTCCCTTGTACAGACACTCTCCTTGCCTCTCCAGACTAGATCTAATGCCATTATTACACACTTGAGTGGAATACGCCCAGGTCTCTGCATTCTCCTCACAGAGTCCACAATGCTTTGTACAGTGCCTGATGCATATTAGGCATTTGTTGATACTTACAAATAAAGAATAGTTCCTTACCTCATTTTTATGAAAGTGAGTTGCCCAGGCCTTTTGCACATTTGCTGGTTGAAATGGAATTCTTTGGATTACCTAGGCCTTTGCTTATGGTTTTCTTAGGCTCTACCTAGATTTCTACTTCTATCCTGAAGTGACCTTTTAATGAGTTCTGTGTGGACATTGACATCTCTGATTATTTAAGATGCAGCAAAGAACCTCAGACCATTTACATCAGAGATAATTGCTGGGGAATATGTAAATTAACATCAATTACTTGCATTTATCAAAATTTTCATTTAAACTCATAGTTGAGCTGTACACAGTTGCATAAATTATTTTAAAAACTGATATCCTTAGGAGAGAACCTTGTAATTACGCTGGAGTGGGAAGATGACTGACACAGAAGAAGATGGAACTATTTATGTTGCTTAAAGTAATTTAGAGAAGTGCCCAAACAGTTCGGTTATGGTCTTGTGACTCTGCCAAAGTCAGATGCTAAAGCTTGGCATGTTCGAATTTATATTTTATCTTTTTTCCCCTCATCCTGCCTGGTTCCTGCAGTGCCTTTGAGAAGTAAAGAGAAGAAAAAAGTGGGTCAAGCAAGAGTGTGGAAACTGGGTAAGATACCAAATTAAAAGTAAACTCAAAGAGAAAGAAAAGATTTGTTTATTTATTATTACTACTATTATTATTATTATTATTTTTAGAAAAACACCCACCCAGCTGCTGTTATTTACAGGTGGCATCCATTAGCCATATGATGTTAGGAAGACCCCTTTACTTCTTAATAAAATAGGACCAATGATATATGCATTATATATGTGTAATAAACATATATACACATATGTGATGTGTGGTAATGCTCTGCAGGGTGCCATACCACATGGTTAACTCATGTGATGAGTGTTTGTCTTTATTGTGAATAACCAGGCTTCCTGGGATTCCTGTGTCCAAGACCTTTGGAAATGGCAGACACTTTCTAGCGTGCTCTATGTGCCGGATACTAAATACCCTGCACATATTTATTCATTTAATCCTTAGAACAACCTGATTATGAAATAAGTATTATTATTGTCATCCTCATTTAGAGTAAGCAACTGCAATGAAGGGAAGTTAAGTAATTTGCCATAGGTTGGGATCACATGACTAGAAAGCAGTGTCTTCATTTTGGAAAGTGATGGCCGTATTCTAGAGAATTTCAGGTCTTCACTAAAACTCTTCCCCTCTAACTTACCTTTCACCCATAGGGTGTGGACTCCATGTTTCAGTTGTAGCTGCTATGTGGGAAAAGTCTCCCTTTTCTGTTTGAATGTCCCACTGGCTTCAATTTGTGTGTTGGCTTGGTGGCGTGATACAGGTTCTTTCTTCAAGATAGGATTTACTGTTTCACTTTATTTTTCTTTCAGGATACCATGCCAGAATGCTTTTGAGATTTTGTTATTCTCTGCATCAATGATTTTTCCTTTGAAATAGAGAAATAACATCTGTCATCCTGACATTTGGAGATGCAGACTGTGCCATTTGTCCCTTCTTAGCCTTGTTTTAGGTAGTAAATCAGGCAAGGTGTAGGGGTACTTGGCTTGGAGATTAGATATTATCTGTAATAAGAGTCTCTTGGTGTTGGCATGTTTTGGATATAAGATGGGGGATTTCCATTTTCATAACATTTTTACCTCATGCAGAAATGTTTTTCTTTTCTGAGATTTTTTTTTTAACCTTCTTTCTTCTTCTTATAAATGGAAAAGGGTTCAGTTTGGCCACTAGGGTGTTAGCTCTTCTGACATTATATCAAGAGTATCTGTATTTGTTATTCTCTGTAGTGTCCCCAAGGTGACTGGGGTACAAGTCTTAGAACTAATGATTTGATTTGACTTCAAGGGTAATGAAATTAGATATCTCTTGATTCCTCTTTGTTTTACAGACCATAGAATTATTTGTTTCATATATGTGTGTGTGTTTCAAATTTTCAAATTTAGTAAAAAGTTTTAAGAATCTCTTACCTTAAATTTGAGAAGATTTCAAATCTCAAAGCAAAATATTACAGGTATTTTTAAGAGAATGGTAAGCTGTTTTTTTTTTTCAACATTAATTTTGAACTGCGGTAAGAATCCTATTTTTAGTTACACAGGAAAAAATGTTAAGGAATGGGAAATATTTAACTTTGTCGAATTTTCTACTTCTGTTTTGTGCTTTGGAAATTCTTGAATTATGCTGTGTTTGACATAATTAGGTTAGTGAATATAGTGGAAAGCATTTCTTTTATGCTTTATATATAAAAACACTGGGAAATGGTGAGAGGTAGATAATGTGTTGTCTTAGACTTTCTGAAGCCCTGTTATAGGGTTGCCAAATAAATATAGGATACCTACTTATATTTGAATTTCAAATAAACAGTGACTTATTTACTAATGTAAGTATATATCAAATATTGCATGGGAACATATTTATCCCCCCCCACTAATTCATTGTTCATTGTGTAACAGGGCATCCTGTATTTTTATTTGCCAAATTCAGCCACTCTATCTTAGTTCTGATTAGTCCTTTCATTGTCCCTATTGGACAGTGATTTTCCTCTCAGGGTCTCTAATTTCATCATTTCCAAAAGTCACATCGGCCCCAAAGTGGGATTTTAAAGCCATTATGGAAAGAAGCAGATAAATAAATACATGAAAGAGAGCCATGCAAGGATTGTGGTTAATCCATTTCCATCCACCTAAGACGGGTAAGGAAGGACCGTCAAATCCCCCCTCCCCCCGCTTCCAAGTCTTTCGTGGAGACAGGTGGCAGGTTTGCCCAGAGGGGTGCCCATGAAGCCTTTTCTAGGCAGCATGGCTCTCCCACTCAGTCCATTCGGAAGCCCTCAGACTGGGACAGCAGCACCATACGGGGTGTGATAGCAACTCAAACTCTGTGTTGCTACTAGCAGATTATGGATTCAGTGCATTTCTTTCCTCTTGTTGCCCTGCTTCTTTCTCTTGCCTCATGTCTGTTCTTGGCCCGTACCAGTAGATTTTGCCACAGCCATCAAATAGTGCCGAAGGACAACGGTGGCTTATTATCCATTCCCAAACTCACCCCCAGTCCTTAGCACAATGTTTTGGACCTTGTAGATATCAAAATGCCATTATACAGATCAAAATGCTATAATCCGGGCGCCTGGGTGGCTCAGTGGGTTAAAGCCTCTGCTTTCGGCTCAGGTCATGATCTCAGCGTCCTGGGATCGAGGCCCGCATCGGGCTCCCTGCTCCGCGGGGAGCCTGCTTCCTCCTCTCTCTCTGCCTGCCTCTCAGGTTACTTGTGATCTCTCTCCCTCTGTGAAATAAATAAATAAAATCTTTAAAAAAATGATTTGAGGAAATTCTATTTGAAAAATATTGACTGGGCTTATAATGGTATTTGCCATAACAGCATTGACTGCTTTTATGGAAATGGGTCTTTCTATGAACCCTAAATTAGAAGCCAGTCCCCTGCTAACTTATGTCAAC
Organism: Ailurus styani; assembly: GCA_002007465.1. Taxonomy (NCBI): domain Eukaryota; kingdom Metazoa; phylum Chordata; class Mammalia; order Carnivora; family Ailuridae; genus Ailurus; species Ailurus styani. The sequence continues at coordinate 408,915 of LNAC01000996.1, read as the reverse complement.
AATAACATTATTAAATGCATGATAAACACACACACTTCCTCTCCAAAATAAAAATTAATGACAGTGAAAATGCCTTCATCATGGGTTAGAAATATGGTAAAGACTATTTTTTTATCAAAGTATACTTGACATGCAATATTATATTAATTTCAGGTGTACGACATAGTGCACCCATGTTTATATACATTAGGAAGTGATTACCACAATAAATCTAGCCACCATCTGTCACCACACAAAGTTGTTACCTATTCTTAACTATATTCTCTGTGCTGTACAATGTAGTCCTCTTATTTATTTTATAAGGGAAGTGTTATACCCTTTAATCCTCTCACCCTATTTCATCCATCCTCCCATGCCGCCTCCTCTCTGGCATCCCCCAGATTATTCTCTGAGTCTTGTTTCTGTTGTATTTTGTGTATCTGTTTGTTTTGTTTTTTAGATTCCACGTAGAGTGAAATCATACGGTATTTGTCTTTCTCTGTCTGCCTTATTTCACTTCACATAATAATCTCTGGGTGCATCCATGATGTTGCAAATAGCAAGCTGTTCTTCCTTTTCCTGGCTAAGTAATATTTCATTGTGTGTGTATTTATACCACATTTTTAAAAAAAATATTTATTTATTTATTTGACAGAGAGAGAGATCACAAGTAGAGAAGCAGGCAGAGAGAGAGGAGGAAGCAGGCTCCCCGCTGAACAGAGAGCCCGATGCGGGCCTCGATCCCAGGACGCTGAGATCATGACCTGAGCCAAAGGCAGAGGCTTTAACCCACTGAGCCACCCAGGAACCCTATACCACATTTTCTTTATGCATTCATCGTTTGATGTATATTTAGATGGCTTCCATATCTTGGCTATTATAATGCTGCAGTGAACATAAGGGCGTATATATCTTCTTGAATTAGTGTTGTCATTTTTGTGGGATAAATACCCAGAAGTAGAATTGCTTGGTGACAAATAATTCTGTTTGTAATTTTTTGAGGAACCTCCATGCTGATTTCCATAGCAACTGTACCAATTTGCATTCCCACCAGCAGTGCATGAGAATTCCCTTTTGTCCACATCCTTACCAATACTTAGGTCTTGTCTTTTTGATACTAGCCATTCTGCCAGATGTGAGATGATAGCTCATTGTGGTTTTGATTTGCATTTCTGTGATTAGTGATGTTGAGCAGTTTTTCATGGACTGTGGCTTATTTGTACATGTTTTGAGAAATGTCTGTTCAGGTTCTCAGCCTACTTTTTAATTGAGCTGCTTGGTTTTTTTTGTTTTGTTTTGTTTTTTGTTTTTTGTTTTTGATACTGACTTGTGGGGATTCTCTATATATTTTAGATATCAACCCCTTATCAGTTAAAACCATTTGTAAGATGAAGTCTATTTAATTTGATTTATTTTCTTTATTTCTTTTTTTGGTTTATATAAGATACTTTTCTTACAAGTTTTCCATTTTCTATAGTTTTGGCCTAATCTTTGGGAAAAAAAAACCCTAAAGCTGTTTTGATATAAAAAGAGGTATAATTTCATCTGATGGCTCTCATTTCACTTCCGTGTTTTTGTGACTCATAGTGTTCATCATTCTTTGGCTAAAACAAAGTGGTGTTTGAGCTTTGATCTAGATGTGGACATTCAAACCTCAGATTTCTCAGTCAAATTTGGAGATACATTTCCCGGGTGGGTTTTTCCTCCTGCCTTTTACATCCTTACTATCAGGAATTATGTTGAGTCAGACATTTGAGTTATCTGTAACTCTGTGCTGGAAAAGAAAAGGTTATTGATGGAAAGAAGAAACATCTTAGAAAACTGGATCTGTGTTTTAGCTCCAGGAGTGACTGACCACTTACTGAAAAAATTGAACTAAGGACAATATATTCAGAACACTGACAGTTCAGTCAGGATTGTTATTCTAACAGAAAAATATTTGAACTCTAGGCAAGGGCCCTGGCCCTTGCTCTTCCCGCCAAAAGGGCTGTCTTGTTGTCAGTTACTCAGATAACTTTTCCCTCCTATGACAGCTTTTGCAGTAGATGTGACAGTCTGTCCATAGCGGGACAGTGTGGGCCTGCTTGATACAGGGTAGCTGAGGGGGGACCTCAATGTTTTTCTAAGATTCTCAAATGTGACTGGTTAATTTAATAAGAGAGTAAGGTATGATCCAGTCATCACCCTGAGACCAGATGGTTTCAGACAACACACTTTTGTTCGCATCAGCTGAGGTCATGACAAGCAGAATACTCTTTGATTTTTGTTATTCTCAAATGCCTTCTTTTAATGATGTTTCCCTGTGCTGGACACTAGGGAGAGGAGTGTCCCCATATCATTTCCTCACACACGAAACCCTAGGAGGCCTCAAAGCAAGGCAGGTAGGTTTGACTGGCTGAAAGAACCCCCTTTACGTGGTCAGTGTTCTGTCAATTTCATGTTACGCTAAGCAAACTAAAGTCAGAGAAAGACCATCAGCATATATTCTCAGTGAGATGTGGAATTTAAGAAACAAAAACAGAGGCTCATAGAAGAAGAGAGGAAAAAATAAAACAAGCCAAAACCAGAGAGGGAGACAAATCATAAGAGACTCCTTAAGCATAGGAAACAAACTGAGGGTTGCTGGAGGGGAGGGCAGTGGGGAATGGGATAACTGGGTGATGGACATTAAGGAGGGCACATGATGTAATGAGCACTGGGTATCATATAAGGCTGATGAATCACTGAACTCTACCTCTGACACCAATATTACATTATATGTTATTTGAATTTACAGATAAATAAAAAAATAAAGTGATAATATCCAAAAAAATGTACCATGACTCAAATGGTTTTGAATCTTTCCTTCTTGAAGATAGAGTATTTTTTGCCTGAAATCATCATCCTCACCATATTTATGTGACTGATTATTTTGTGCAAAACACAATGATAGTTCCATAGTGAACTTTCCAATTTTTAGTGACAGCATCCTTAGGAAACCCTGAGTAAAGCTAACCAGCTGAGCTCTCTCGTGCTTCTGAACTTGAGCACTATGAAGGATGGAACAGTCACACCTGGATCCTGGCTTCCCAACTGCAGACTAGGCTTCTTGCAGTTTTGCCAGCCTTTCATACTTAATCTTGGAGAAACCTGACTCTGACCCTGAATTTCCTCATCATTCACAAACAGGAGGGGTCACCTGAATGCTCCTTGGAGGGTCCTCCAAGTCTACAATTTAGTGATGACCTGTTAGAGGGCTTCTCCTGGTCATCATGAGAGCTAATGACCTTCACCTCAGGCCCTTGTGGTATTACTTGTATATGATTTTTGCTGTTGTTGTTGTCTTGCTTCTTTCTGTGAGAATTGTGCCTGACCAGCATACCATTCCCTTTCCATAGACGTCCTTATAAATGCCATTTTTCATTTTGAGTTTAGAGGCAATGTCTTCCAACCATGATATTTGTGGCTCTCTCTCAAGCTCCAAAGGGTAATATTACTCAGAATGATCTATTCATAAATAGGCAGGGTTCAAAACACATATAATATTTTTTATAGACTATGCCTCTTTGTGGTTGCAGGCTACTCCCAAGTGTTTGTAACATTGTCTCTGATTTCCCCCCAGAAAATGGCCTTTTTCTTCTTTACTTTGAATAAGAAGAAAAACAACCTATTGATTTGACTGTTTCATTTGTGGAGGAAAGGCAGGGTAAGGATGTGTGTGTGTGTGTGTGTGTGTGTGTGTGTGTNTACTTTGAATAAGAAGAAAAACAACCTATTGATTTGACTGTTTCATTTGTGGAGGAAAGGCATGGTAAGGATGTGTGTGTGTGTGTGTGTGTGTGTGTGTGTGTGCGTGCGCGCGCGCGCGCGCGCGCGCGTGCCTGCACAATGTGTACTTGGGGAGGATTGGGGAGGAATCTCATTTGCGTAGTGTTTTCCTGGAGGAGCAGTTTAGAGTTTGTTTTGGTGTAAACTGAGACGAAGTTTGAAAATAAGAAGAGACTTCCTAAACGCTTGCTCTCTGTATAACTACCTTGTTAAATAAATGCAGCGTTTGGACCGATTCCGTTTTTCTAATTCCATTGTACACTTGGGAAAGCAGAAGGCGTTTTGCATTATGCAGAATCTGGTGTTTGGTGATTTGGAAAGCCTGCATTACCCACCAGGTCACAGGAAATGACTACAGATGCTGAGAATATGCTGACAGTGTCAGCAGTGAAATCTTTGCCACACAGATTGTGAAAAATTACAGGAGGGCAGGACGTAATTTATTTTGCTAACGATCTCTTTCCCATCTGCAGCTTGTACCTGTTGAAGCTGAAAGTGCTCTCCTTGTTTTGATCCAATTCTTGCTTCCCTCTTCTTTCTTCTTCCTCTGACAGGCATGCAACACTTGAAGCCTTAAGTTCAGATGAACATTATTAACAGCAACCTTTATAGTCTACCAGGGATTGATTTAATTTTTTTAGCATGTGTTTTTACAATAGTTTCAAGATGCTGGAATGTAGATATAGTTCTTGTTAAAAAAAAAAAAAGTTGAGACAGGTTGATTCATTTAGCTACCCAGCAGGGTCTGATTGCTTTTGCTAAAATTAAATTTCAAAGAAGAAAATCTAGCATACAATCCCATCCACATCCACAAACATAGCACACACCCTGCAAATACACACACGCGGTATGGCAAGACATGCTTTCTTACATGAAGACAGATTAGGTTTTAATTAATTTCAAAAGTTTTTTTACTCTGGTCCATTTTCCCCTTGGATGAACCATGACCTATTAAATAGATATTTACATGATTTTGTTCTTCCTGAATCTTTATTTTTCAGTAATCGAAATCACCAGATTCTAGTGCAAATTAAGAGGTTGTTTTCTTTTTTCATTGGGAGTAGGTGGGTGTGTTTTATCTTGCTTGTTTGATTGTAGCCGACACAGAAAACTCTTTTGTCCTGCTTTTTCAAGCTGTATGTGGGCTCCATTTCAATGCCAAATAGGTAGGTAGAGAGGTAAATTATACGTGTTGTGGATGTGCTAATAATAAGTTATTCTTATGGCCTTTCCAAGAAATCATTCTGGAGGAAAGGCAGTGGGAAGTATGTCTTGCTGTTTCGGGAGCACCCAGAGAGTGAATGATACTCAGACAAAAATGAAAATGTTTAATTTTTACACTTTCACCTCAGTTTGAAATGCAGATGAAAGTTGCATTTTTATTTATGGCTTGAAGTAGAGCAGGGCCTGATAACAAATCATAAAGAAAGATGGAAGCCCCAATAGCAAATTTCATGTGGAAAATTTCATCATTTGTCACATATCAGTTGCTAAAAAAAGGAAAAAAGGGAGGGGGGAGAAAAGCCTTGAATTTGTGTGATTCTCTCAGCTCCAAACGTAGCTAAAATCATGATGTGTGCTAGACCATTTGGAGAGCATATGCAAAGCTCTGGGCTCTTCTTCCTTTTTTTTTTTTTTTTTTGTCTTTAAAGCACAGAGTAGAAACATGGAGTGTCTTGAACACTTTCTTTTATCAAAGATACATTGACCTCTCACAGAGATTTTCCCTAGTACCCAGTGCCTCTGGCCATATAAGGACCCAGGCTTTGCACAGAAAGACAGGGGTCAAAAAGAGAGCTAGGGATATTGAATTAGTCCGTTTGGTGGTGTGGAGGTTAGAGGGCAAGCTGCCTCAAGATTTCTCACGGTCACCTAATAGTGTTAATGCTCTGTAAAATTAACTCGATTTAGAGCAGCTGACCTCCAGGCCAGTAATGAAGTAGGGGCCTTTGTACTGAGTATTCCGTTTTAATTCCTCGAGGCGATATTTTTCTCCTTCCTCCAGCCTCCAGGTCATACTGTACACCCCTGCCTGCCCTCCACGAACACACAGAACCGAAATAAGACAGACCCCAACCTCTGTTTCTATTTGGGTTTGGAGATCTCTCTGGCTTGCCAGCTGATGTCTCTTGCCTTCTTTCTATAAAATATTACCTGATAATAGATAGGTGCCCCATTTCTTAGGTCAGCTGCATAACACAAGATTCTGTATGTCACATAAAGATATAACAGACAGTAGAGAAGATATCCTGGGATGGGGGGGAGTTCTTAGCAAATACTCTCATACACATAGTTACTTTCTCTATTTGAAAGAATGACCACATCCAGTCCATCAGAGATTGATGGAGATAAAGACACGGTAAATAAAACAGAACTTCAAAAATAGAGGATTAGATTTCTTCAAGTCCTTTTTGGGGTTGTATTTCCTTCAGAACTTTTTTTTAAAGCATTTGGACAACGTAGGGAGACCTGAATGATAAGAATCAAATGGAAACATTTTAAATGTTAATTTTTATGGCTGTGATGCCGTAAATTGAAAGATGGTGCCTAAATACAGACATTGGAATCGGATGACCTATGCTTTGATTTAGTTCCACCTTTTATTAGCTGTGGGATCTTGGTCACGTTGTCTAGTCTGTCTGAACATGACCTTCTTTGATTATTAAAGTGGGAATGGTTGTTAAAGGGCCCTAAGGGGATGGTGTGCGTGCAAGTCCCCATGAGCATGGAAGGTGTGTGAACATGTTAGTTATCATTAGTAATAAGTAGTTGCCAACCCTTTCTAGAAACACTGTCTGCTGGCGAGTTAATTAAAAACCTATTAACTGTGATATATGTAGTGGAAAGAAGAGCAAGGAGGGAGTGGCAAAGCAGACTTCTAAAAGAGTGGGACAATTATGTAAATAGCTTGAATTTATTGATTTAATGGTAATTATTTTTAGCTTGAGTGAGTTTGTCAGACATAGAGCGTTACATTAATTTATCCTACCTAGTTGGATTGGTTTAATTTTCCATGTAATTTTCAAGGCCGTATTGAACAGCCAATCACTATCATGTGGGATATTAGAGAACACTGCAGTCACTTGATGCTAAAGAGTCCTCGTTTGGGGCAATGGTTTTAGAGACGGGTATAGCAGTAAATGCACTTGGAGATTTACATTTATCCATTCCACTGGAAGGGGTTCAAAGGAAAAGAAAATGTATATCCACAACCTGAATGAAGTAGGTTTTATTTCAATGGTTTACATATATATCTGTTATTCTTAATACTGTGATGAAGAGCGAAGGGTAGAAATCGTCATCCCATTAAAGGAGACTTAGAAAGGGGCTAGAGCTTCCTTAGTAGGAAACAGAAGAGCCATTCATCATTTATAAGAAATGGTGCCTTAGAATATCTTTGACCAATATTCACAGAAACTAGGGACCAAAATCTGTTGACAGAGTATGTGAATTATTAATATTTTTTAAAGATTCTATTTATTCATTTGAGAGAGACAGAAGGAGAGAGAGAACAGAAGCAGGGGGAACAGCAGGCAGAGGGAGAGGGAGAAGCAGGCTCCCTGCTGAGCAAGGAGCCCAACACCAGGCTTGATCCCAGGACTTGGGATCATGACCTGAGCTGAAGGCAGATTCTTAGCCGACTGAGCCACGTAGGTGCCCCGAATATGTGAATTATTAATAACATTTCTAGAGTTCCCTGGGTTTCAGGGAAGCATAGGTGGCCTCACAGAAATAAGGGGTAATACAAGTAAACTATTTCTGTGACTGTAAGAGGAGTTTTTAGAGAAGCCCATGAAGAGCTGTGATTCATCAGGAGACACTGAGTGATGGTGCCTAGGAAATTGCTCCATGACCTCCGAGGTGATGCTGTGTTTGCTTTTCTGCAGTTCGCAATTATGTACGCTGACATCAGGCTGGATTCCTGTAGAAGGAAGTGAAAGGAACATTCCTTAAGCTCACAAACCACACACAGTGCTAACAGTTCAGGAGTCTTAAGTACTGTCTAGTTTAACCTTCTCTTTTGGATGAGGTAAATGAGATCAAAGTAGTTTGTCTGAGTTATTGCGTAAATACTTAGTCCCCAAAGGAGGAATGTGAGGATAATTAAGAATTATTACATAATTGTTATTTTTCAGTATATCCTATATCACAAAGCTAGATTTTGGGTATTATTACATTGATTTCTCAAGTGAGAAAATGGAAGTTCATTAAGGACAAGAAACTTGACTAAAATGCACTTGCTGCTAATTGGTAGGATTTGAACCCAGAAGGATCTCACCTTTCCACTAAGTCACACTATCTCTCAGGAACCCTCATAAACGATATCAACAGCAACAACAAAAATCCATCTTGATTTTAAAGCAATGCCTTCTTTTTATTTTGTATTAAGATTTGCTGCTTAAGTGGTGAACAAGTTCAAGCAAAGTGGAAGAAATTATTCAAGAAGGGAGGCAGGAAGAAAAAAAATCTAGGAAGATGGAGGAATCTCAGTACCAGAATGAAAAAAATCGGTAAGTGGATAAATGTGACAGAACAGAAAAAGGGAAGGAAAGCAAATTCCCTACTGTGGGAGCTCTGTAAGGGTCTGAGAGGGCACAAAATTAAGCTGAGCCTTTACTGGAAGCTACAGACTGCCAGGCTGCATGAAGTTCTAGGGTTGCAAGAAACACATGTGCATTAGTACGAAGGATAAATACAGTTGTAACTCTTCCAAAGTAACAATGGTTAATATCTCTCAAGGGGGGATTGCAGAAAAAAGTAAACTGACATGCCTCTCCAGGAACCGAGCTCCTTTCTGGGGGCATAAATCTAAGCCATAAATGAGACCCGCTTAGACTCATTAAACCCACTAATCAATTAACTCCAGCTGGGATTGAAGGCACAAACAAGAAATTTGTTCCCAAACCGAGTTCCAAAGGAAACTTCCCTAAGAAGGGAAAAAAAGGCTCTGTGCTGAATTAAAGTCAGGCAATATCACATGCTAAATCTTTGCTCTTGGAGAGTCCCAGGAAAGAAACCTGGTAGACTTTGTTTAGCCTAGAATTTTCCAAAAGATTTTGGCCATGGGCCACTTTTTCAGGAACATGTATATTGATGTGTGAGACAAACTTTTGGGACGTATGCTTCTCAAATACCTGGTAATACTCATTGGCCTGTCAAGTGATTTGATATTTACAGAGAAGAAAGGGAAAGAGATACTTGCATTTCAATGTATTTTTACAGCTTTGAAATAGAAGATTAAATCTTAGATTTTCAGAAATTCTGCTATTTTTCTTACATTCTTATATGTGTTACACGTCCTGTTCTGGTCAGTTTATCTTGGCTTGAATTCATTTATCAGGGAATAGATTGTTTTGGCTGAAGTGTTTGCTCACCATTTCCTTACTGCATAAGCTAAGTTCATGTTTTCTTTTTTAGAGTTGCTCTGCATTTGAGCCCCAATTGATGAAAATTGATTAAAATGCTGTGTAACAAAGTGCCATGATAAAAATTATAAAGTAAAGGTATCATCTCAAAATAATTGCATGGATATAGGACATAAATCTGTGTGTTCTCAGAAAAGTAATCAGCTGGAACAAGTTCACAGATGCAGCCAAAAAAAAAAAAAAAAGAAAGAAAGAAAGAAAAAGAAAAGAAAGCTAGCTACAGGTAAAAGAGACAATGAATATTCAGATGGATGTGTGAAAATGTAATTTTATAGGATCTTCATTCTATTTCTAGAATTCTGTCAAATACAAAAAACCCTGTTTATTATGCTCGTTTCATAGTACTGGTAAATCAATCAATCAAATCAATCTAGATTCTTCTAAAATAGGAATTGGAATAAAATTATGTTTATTCAGAGAGCTGCTGGATCTCCAAATTGTCAGAGTACAGCAACCACAAAGTTTGGGGACAGGAGAGGGAAGAAAGAGGCAATTGGTGAAATCGAAGAGCTGGGGAAACTCCAAAATCTTCGGGAGCTAGAAAAAATTGACATTGCCTAGGAAATTCTTGAATCTTATTATTAAGTCAAGAAGACACAAAATTTATTGTGAGATTTTTTTTGATACTACATTCCTCAAAAAAAAAAAAGTATGTCATGCTTTTGCCAAAAAGAGGATAAACTGGTATAACTATGTTGAGAAAGAAAATTTGCAGCTTACAATTTTTGAATCAAATAATATTGTTGGGTGTTGCCTAATATCAAGGATTTAAAAAGGCAGTTATCATCATGCACTTACCAAACACTTAGCAGTTTTGTTTGGACAGAACCAGTGATGGGCTCCACAGGAACACATTCTTGGCAACTATGCCATCGATTTACAAGAGAAAAGTGCTCAATAGGTCTCTGTGTTGGTTATCACTAAATATATTGCTGCAGAAAGTAAAAAAAAAATTGTTAATGGTTATATTTGAACTGTGCTATGGAATAGAAAAGGTAAATCCTGAGACTGGCCTGGGAGAGTAGGAGCCAGTTGGACAGGGAGAAATATCATTAGTGGGTGCGTTGCTTTGAACACCAGGAACGAACAGCGTTATTCATAGTAAATGATTGGGAACATTTTTTTTTTCTCTTCATCATGAAATGAAATACGAAGAATTAGGAATACAGCCACATTATTGTGAGTGGTCATACCTCTTTTCAGTGTATTTGAGAAGAAAGCAAGCAAGATTGCCTAAGACTGATTTTTTTCTTAGAATATTGTATGTGTCAGTGAAAAACAGGTTACACTCACTGTTTTTTGTTTGTTTGTTTGTTTATTTGGTTTTTTTAGTGTTTTTATAATAATTAATTAAATTTACTTTTTATTACATATAATGTACTATTTGCCCCAGGGGTAGAGTGAGTCATCAGGCTTACACCTTTCACAGCACTCACCATAGCACAAACCTTCCCCAATGTCCATAACCCATCCACCCTATCCCTACCCTCCTACCTGCCAGTAACCCTCAGTTTGTTTCATGAGATTAAGAGTCTCTTATGGTTTGTCTCCTTCCCAATCACCGGTTTTTAAAATAAAGATGATATAAAATATTTTTCTTGAAACTTTTTATGCCACCAATTTCAAAGTTTAGTCAAATGATGAATCCCATTGATAGTTTTGAATCTTGAAAAGGCTAAACTTCCTGCTTAAAAGCAGATATATCATGACTATACTGTTTAATTTAAGTAATCCAAGATATAAAACAAGACTAAATTATGGGGAAATGGCTTATACCATGAGTTTGATTCTCACTCAGTGCTTGATGGTTTTCTTCTCTCATCAGAGGAAAACATCGATATTACGTCATGGTTATATTTTTACATTGATATCTTGATGCTGCCACAAAATTACTTTCCAGGGCCAAATACAATGTAGCAAATGGAAATCTATTTGCAACAGTATTGCAAATTAAAACATTTTAATGTGGTGTGATTGCCAATTTATATTCTGAAGGCCAATTGGAAATAGTGTTTGATGTGAAATTTCTTCATAATTTTTGGGTCACTATTTAACTTTTTAGCCAGAATTATACACACTTACTGCCATTATGGTTGACTTATAAGACTAAAAAAAGTAAATCAAGCCAACCTCTACCTATTACATCATCTATAGCTAATCTTATTTATTGAGGGCATTATGTTGAGATCTCGGTGTAAGATGAGAGACAATATACCCCAAATAGGAAATTAATAAAAATACCAATTTCAATATATACTTTATTTTTATAAATTAAAATCATAGCACTTAAAGTTCACTTAAAATTAGTGATAGGGATTTTTGTTAAATAATACATGTTTTGTAGATAAAATGTTATAGAGACATTGATATAAGAGAATATTTTGGAAAATGCTAGATGAGGAACTCAAGTGTTGGAGGCACAGAACACAAAGACCATGAAAAGGAAATGCCCTGGTTTCTAAAACCAAACTTGAAATAAGAGAAAGAGGAATCTGATGCTCAAGTAATTCTGTAAAACAGTTTTGTTCACAAGGATGGATGTGAATAAAGAAAAAAGTATATTGGGAGTATGCCAGTGGTGATTGGAAAATGAGAAAGAATGAAAAGAAAAATGAACTTGGGTACTGATTCTTTATTCATTCATCCAATTGATAATATAATAATATTTTCTGAAGGTTAGTAGCTAGGTGATATGGAACTGAGTTACGTGTCTGAGGTAAATCTAGAGCCCCCATGTCTGTTGGAATGAGAACCAGGGCTCTGGATCTTTATGACTGCCATTCATTGACTGAATAATGCACCCAGAACAAGGACTTCTTTCTGAAGAAGTATCACAAGTTGGATTTTATTTGACTAAAATCAAGGACCTGTGAAATATCTGCCTGGGATATCAGTTATGCAGCTGGTCATAAGGTCTTGACATTCGGAGCAGCTGTACTGGCTAAAGATATCAAATTAGGTGTCATTGTGTTACATACAAAACCTGGAGTTGGTAGGAATTTACCTCAAACATTTTATCTGCAAAGTATGTACTTGTTATTTAACAAGCAGAGGATTTAAAAAGCAGGGAGTCTAGAAACACTTGATATTTAAAAGTTAGATGTAATCCCAGCATTGGCCAGTTACAAAGAGGAGGAGAAGCAGTTGGAGAAGACCAAAAAGGAATGATTAGTAAGAAGGGAGGGAAACCAGTAGTGTTGATGTCACAGACTTCAAAGGAAGAGAATGTATGTGTAGAGAAAGACAACTATGTGCCCGTCTGCTAAGAAATCAAGAAAAAGAAGGGAGGAAAGTCCCACAGAGGCTTTGATGCTGAGAGGTATGGTTGAGGTTCCCAAGTCAGTGGAGTGTTGATCACAGAGCACTGAGCATGGGTCGTCAACATTAAGTGTGAGTAATATATGCATACTGGATTATAGATACAGATATATCTGGATGTAAAGTCAGGTTTAAATGAATTTGGGTCCGGTGCCTGGGTGGCTCAGTTGGTTAAGCCTCTGCCTTTGGCTCAGGTCATGATCCCAGGGTCTTGGGATCGAGTCCCATATGCCAGGCTCCCTGCTCAGAGGGGTGTCTGCTTCTCCCTCTCCCTCTGCCCCTCCCCCCGCCTCCACTCATGCTCTTTCTCACTCTCAAATAAATAAACATCTTAAAAAAATAAATGAATGTGGGTCATCACCTGGAAACTTTGGAGTTCTTCATTTGAGAGTCATTAGGGGAGTAAGGACAGGCATGGTCTTTAACACTGGAGGGTACCCAATGTTTATATTCTGGGCCCACAAACACAAAGTTCGAACAGGGTTGGTTGGATCTTTGTTCCTCTTCCCTTTGGTTTCCTTTCATGCATCAATCTCCTCTTGAATATTCCTTTTCTCTTAGGAGTGTGTGTGTGTGTGTGTGTGTGTGTGTTTGGGAGGGCATAGTCTAGGGGAACATGGGATCGTCTTAATGTCGGAATATGGGGCTAAGAAAAGAGATGCTTCTAAGCTATACTGTGGGACAGGGTAATGACGTAACTGAATTTAAAAGCAAATCTTGGGGCGCCTGGGTTAAAACCTCTGCCTTCGGCTCAGGTCATGATCTCAGGGTCCTGGGATAGAGCCCCACGTCGGGCTCTCTGCTCAGCGGGGAGCCTGCTTCCTCCTCTCTCTCTCTGCCTCTCTGCCTCCTTGTGATCTCTCTCTGTCAAAAAGGAAAAAAAAAAGGAGCAAATCTTGAAAGTCCTTGTCATAGATGAATAGTATGCTTTAGACTTTGATGAGAAAAGTGTTTAATTTTATTGTAAAATTAAAAACAACCCTACCACGTTGTGAGTTCATAAAGATGTTTAACTTTAGAGAAACAACTTCTAAAGGGCCATGTCTGCAAAAATATTGTGTGGAAAAGAACAGTTAAAAAACCCCCTCCTTTGGACCATTTTACTCTAATATGTGAATAAGGATTTATTTAATGTATCATATTTTATAAAATGAAATTAATATTATAAAAAGAAGTGGTGAGGAACAGGACCATTATACTTCATGAGAAAATTTTTCTCTTTTTGTAAAAAAAAAAAATCTTTTCTTCCTCATCCATTCTTTTTTGAAATACAGAACTTATACCACAGAAGTAGTTGGCTTCTGTGGGCTACAAACTGGCAGATCATTTATTTTGTCTGATTTCTTAATTACTGAGCCTGCTGTATATGGTACCAAAATTTATAGACTTTGGCAGAGTCATTTTGTCATTTCACCCAAGATTTGTAGAATTTATTTTCGAAGTAGTGGACATGATCCTGCATTAAATTATCTGTGCATCTATTTCCTAAAATAACTGAAAATCATAAATAAGTATTTTGGTTTCAAAACAAATCAATTCTGGTTAAATTTAAATGGAAAAGTTAGTTGTTTGAAAGAATTCATTCACTACTTTCCTTTTTTTGACAAACCTCTCCTGAGCACCTACCATGAGCTAAGCCCCATTCTGAGGTTAGGGGTAAATCAGGGAACAAAACAAAGGCCTGGAATCTTCTATTTTAGGAAGCTTATATTTCTATTAGGGAATACAGACACCAAATTAAAAAAAATGTCATATGTTAAATGGTAAACAATAATATCAAGAAAAATGAAACAGTGGTTGGAAATTGGAATTGATGAGGAGTTTGTGAGTTTGGTTCAGAGACATGGGCATCGTGGGAGGTTTTGCAGTTATGGTCATAGCCAAACCTCAACCACACCTCTCTGCATTAACATGAACACTGCTAACTGTTCCTTGGAAATCATCAGTGTGAGGACAGGATACCGGCTTCTTCCACTGGATACTTCACTCCAGAGTCAGAGACTGGACAGGGATTGCTGAGGGTAGGTCTTGGCCCCACACTTGAGCTTTGCAGAGAGTTCATCTGCTCTTCTGTGCCATTTCTAATGGAAACGTGACTCTCACCCACCAGTCTTGTTTTTTTTTCCCCCCAATTTGGGGATACAAGATAAAATACAAAATAACTAAAGCTGACCTTTAGATAAATGTTTGTTAATGTTTTAATGTAAGTATATTCAAATTTAAGTGAGTGTCCTGTATTTGTTTTTTCTAATTCTGACAGCTCTACCCCAAATAGTAAAGATGTTGTTTGCTGAGAGCCCCCAAATGACAAATGCCTACTCCAATCAGTTACATGTGAAGATTTAAGAAAGATCAGTACATAAAGCCAAAATCATAATACAGTGTACTCCGTGCTATCATAGGGGTATATGTAAAAATCTGTGGGAGAACATCCGAAACTTTTTTTTTTCCCTGCCTAGAAATTGGATGGAGAGTTTGGCCAAACTGCAAATTGTAGGTGAATTTTGAGGTGGGTCTCAAAATGAGTAGGAACTTGCCAAGTAAGAAAAAAAGCCCTTCACCAACAGAGAGAGTAAGCTACATGGACCAAGTAGTTCTAAAGTTGAGTGTCATGAATTCGGTGTGGTTGGCATGAAGGGGTTTGTGTGTAAGAAGTGATTGGGGCTGGGCGCCTGGGTGGCTCAGTCATTAAGCATCTGCCTTTGGCTCAGGTCATGATCCCAGGGTCCTGGGATAGAGCTCCGCATTAGGCTCCCTGCTCCGTGAGAAGCCTGCTTCTCCCTCTCCCACTCCCCCTGCTTGTCTTCCTTCTCTCTCACTCTCTCTCTCTCTCAAATAAATAAATTTTAAAAATCTTAAAAAAAAAAAAAAGGAAGTGATTGGGGCCCAGTGTGGAGAAGGGCTTTGGGTGAGATTGCGAAGAGTTTGCTATAGTAGAAAAGACAGGGATTAGAGCTGAGTTTGGAAACCTTGCTGTAGCTGCTCTATATTATTACTTGATTTGGGTTTTATAGGTTTGGCTTTATATATTTATATCTTGAGTCCCCATGTCCCCTTACCTTAAGTCACTCAGTAATTATCACAAGGGTGCTCATTGGTGGGGACAGACTGAGTGGTTTGTGGTGCTCTGGAAGGGAGGAATGAAGACAGTATAGATGGTAAGTCATGGAGTGAATGACTGTTGGGTGTCTCCCCATGGTGAACACTGGCAAAGCCACAACTGTGCTCTTGGTGCTATGCACCAAGGTGGTCATTAGGCTAGGTACCAATGAGCAGAAAACAAGAAAGGAACCTCTGAGGTGACGAGCGAGTGAAGGGGCCTTCGATGTGTTGTAAGTTAATGAGGTCACGATTACCTGAATGCAAAGACTTTTGCAGACTTTTCCCTCAGCAGAGCCCTTACCTACTTTCCTTAGGCCAATCAAAGTTGAAGGAAGTTGAAGCCTTGAAATTAAGTCACAGATTTTATTCAAAGAGAGGGTTTGCTGTAGCAGAATGCCTAGCAACTCTTGTAAGACTATGAGAATTTTGAGTTCAGAGAACAGACTCTTATGAACGTTGGTAAATACTTGTCTGTAGTTTCTCAGGGGAAATTGTAAGAGATACCTGAATGGTTATGCATGCCAAGACAAATTCACTTGTCACCCAATTGGCTTGTAGTCTGAAGACTTGAATCAAATGGAAGTGTAATCTCAATTTTTTTTTCTCATGGTTTAAAATAAGTTCCAACACATCAGTTTTTGCTTCATTCAGCTGTTCATTTCATTGTTTTTTAGGCATATCGCAGGCACTTGGGGTTACATCCACCTGCAAGACTTTTTAATATATCAAATTAAGGACTTCACTAACCCCACTGTAATTTTTTAATTTTTTTGCATGTTCTACATCTTTGGGGTGTGTGTATGTGTATTATATTTTAAAGATTTTATTTATTTATTTGACAGAGATACAGCGAGAGAGGGAACACAAGCAGAGGGAGTAGGAGAGGGAGAAGCAGGCTTCCCACTGAGCAGGGAGCCTGATGCGGGGCTTGATCCCAGGACCCTGGGATCACAACCTGAGCAGAAGGCAGATGCTTAATGACTGAGCCACTCAGGTGCTGTGTGTACACACACACACACACACACACACACACACACACATATTTACATTTTACCTTTATGAATATATATGCTGTTAGAGAAGTCAGAGACAAAACAATTACTAACATCATGGTTTTTTAAAAAATTGAGAAACTGTACTGACTGCTTGAAAATTTCATTATTTTTAAATCTGTGTCTGTGTCCCACATTAGTGTGAATAATGGGGAGTTGCTCTACAAAGGTTTTGAATAGGCCCTCTAGTTACACATGTAGTACATTAATATCACTATGTTATAGGAGTTACATACATAAATGCATATATGTAAATGTGCCTTTTCGGAATTCATTTTTTGTAAAGAGCTCGTAATTAGTGTTAGGAAAAATAATGGAAGGATATACAAACTAGGACAAACTTTTTGCTGTAATTGTAGGACGTGTGCACTGGGAGATGGAAGGATTAAATACAGGTAGACAACAAAAACAAGAAACCCCAAACCTGAACATAATGAGAGGACATTTTGAGAGAAGGATTTGGTCTAATACGACCGAGCTGGGTGTCTGAAAACATAGACTTTTCTTCCAAAGGAGTAACCTGGGAAACCAGTGGACAACTAGTGGAAGTAGAGAACCATTTTGAGGAGAGACCAGAGGGGTACCAGGAAGGCACCTGGGCCTGATGCAAAAGAGGGTGAGCCTGGTTGTGGGTATTAAGGAGGGCACGTATTGCATGGAGCATTGGGTGTGGTGCATAAACAATGAATCTTGGATCACTGAAAAAATAAAATTAAAAAAAAAGATTGTAACCAGTAAAAGACCAGAAATGACTCAATTTTCTCTGAAAATCTAATTTCTAGAACCTCAGTCATCCTGGAGCAGAGTGTTCTGGAGATTGGAAAAGAGTTAGCTTACGTTGGATAAAACTCTATTCATTTATGTAACGTTCTACAGTTTCATTGTGGACATCCCAAATACCTTTTGGTAGACTTATTCTTTGCTATTGGAATTTGTATACTTTGATGCAATTGCAACATGATGTCTTTCTCTTTTAATCAAATTGTCTGGTTGTTTGCTGCCCTTGTCTTGACATATATCTGTGTATCCAGCCATGTTGCCAATAGAGCAATAATTTTGAGTTTTCAAAATGCAATTAATGATATCATTTGCATTTGTAACAGATTTGTCACCTCAATTCTAATCTTTGGGTTTCTGATCTATTCAGCTAGTTAGGGCTTCTAACTCAATATTAAATAGAAATAATAATCATCATCATCATCATCATATTGTACCATTCCTGACTTCATTCTTGTTTTTTAAAATTTTATTTTTTTGTGGTAAGAATGCTTAACAAGAGATCTATCCTCTTAAATTTTTAAGTGTACAATACAGTATCTTCAACTACAGGCATAATGTTGTATAATAGATCTCTATAACTGATTCATGTTACGTAACTGAAACTTTTGCCCATCGATTAACAATCCCTCTTTTGCTATCTTTCTGGTCCTGAGTAACCATTATAATACTCTAATTCTATGAGTTTGACTATTTTAGATTCCTTGTGTAATGGAATCATGTAGTATTTGTCCTTCTGTGATGGGCTTATTTCTCTTACCATGATGTCCCTTAAAGTTCATCTGTGTTGTTGCATATTGTGTTATTACTTTCTTTCTGCAGGCCAAGTAATATTCCATTTTATCTCTATATACATTTTCATTATCCATTCATCCATCCATGGACATCTAGTTGTTCATCATCTTGGCTATCATGAATAGTACTGCAGTGAGCTTGAAAGTGCTATCTATCTCTTCAAGATCCTTACTTCAATAATTTTGGGTAAATACTCAGAAGTGGGATTGCTGGATCATATGATTGTTCCATTTTTATTTTTTTAAAGGAACCACCATACTGTTTTCCATAGGAGCTGCACACTTTTGCATTCCCATCAACAGTGTACAGGATTCCAATTTCCCCCCATCGTTCTCAACATTTGTCTTTTGTTGTTTTGATAATAGTCACTGTGATAGGTATGAGGTGCAATCTCATTGCAGCTTTCATTTGCCTTTGCCTTTCCCTAATGGTTATTGACATTGAGCATTGTTATATATACCTGCCACTCATTTGTATGTCTTTTTTGCAGGGATGTCTGTTAAATCTTTAGCCCATTCCGCAGTCATTTATTAGTTTATATCTCAGAGTCCCTGATATATTTTGGAAGTTTACCCCTTATCAGATAAATGGCCTGAAAACATTTTCTCCCATTCTGTAGGTTGACTTTGTTGACTGTTTCCTTTGCTTTGCAGAAGTATTTTTGTTTGATAGTCTCTCTTTACTGGTTTTGATTTTTCAGATGTGTTTTTAGTGTCCTATCCATGAAATTATTACCCGGACCAATGTCTTGAAGCTTTCCTCTGTGTTTCCTTCTCTGTGATTTATAGCTTCAGGTCTTAAGTTTTAGTCTTTAATCCATTTTGAGTTGATTTTTTTGTTGTTGTTGTTCTGTGTGACAAAAGAGTCCATTTTAATTCTTTGGCATCTGGCTCTCTTGTTTTCCCAACACCGTTCATTGAAGAAACTTTCCTTTCCCCACTGTATATTCTTGGCTGCTTTGTTGAGAATGAATTGCCACTATAGACATACGTTTATTTCTGGGCTCTCTATTCTGTTTTCTTGATCTACATGTCTGTTTTTATACCAATACTGTACTGTTTTGATTACTATAGCTTTGTTTTTTAAAAAATATTTTTATTATGTTCAATTAGCCAACATGTAGTACATCATTAGTTTTTGATGTAATGTTCAATGATTCATTAGTTGCATATAACACCCAGTGCTCATCACGTGTGCCCTCCTTAATTCCCACCACCTGGTTACCCCATCTGCCCACCCTCCTCCCTCTGTGATCCTCGGTTTGGTTCTCAGAGTCCAGAGTCTCTCATGGTTTGTCTCCCTCTCTGATTTCTTCCCATTCAGTTTTCCCTTGCAGTCCTCCACACTATTCCTTATGTTCCACATATGAGTGAAATCATATGATAATTGTCTTTCTTTGCTTGACTTATTGCACTTGGCATAATCCCCTCCAGTTCCATCCATGTCGATGCGAATGGTGGGTATTCATCCTTTCTGATGGCTGAGTAATATTCCATTGTATATATGAACCACATCTTCTTTATCCATTCATCTGTCAAAGGGCATCTTAATTCCTTTGGCAGTTTGGGCATTCTGGACATTGCTGCTATGAACATTGGGTTCCATGTGTCCCTTCTTTCCAGTACGTCTGTATCTTTGAAGTAAATACCTAGTGCAATTGCTGGGTCATAGGGTAGCTCTATTTTTAACATCTTGAGGAACTTCCATCCTGTTTTCTAGAGTGGCTGCACCAGCTTATATTCCCACCAACCGTGTAAGAGTGTTCCCCTTTCTCTATATCTTCACCAACACTTGTTTCCTGTCTTGTCAATTTTTGCCATTTAAACTGGAGTAAGGTAGTATCCCATTGTGGTTTTGATTTGTATTTCCTTGATGGCATGAACATTTTTTCATGCGTCTGTTAGCCATTTGTATGTCTTATTTGGAGAAGTGTCTGTTCGTGTCTTCTGCCCATGTCTTGACTGGTTATTTGTTTTTTGGGTGTTGAGTTTGAGAAATTCTTTATAGATCTTGGATACAAGCCCTTTATCTGTAATGTCATTTGCAAATATCTTCTCCCATTCTGTGGGTTGCCTCTTGGTTGGTTGACTATTTCCTTTGCTGTGCAAAAGCTTTTTATCTTGATGAAGTCCAAAAAGTTCATTTTTGCTTTTGTTTTCCTTGCTTCTAAAAACATGTATTGAATGTCAAAGAGGTTACTACCTATGTTCTCCTCTAGGATTTTGATGGATTCCTGTCCCACACTTAGGTCTTTAGTCCATTTGGAGTTTATGTTTGTGTATGGTGTAAGAGAATGGTCCAGTTTCATTCTTCTGCGTGTGGCTGTCCAGTTTTCCCACCAGCATTTATTGAAGATACTGTCTTTTTTCCATCAGATATTCTTTTCTGATTTGTTGAAGATTAGTTGATTACTATACCTTTGTAATAGATTTTGAAATCAGAAAGTGTGATGCCTTCAGCTTTGATCTTCTTGTTAAAGGTTGAATGAGCTATTCAGAGTCCTTTGTGGTTCCATATAAGCTTCAGAATTGGTTTTTCTATTTATGTAAAAAGTGCTTTTGGGGTTTTGATAGAGATTGCATTGAATCTTTAGATCATTTTTGGGTAGTATGGACTTTTAAACACTAGTATATCTGACAGCTTATAAACACAAGATGTTTTTCTATTTGTATCTTTAATTTCTTTCATCATTGCTTTGTGGTTTTTCAATGTATTAGTCTTTCACCTCCTTAGTAAAGTTTATTCTTTTTGGTGCTATTGCAAATGAGATTGTTTCCCTAATTTCCTTTAAGGTAGTTCATTGTTAAGGTATAGAAATGCAACTGATTGTGTATATTGATTTTATATCTTGAAAGTTCACTAAATTTGTTTCTTACTCATAAGAGTTTTTTATGGTGTCTTTTTGGTTTTCTGTATATAAGATCTTGTCATCTGCGAACGGACAATATTACTTTTCCTTTCTCATTTGGATGCTCTTTCTTCTTTTCTTTTTTCTTTTCTTTTCTTTTCCCTTCTCTCCTCTCTCCCCTACCCCCTCCCCTCCCTTCTCTTCTCCTCTCCTTTCCTTCTTTGCCTAGTTATTCTTGCTGAGACCTCTAATACTATATTGACTAGAAGTGGTGAGATTGAGTATCCTTGCTTTGTGCTAATCTTACAGGAAAAGCTTTCAGGCTTTCACTGTTGAGTATGAAAATGGATGTGGACTTTGCATATATGGTCTTTATTATGCTGCGATAATTTCCTTCTGTTCCTAGTTTGTTGAAAGCTTTTATTATTATAGGGTATTGAATTTGCCAAATGCTTTTTCTGCCTTGATTGAGGTGATCATGTGATTTTTATCCTTTTATTCTATTATATGTGGTAAATCATATTACCTGATTTTCATATGCTGAACCATCATTACATATCAGGAATAATCCACTTGGTCATGGTTGTAAGATCTCTTCAGTGTGCTGTTGATTTCAGTTTCCTAGTATTATGTTGAGAATTTATGCATCTATACTTATCATGGATATTGGCCTGTAGTTGTCTTTTCTTGTGGTGCTTTTACTGTGTTTTGGTATTATGGTAGTTTTATTCTCAAAAAATGAATTTGGAAGCATCTTCTCTTTTTTACTTTTTTGGAAGAGTTTGATGATTGGAATTAATTTTTCTTTAAATGTTTGGAAGAATTCACTAGTTAGGCCATCTGGTCCTGAGCTTTTGTTTTGGGAGGTTTTTAATTATTGATTCAATCTCTTTACTAGTAATTTGCTCAGATTTCCTTCTTGTAAATGATTCAGTCTTGGTAGGTTATATGTTTCTAGGAATTTATTCATTTCCTCTAGGTTGTCTAATTTGTTGGCATAGACTTATTCATAGTACTCTTTTGTGATCCTTTGTATTTCTGTGGTATCAGTTGAATGTCTCCTCTTTCATTTAAAATTTTGACTCCTCTTTCTTTTTTCTTCATAAGTATAGCTCAAGGTTTGTCTACTTTCATTATCTTTTCAGAAAACCGGCTCTTATTTTCATTAATCTTTACTATTTTTTGTACTTGATCTTTCTTATTTTTTTCCTTTTACTAATTTTGTGTTTCATTTGTTCTTTTTATAATTCCTTGAGGTGTACAGTTAGGTTGTTTATTTGAGCTTTGTCTTTTTCTTAATTTAGGCATTTGTTGCTATGAACCTGACTTACAGTACTGCTTTTGCTACACCCCGTTTCAGTATGTTGTATTTGCATTTTAATTTGTCTGAAATATTTATTTTATATTTCTCTTTTGATTTATTCTTTTACCCCTTGGTTGTTTAGTAGCAAGTTATTTAGTCTCCACAATTTGTTACTTCTCCAGTTTTCTTCTTATATATGATTTCATACCATTATTGTAATACAGGAGATGGGCATTTTCCCTCTGTCTCTGAGCTAAGCCCTGAATGAATAGCCATGGTGAGTGTTTGCACACCTATGAAAAACTGTTAATTTTTTGCTAGTCTTAGGGTTTCATGGACACAAGCCTCATTAGCTTTCAGAGCTAGGAGTTTTAGATGACTTTACCTTAAATGGGAGTCTTAGAAGTTGAAGTCAAGTCATTTGCTTTTTCAGGGACAAGCTGGCAGTTGAGAGTTACCTCCTGATTGTGTGGTGCTGTGCCAGGAATTGGATTTTTTTTTCTTTCTTTTTTTTTTCTTTGGTAGTGGGGGGTTGTATGTTAAAGTTTAATGTAAACATTTTTTAAAGTTAAAGTTTAAAATTTATTTTCTCAGGCTTTTAAAAAATAACTGATGTTTATTTTAAATGTTGGAGATATAGGTCAATTTGGAGAGGGTAATTTCTCTCCACTTTACCCCATTTTGGAGAAATATTGATGGCTACTCAAACCATTGGTATAGTTGAGACACACAGCCCTTCTGAGGTCAAGTTCTGTAACACATTTTGTAAATACCGACATGAACTTTTTCAACTTAATGACAGTATTTATTTGTTGTCATCCATTACCTTGCTGAATTTTCCATTTTTCATTATCTGGTACTTGACCTTATGGGTTATGAAATATCATCTGTCGTCTAAGAGACTTTTCTCAGAAGTGAACAGATTTTGACACCTTATCTCACAGCTGATCTTTCAAACCATATTTTCTATTATGTCTATTTGTTACGCAAATATTGGTGCCATTGGATAACTAGTTACCCTAAAGGTGTTTGGATTACACATTCTTAAAAATTCTTATCAAGACTGTGATATGTGTCAGATTTTGCCATGGTAATGGAAGACTTAATGATAAACAAGTCCAACTATTCCTACCTTTTAAAATGGCATTAACTTAGGCAAAGAATAAAAAATTTAAAAAAATTTAAATAAAATGGCATTAACTTAGAGAATAAAGTTAATACCATGTAAGATTCAGACAATTTATTAGTTTACTATGAAAATTTACTACTCAGTAATAGGAATTTTGAAGTCCTTATATTTTCCCTCCTGCTGGCCTTGTCAGCATAATCAGCATGGATTCATGGATTCACAAAAAAGGATGTTTCCTATAGATTAACTCTAAGCCACTGGATATGGATTGCAGTAGGTGTGGTCCTGTAATTTGCTGTCTTTTCCCTTTTTTTTTAAAACATGGATGTGAGAATGATCATGGTTACCATATACCTCGCTGAATCTTCTCAAATCTGGAAGCTCTGTTCTTTAGATACCAGATGAGGTGATAACCCAGTTTTACTGGTTTGGGGACCATTCCTCTTCATGAGATACATTTCTGTCTTGATTTGTTTTGATCTTTTTGTTAAGTGTTGGCCTTAAACAAATTGGAGTAGTATGTTCTCCAGGTTTTTCTGTTTGGTTTTTTAGGGAGGGTCACCTTACTGTAGATCACGAGAACAGATGATAAATTTTAGCATTTTCTATATTATTTCAGAAGTGCTAGTATTGTTACACTGATTCCTAATAAATCGCTCTCAACTGGAATTGTAAGTTAACGTATTTTGAGCTGCTTTGGTATTTATAATTCACTGTTGACTTTGCATTTTAGATAAGCTAATGGAATGCTCTCTGTCATGAGTTTTGGGTGTGCCAGTCTCCTGACAGGTATTTGCAAATGCGATGCTTTCATATACAGATTGTAATTTACAGTTTATTCCATCCCATACATTAATTTCAGAAACTAAATATGTAGGATATTTGATATTGCCAGGCTCTTGTTTGTAGGCCAGATATAGTCTAATTTGCTATATACATATTCTGGCTAGTATTAAAAATATGGAAATATTGGAATATGGCCATAACATATTTTTTTCATATTGTAGGGGTTTTTTTTTTGTATATGCATTTGTTTTAACTGAAGTATAGTTGACATACAATGTTATATTAGTTTCAGATGCACAACATAGTGATTAGACAAGTATATACATTATGCTATGCTTTTACTTAGACTAAGAATATCTCTGAACACCTTTGGTTCAGAGCAAATGGTATTTTGTTTAATTCTGCTGAAATTAAGGGCTGAACTGTTAAGGAAGGCCCTTTGACAGAGCATCACATTTGGTGGGAGGGACAGAGGCTGCCCTATGACTAAGTGAAAAACTTCTTTATTACCTGAAATGAAAACCTATAGAACCCATGAAAACAGATAGAATGGAACCACAATATGTCAAGATTTGATGGCTAAGCTTATGAGGTTCCCAAGTAACCTGTGTATAAAAATTTCATTTTTTTTCTTCAAAAATGGACTTATTGTGTGCATCTAACTTCAGTAGTGGCTCAAAAGGAAAATTGGTTTTTCTCTACTTGAGTGAAATGGGAAAAAGCAAGTTATGGAATTTCATATAATGGAAAATTTTATGAGAGGAATAAAATTGAGATTGGTGGCCCTGATTTGCACAACGTCCAGAGAATTTATAGCAAAGAGAAACAAAGTAGAACAAAAGAAACCAGTCAAGGTCCCCTCAAACAAGTCAGAATGCAGAAGAAGCAAAATAGTCTGGATCCTGCTAGGACGGTGGGTGGGGCGAATGTCATCCTCGGCAGAGTGCTAACACAGCCTTGATTTTCGGAGCCTGTGTCCTCAGCCACCATCTCTGCTAATGCTTGATAGATACACCATGTTGTTTAAATTCAGTTTAAATGTAATCTCTTGGTGAAAATCTGCAAGCAGAACAGAGATTGACGCCTTGAAATGCGGAGATGGGCGGGGAGAAAACCTCTCATGGATTCCAGAGCTGTTTTTCAATCCCCAGTCTGAGGGTGGAGTCCATTCTGAAGTTGCCACTTGAAAGGTCAAGAGAGATGGGGGTTGAAGTAGTGAACATCTTCCCTATCTGCCTTCATCTGCTTTATGTGGAAATATCCATATTGACACTGAAAGTATTATCTGGGGAAACATGGTGTGTGTGTCTCTGTGTGTGTGTATTAGTGAAAATAGAATTGAGAAATAGAGAAGGAGCTTAAATGTTTATCTTTCAAGAAATACCTGCCCGTTTTCAGGAAGGTTGTAACATATACCCTGTTAAAAGGCTAGAGGTTGTATAATTCTGACTTACAGAAAAGATTTGTATGTGAAAGCTTTGCACTGTGAGAAGAAGCTAAGATCCTTAGATCAAAAAGCCCCTTCATCACTTTGAACATCAGCTTTCTTGCCTCAGCCAACTGTTTTCCTAGATTAAGTCTCCTGCAAGAGATGGCATGTCCTAAGTGAAGTGCACGGCTTCTTTCTGTAAGCCCATCTTTCATCAAATGTATCTTCTGTCAGCCTGAGAAGAACCCCCTCGCCTCCCCTTGCACACACATACTTTTCCCCGTGTCTTGCAGTTCAGAGACTTCAAGCTCAAGTCTCAGATGGGAAAGCTAGGCAAACCCTCCAAACCCCATTTACTGTGGGAAATTGGAAGACAGAGCACTCATGAGAAACATCTGATCTCAAAAATGACCACCACCTGTTTTAGATGTTTCCAGTTTCAGGAAGAAATGAGATTGGAAGAGGATGAAGAGAACTATAAAGCCAAGCCTCAGAAATTGGTGAATGTACTGGGGAAAGATAGAGGCATCCAAGCATATGTCGATTCTGGAGATGGAGTTATTTCTGTGATGAGTAATGCAGGAGGCAGGGCCTGTGAGGTGACTGACTCAATGCACATGGAAATGAACCACACTGGAAATAGAAAAGAGATGGCTTAGCCAGAGAAGATGGTGGGCTTGAGACTGTGGAGGACATGGACAAACTAAGAACAAGACCAGTTCCTCCTCACATCAGAAAGCTCCCAACACTCCTTCCTGAACCACACACCGATGAAAATAGCCTTTGTGATTGCTTTAGGATGTGGCTGCCAAGTCTCACATGCTTCCCTATGAAGATGAAAATATCATGGGCTGGTAGGTACCGCGGGACAGGGATTAGGGAGATGCTGCAGGGGATATGGAGGGATATAATCCTAGGACATGGAATGGATGTGAAACTCTCCAGTTGCTTGGTTCTCTAACTCAGATCTGTGATAGGACTTTTGAGCCTACCGTGAAGTCTAATGAGCAGAGTTTCTTTCAGATAACAACATTATGACTTTGATCATATTTCCATTTATTTTTAAAGGTCTCATTGTAGTTCTGCATTTTTAATAATAAATGTAAGGTATATTCTTCTACAAAAGCTGGCTGACATGTTTGTTGAATCTATTTTTTTTTGCATTCACATGAATTCTCAATAGAATACCAATTTTCTGTCTAATTTTTGTCTCTCTCCCATTGTAGAAAGTGAACCGAGGTGACGTGATCAATTATTTTTTTTCTACAAATTATCATTTGGGGCTCCTTATATGAAACAATATCTTAAAACAATATCTTTCTTTGGGGAAAAAGCAGCATAGGCTGAGGTGTGACGGGAAGGGAGTTTTCATCTCCTGGCCAAGGAACTTCCTATGGTGATAGATCATTACACCAGCATCCTGGGATTCTCCTTAGATTTTCAAATGACGTCCTCCATTCACCCTTCCGAGTGTAGGGTATTGACGGTAGAGTGGATAAGTGAAGCACCATATGCCTCCAATCAATGAGCCTGGTGGGTGCCATAGGCTTCTCTTACTCCCCACAGATCCCATTGCAAGTGTTTGTGATGCCTCCTTAAAGACATTCTCATACGTTTTGTTATAAGGACTTGTAAGCCCTTTGAATTGTGGTTTCCTATTTCATATGTTATCTGTCTTCCAGTTTTCAGAGATTCCTTGGTATTACTTAGTCCTTTTGAAACTTCTTGATTTGCGGGGCTGTTAAGGATTTCATTTATGTATAATTTAATGTCATTTCTAGAGAATTTGATGAGAGAGGGAAAGGTGGGCGTGCTCAGGTCATTACTTGACTCTAATTTTGCAGATAAGATGAATTGTGTTTCTCTAGATGAAAATTGTTTTTTGTTGAAATCAGTTTCTATTTTCAGTAATGTCCAAGTGTTCTCCTATTTATATTTACTATTGTTGTCTTATTTCATTTGATGTGTCTTTGACCTCTTTTCTGCAGTCTGATTGGAAGGAGAATTATCCACGTTATTTTCAGTTGTCTAAGTAAGAGGAAGTCAATAAGAAAAGAGAACTGAAGGAGAGACCAGATGGCCATTCACATTCTGAGTCACTTGAATTCTGTTCGTTTCTCCGTTTACTGAATTTCTTTGAGTACACATGAGGATGAACTGGCATGTCATCAGGTAAGCAACCACAGAAATGTAGATGCCATTTATATTTTGGGTCAGCAGAAATACACATTCTAGATCAGCCAGCTATCAACCTAGAGTCCAGGTGTGGTGTTTCATTAGGATCATTATAGGAGTGTTTAAATCGAAAGAACTTTTTGCATTTTGAAACTAGATTATTGCATAATTCATTTCACTTAATAATCTAATTAGGCCTTCTTCTTCTTCTTTACTTCTTACCAACGGACCCTGTTTGTGCAGGACTTAATGTTCTGTGGCCTGGCAAGCCCCTCTCTCAGTGTATCTAGTGATAACTGCCAGTTTTAATTTACCTGAGACATAGCTACTTTGCTTTTAGTCTTAGATGAGTTCTATGAAAATAATGTGTTTTCTGTAATTAATTTCCTTAATTTATATCAGATAGTATTAGAGGAATAGAGTGATAGAAGCACAAGGCTGAATTACCTATTGGTTTAGAAATTAAAGTTCTCTCCTTTTTTTGTTTGTTTTATATCAGATTGCAGGATGTGAAATAGATGAACAATAAAATGTTTATTTCTGTATTTCTGAAAAAAACAATGCTGACAGATTGTAAGATAGTAAAATTGCTGCAAGCTATCACTTTAGAATTTGCCTTTTTTTTCTTAAAATTTAAAAGCTTCTTATTTCAGCCTGTTGTTTCCTTTTCTTTGTCTTTCAGTTAGAAAATATTGCACCAGGCTCTGTGAATACTTTTCAAATATGTGCTTTTCTGTATGATCATGTTTTCATTGCTTTATTATCTTTTAATTTTGTGTTTGAAAATTTACAAAGAAATTCTGCTAAAGAATTAATGTGTGAAATGAGTCCATAATCATGTGAATAGTGTGAATAATGTGTGAAATTAAGTCCATACTTAATGACATTTATTGAAAAAAAATGAATCCAGCCATGTTGGAATGTTGGAAATGAACACTGGTAATATTCTCATATTAACAAATACTTGTTGGGTGTGTCCTTGGGGCAAGGCCTTGTTGTAGGAGTTAAAAAAAAAAGGCATAAGAAAATATATCTGTGGCTTAATGGGTTGACTTTCTTTTTTTTTTTAAGATTTTTATTTATTTATTTATTTGTCAGAGAGAGAGAGAGAGAGAGAGAGAGAGAGAGAGAGAGCGCACAAGCAGGGAGAGTGGCAGGTAGAGGCAGAGGGAGAAGCTGGCTCCCCGCCGAGCAAGGAGCCTGATGTAGGACTCGATCCCAGGACCCTGGGATCATGACCTGAGCTGAAGGCAGAGGCGTAACCCACTGAGCCACCCAGGCATCCCTGGGTTGACTTTCTGNCCAGGACCCTGGGATCATGACCTGAGCTGAAGGCAGAGGCGTAACCCACTGAGCCACCCAGGCATCCCTGGGTTGACTTTCTGTACAAAAGAGGTGAAACATCAACATATAAAAAATAAGATAACAGTAATGAAGTTGCTAATAACATAAAATAGAAATAAAAGTACTGAAAAGTAAGTAAAATGTATTAAAATGTCTAACAACTAAGTTCAGGACAGTCTTTACTTTATTTCAATTTCTAGGAAGCCTCTTCTGTATCAGTTCTCTAGCTGTCTGAAAGGGTTTACACACTATTGACATCTTGTTTTTGGCAGGGGTGGAGTGGTAGGGAAACGTGTTTCCTGAGTAGGCATATCAAGAGAAGCTTTGTAGTACCCAGCTAGTTGGTAGAGGATAAGAAAAGCTTTATAAATTTTTCAGCTACATTGAAACGGTATTATACTTTTTGACTTGTCAGTCGCCAAATATTTTTGATCTTGATGTCTCACTTTTTAACCCCCTTGGAACCTTCTAGCCTTTCAAATTTTCTCTCCCATCCTTGTATAATAATTATTGTTTGTCTAATGCTTACTGTAAGCCACATGGTGTGTTTATGTATGTATGTTTATATACTTGATCTCCTGTAATCCTCATGCATGATCACCCACAAAGAACGGGTGGAGTTGAGAATTTAGCCACTGAAGTTTGCTCTGCTGTTGACTCAATGGTATAATGGGTCATCCTAACAATGAATCCAGTCACGGTTTAGTTGAGTGCATTGCTGATATTCAACACACACTTGGTGGTTGACAAACTGATGAGTGCTGTGGACACTGAAAGTCCAATGCATTTTTCACATTATCTCTGTTCCATATTAAACACTTCATCTGTGTCCATTTTAACACAAGAAAGCTAATAAATCTTACTGACCAACCTTGACAGGCCCTGAAAATCAAATTGAAGAGAAGGCCTGGGAGATTGGTAGTTGCAGGGTTTGGGGCTATGGGAGAATGACCCCAAGTGGTGCCTTTCCCCGTTTATAGGAACCTCATTCCCTCTTGAAATTTCTCTGATGCTCATTTCAAGATATGTGGCCTCTTAACTCATAATCTCTTGGTTCTTCTATAATAACCATTCTGTCGTGACCTGTCAGTTCATAGTTCTAACAATCAGCTAGTAACAACTTCTTGACTGAGAATCTGTGGGTTCAGTCAGAAGAGTAAAGCTGGATAAACCATTGATTTAGTGTTAGTTTTGAGTACACATACATGTGATTATTCCTGTGCACCAGTGGCTTTTCATTAATCTCTAATTCTGATTGGAACATATCCTTCTCGTTGTCTACTTAAAAGTGAAAAATCATTAGATTCTCAAAGTGGTTGTATTCACCGTGTACATTTTTTTTCTCCGATGTTCAGAGACACAGCACTAGAGAGGGCACATTTAGAGTACTGAGCAAGTGCAGATCCTGGCTAAATATTATCAGTGTAGAGTATTCCTTACTGAACATACAAGACAGCATGTGAAGTGTATTTATGTCATGATTATGTGATGATGATTATTTTTTTTCCTGAATCCTACTGGGTACCCAATTTTTCTAGAATACAATCATCCCCCCCCTTTTTTTGATCAGCGTATTGTATAATGTGATTTCAAGTTAACAAAGAAAATATACTGACTCCGTTTAATCACATGGGAATATGGTCTTCTGGATTTACTGAAGATGCTTTCAGAAGTTAAAAATAATCTGAAAATAAAGTTGGGAGTCATGATATATTTTAGAGCTAAGGAGATCTCTTCATGAAGGCTGGCCAGTAACAATTCAATTTCTGTCAAGTCTAACCACATGCTATCATGATATTAAATCAAAAACAGTGAGCACAGTTCAGTGACCCAGATAATGGAGAGAAAATGACAGGGTTCAGATGCACTTTTGCTTATGTGTTGTGTTATCTGTATTATTTCTAAATTTTTCCAGACATCACGATAGTGCAATAGTCTGTGGCTTTGGTTTTAACTATCCTATTGAGTCGATCTAAGGCAGTTTGAAGACAAATGGAATCTCTGAGTTCCTGGTGAGTATTTTCCACCACAGCCTTCCCATTTTCAGTACAGATTGAAAGATATGAATGAGTACCAGCTCAACAAGCTACAGAAATAAAATCTTGAACACACATCATAGACCTACAGAGAGTCCTCCTACTCCTCGTCCTCAGGATGAGAGTTGTTTGAATTGAAATGATTTTTTTTTTAACATCTTAAGGTGTTGAAGAGTTTCATTTAAACTGAGGAAAGCTGTTTCTTTCAATTTTAGTAAAATTAATTTTATGAGGCTCTGGAGTCTGATAAATTTGTGGCTTCCTTAGAAGCAAGTAACCCCTGTTATACTTGAACTACTGCCTTATAGCTATGTATACAGTAGTCATTGCTGTAGTAAGAGAGCTATGACCCAGAAGAAACCATTTATTTGATCTACATTTCTGCTTCCTTATCTGGAAAACAGGGGTAATAATATCACTTAGTTTACAGAGTTGTCAAGAGGATTTAAAAAGCTAAATTTAATCAAGTGCTCAGCAGAATGTAATTGGGTTGGTCTCATTTCTGTGGTCTCCACTGTCTGTTTAGTAAAGCTCTTTCTATCACTTTCAGGCACTTAGGTGACTATTTTATTGAACTCCTACCGAAGAGTGCATTAAAAGAGATCTCAGAACAGTTTAGATACGTTATCTTATTTAGTCCCAGATTCTGTTACTAAGATCACAGGCAATGTATACATACTGGGTCATGAATTTATTTGGTTGGGGTAAAGTATCAAAGAAGACAAGGTTAAAAATTTAATTTTTCTTGGGACTCATCACCCAGGAGGGCGCAATTAAAACTTGCCAGTCAATCATCTGTGCGGTGCCAGTGATTTCATTTTTGTACATTTTATCAGGCGAGACTCATCATTTTTTTTTTTTTTTTGCAAGCTCAAGAGGTGAAGAAACCTCTCTTAGGTCAAACAGATAATAAGCCATGAAGCCTGTAATGCAAACCTGGATCTTACTCATTTTCAAAGCCCTCATTCTGGGTGGTATCCTCCCCAGAGTACACTGTGATGGATGGAAATTAAGACTCTGGTGTGTTGTCTTACAGATGCCAAGTTGTTTAGCACAAAGGCCACTATGTGGAAGGATCTGGCTGCATGTGTAGATACTTGAATCTAAAGTAGGTTATATCACAAGTCCTAGACAAGAAAGTCTTTTGTGTGTGTGTTTTTTAAAGTAACTAGTCTGTGCTTTTATTTATTTATTTATTTATTTATTTATTTATTTATTTATTTATCTATCTACCTATCTATCTATATCCTTCTATTTATTTATTTTGAGAGGGAGAGAGCATGAGCAGGGGGAGGGACAGAGGCAGAGAGAACCTCAGGGTGACTCCACTTGGAGTGCATGACCCCATGCAGGGCTTGATCCCAGGACCCCGAGATCATGACCTGAGCGGAAATCAAAAGTTAGATACCCAACTGACTGAGCCACCCAGGCACCCCCTAGACAAGAGAGTTCTATGGGTTCAATCTCCAATTCTCTTCCCTTCCCTGTCAGAGAAGAAACCATTGTTGTGTTTGCTGGTATTAGCCTGTATTACAAGTCTCAGAAGAAATCTGAAATAACTCTAAATTGAATTGTTGAAACAATCCATTGACATTTTGAAATTATTTGTTAAGTTTTGGAACAGATTTCATTCAAAGTAGGGGCAGTTCTTCCTATATTACAAATGTTCTCAATTCTTTAGTGAAATGGTATTCCTTTAAATTAGTCTAAAGGAAGAATGACCTTTAGTGCAAACAATTAAAAAATCTAAAGAACACATATATGTTAGTATATATATGATACAAATTTAATTTTTTCCTTTTGTTCCTCATTTGAAAGTTAAAGGTCACATGTACTATTTAATGAGCTCCCAAATTTTATAGATTGAATTGCCCTCTGTCTTTAGACTCTGTGTCTCTCAGGGGTCACAAACTGTAAGTAAGGCTTTCCAGCCATCCTCACCCAGTTTCAAGAGGATTTGGCCCAGAATCAGAGCTTTGTTTGAGTAGTGGGCACCCAGCCTTTCCCTTCACTGCAGTTTTATTCTGAAATGCTTTCTAATTGTATCTGACAAATACATGCAACCTCTTTTAGCTTAGTGGATTCCAAGTGAAGTATGTGAATACTTGTCTTCAGTTGATACTGCTCCTTCTTTTTTTTTAATGGGGTCCACCATCTGACTTTCTTTTTCTGCCTTCTTTCTTATGTAGAAATCTCTCTAGATTTTATGAGAGCCCTGCGTCAGTGATGGGACATGTAGGGGGGAGTAGTATGTGAGCAACTGCTCAAAAGCCAAGTGACAGAGCAGGAGGGGGGCCGTTACAAGGCTAAGTTTGAAATCTAGAAAGAAATAAAAGATGAAAATTATATTCAAATGAAGCTTCCCAGTTTTGTCTCTGATATTAAACTGATGAGGTAAATTGCTTTCAGAAGTTAAAGTAGAGATCTAAAGGTTATAATAATATCAATGCAAAAATAGCCCAGAGAAAGGAAGAGATGGAGAGTTCATTTAAATATGCGAATGATTTGTGGAGGTGTAATGGCCCTATTAATATTAATTATTGCCATTATCATTCACTGCTCTCCAAATGGAAAATTGCCAGTCTCTATCTCACTGGCAGAGATACGGAAATGTAAACACAGGTTGACAACCTTGCTTCTGTGCATACAGGTCACCCATGACTCCTAGTTTAAAACATTGTAACCAATCTAACTTGAAACAGTCAAAAGTTTGGCAGAAAAACTCAGGCAGTGAAGAACTTGCTACTTTCCAGGGTTGAAGAACTTGTTACTTTCGAGGGTTGCTTGTCATGGTACCTTGAGCTTGGTCTTCTAGTACTTGAAATACTGATGCTACGCGGTCCCAGGTTCTGGTTTATTTCTTCCAGTCTCTGCATAGCTTCACCCCATCCCCCACCTCCCCTGCAAAGGTGTTTGGGGAGGAAGAGAGTTCTGTCAAGCCTGGTGGAGGAGCTCTTGAAGGCAAGGAGATAGACAAAGGGACAGTCTGTTTCTGACCACCGGAGATGGAGGGGATGTTTGTTTCGAAACCGATTACTTAGACCAAAATTTGTCCTTATTTGGGGACGGGTAATGGTGAAGATAAAGAATTTTATGCCTGAAAAACTATCTCATTAGAGAGAGGATAGTTTTTTTTTTAACTCTGCACACTGGTGCTTTTGTCTTGAAGCAGTTGACACTTAATGAGAAAGGAAACAACATTTTGAAGATTGTATTTATTTTTCTAACACTGTGACCGTCCTCATGTTTGGAAGGTAATGATTCTATGTGTGGTGTAAAATGTTTGATATCAGGTTGAGTCCTGAGCAGATACATTTCATTAAATTCCTAAGACTTTGGTTTTCACCCCATTAAGTACCATTATCAAAATTACCAGGCAATCTCTTAAAAGCTTAAAAGTTACATCTCTAATATGTGCACAGGTCTCTTCCTTCTTGTTCAGTGTAAAATGCTATTTTAAATGAATCAGAGTGTGTGTTTAGCTGCCAACTTGAATCCCCACATCTGGGAATCATCCCAAGATCACACACTTCCTGTCTGGAGGAGGGATCGTTTTCGGTATGAGCATCACCAGCAGTGATTTGAGGCAGTAATAAGAAGAGACATCCCAAGTGAGTCCATGTGATTAAATATGGAAAAGTGGGCTCTGGATTTCTTGGGTCCTTGACATGCAAAGGTAATTAAACCTCCAAATTCGAATGTCTCCTCTTCTAACTATGCCGGTCCTAAAGAAAAAAAAAGAAAAAAGATTTGAAATATGGGCAGAGGGGAGTGGTGCCATATGGCAGAACAAACAAAATTACCCAAACACTTCAAAAACAAGCAGGGTGCGCTTCTCCCTCTGTTCGGTAACCATATGTTAGCTCAACACGTGAAAAGTTCCCTTCAAGTTGGTGCAAACAGACTCTTTGTCTTTTGGCTTCCAGTAGGCTTGCTTCTTTGAAACAAAAACCAGGGGACCTTGGAGAGATGTTACGATGAGGTCCCTGCAGGGTCTTATCCAAGACTGCAAAGCTTGTAGAACTGTTTTTGAAGTGAGAGAACTTCAGGAAGCAGGAAGAAGATGTAGGATCAAAGAAGCCTTGCCATCAAGAGGCAAGACCCTTCTGGGAGTTGTTGGTAGAGGATGGGGGGACATAGTCCTGCCCCGATGGGACTCATCATCCGTGAAGGGCAGTTTGGTTGTTCCAGCCAGTGGGCACAGAGACGTCTTTATAAAATCATGAGGATAAATGGGTTGACCGAAGAAGCAATGCATTGCACAGGAAATATCAGTAAAGTGTGCGTATAGGTTTTGGTGAATCCTCTTGCATCCAACCTTTCCTTTCCTTTCACAGCTGTGAAGTGTGCATGTTTTCTTTCTGACTACTACCACAAACCCCTCCTTTCATCTTTTCCTTTCAAGTTCCCATTTGGCTTATTTCAGACCTACATATTTATTGCCTTGGGATTCGGAAACCTTGTGCCATCATTGGCATTGATTATACTGCACAGTATATAAACGAAATATGTAAAATTTAATTGAGAATATAATAGAAACCATAGGAAAGAAAAGTCCCCAGCAGAAGTGACCAGAAGAAGTCAGAATCAGAAAAATCCAGAGGTCTAGAACTGGATCTGACGGATCTGAGCGAGGGAGACAGCATGACATTTCAAAGGATCTCGTATTATTTCTAGATTCCAATTCGAGTACTTGGTACGAGATCACTGATACTCAGTTCAAGTAGCTGTGTTAAATCGAGTAGTTGGTGAAAGCTTTAAAAGGCCAAATTAATGAATGACTTGGTAATTCAGTAGACATTTTTGAATACCTAATACACGTTAGCAAACCAGTCTGGTAAACATTTTTAGTAACCTCACTGTAGGGCAATTTGAACACAAAGTACTAGTACTGTTATTTTTGTTGTCTGCACAGCTAGCCAGGTGTTTAATCCTTTTTGGCATTTTCATTATACACATACTAACATTCAGAAGTTCTTTGTTTAGTGTATGGTATTATGCTGGTTATCAAAATAATAATGAGGTTGCTCTAACACATTATTATGGAAAGGTCACACACTTGGCAATCTCAACTCTGTTTAGGTTAATAATAGTTTGCATTTTAAAATACATGCACACACTCATACATTGTAACACATGCCCATGCACATGTTCAAATTCTGTTTTTTAACAGCTTCTGGAGGACTTGATTTAAGAATCAAGAGCGAAGGGAGTTCTGAAAAATCTGCTGGTCCACAATATGAATCACTATCTGCCTGTTTCCTTTTCCACATTTCTCGCATCGTCCCTATTACGCTTGGG
Organism: Ailurus styani; assembly: GCA_002007465.1. Taxonomy (NCBI): domain Eukaryota; kingdom Metazoa; phylum Chordata; class Mammalia; order Carnivora; family Ailuridae; genus Ailurus; species Ailurus styani. The sequence continues at coordinate 372,308 of LNAC01000996.1, read as the reverse complement.
AATGTTCTGGCGTCTGCAGCATAGCCTAACGGTCAATTGACAGGAACACTCTTATTGAGTGACTATGATGTCAGGGAAGCCTGTGGGACTCTTGCACGCGGCAGGGCAGCTGGAGCCCAGAAGCGGGCCTTTCCTCCCACGCCCGTTTGTTTTTAAAGCCGTTTGGGGGGGGGGGTGTCAAAAGTTGCAACTGCCAAAGCAACTCAATAGCTAAGTAATCCATAGTGGATTTCGATTGATCTTAAAGTGCACGAGACACACTTTTCTCAGCGGCTTGCCCCCATTTATATGTCGACGCAGATCAGTGTTGAGCACGTAAGAGACCCAGAGTGCCAAAGGAAGAGCTGTGTTGATCGTCTCCAAAGTTATTGGAACGGACTTGCCCTTTGGTAGAAATGTGCTGGGTCGGAATAATGTCTCTTTTGCTGGAAGACAAGCACTGGAGTGATGTCAGCCATGCTTGAAAAGGGCATTAAAGCATCTTCTGTTTAAACAAATGGAGTAACAGATTCAAATGCAAAACAAACTGACTTTAGAGGACTCCAGTATGCTTTATTGGTGAATGTCCTGTAGTTCGCCTCACGTAAGATTATTTACTAATAGGATTTTCAGTAAGACTTGAAAATGTTCCATACTTACCAATTTTTTTCTTTTGTGTTTATTTAATTTTATTTTTAAAAAGATTTTATTTTTAAGGAATCCCTACACCCAACTTGGTGCTTGAACTCACAACCCGGAGATCAAGAGTCACGTGATCTACTGACAGAGCCAGCCGGGTGCCCCTAATTGATATTTTAAATTAGGCATTTCTCATATTAATTTTGTTTTGGAAAAGTCAATATAAAACATTACAACTCATTACATTGTCCAGTTAGGAAAGGCTATAGCAATGAAGTAATATGCCAAATGCTACTTCTGGGTCAGAGACTTAAGGGACAACATCTTGGGGAATAATAATGGTGATGAGATCTAGATGGTAAGGTACAGGGATTGCCTAAATTGAGAAAGTATTACCATCCAGGTGACCTCTAGTTTAACTACAACTTTAGTGCATGACAACTTCATCCATGATGTTTAAAATGCTTATTTGAAAATAAATTATATTATTAAGGTAGTCAAAAGAAGTATTTGCATTTCTCTGGCATTAGCCTCGTGTTGAGAACTTTGATGGTAGATCACAAATGAAATATCGGAGGCCTCTCCTTTCTCAGGTTAGGCTTAATTTTGCTAACCTTATTGCAAGCTATTACCATCTTGGTTAGAATGTAAGGATATATTTTACTGTATAATGTATTTATTACGTAATATAATGTTTAGTATATTTTGCTGTGTTTTAGTTAGTCGACAAATGCATAAAAGTTAAAAGTATGAGTCAAAAACAGGATAAAAAGACAGGTGTTAGAAATGAAAGAGGACTTAAAACATCATCGAAGTCCCTTTATTTATTATCTGCTGTGCTCTTTTGTGACTTACTGCTCTAATGCTGGGTTTTAAACCTACAGTCCTTCGGAACTGCTTCATTGAAAGCAGTTTATTATGTACTTAATTGGCCTGAGCCTCAGAGTGGTACCCGTGTATTTACACAGGTGGTGGACCACAACCCCGAAGTCTCTACACATCAGGAATCTAAGAATCTTGGACTTACTGTGAATTTACTTTGAATTCTTAAAATAAGTGAGTTTTCTGCTTTCCTCCCCTCGCCCGCCCCAATAGTCTACCTTTCCCAGTGAAGGAGGAAAGAATGCATAAACAGGTCAATGATGCTAGTTTTCCCTGTGAACATAGTTATAATGAGTGGCTAGTGACTGCTCTCTCCCAAGATTGCTGAGTGAGGAATTTGAATGGGACAAGAGATGATACTGGGGTTTTTTTTGTTTTAAGGTTTTATTTATTTATTTATTTATTTGAGAGAGCGAGAGAGAGAGAGAATGTGAGAGAGAAAGGCAGAGGGAGACGGAGAAGCAGGCTCCTCGCTGAGCAGGGAGCCTGATGTGGGACTTGATCCTAGGACCCTGGGATCCTGAGCTGAGGCAAAGGCAGATGCTTAACTGATTGAGCCGCCCAGGTGCCCCAGAGGTTGCTGTTAAGAAGTGGTAATGAAGCAGTGATTATCATAATTATCTTGGATGGAAACATGGAGTGATCCTGGGAGCCCTGCCCCCCCAGCCACCATTGCTGGATTCCAAATCCATTTGGGATCCATCTCCCTCTCTTCATCCTCACTGTACCCTTTGTCTAAGCCGTACTCATGGGTCCCAGGACTAATTCAGTAGCCTTATAACGAGTCTCTCCATTTTGCTCTTAATTTCTTCCAATTCATTTACTATGAAGCAGCCAGGATAGGTTGTGTGTGTGTGTGTGTGTGTGTGTGTGTGTGTGTGTGTGTGTGTGTGTGTGTGTGTGTGTTTAAACAAACAATAAAAAAAGCTTAAAATATTCCCAATGATTTTCTGTTGTATCTGAGATAAACATAAAGCAAAATATCCTTAACATAGCTTTTTAGATTCTATGCAGTCTGGTCCCTATCTGCTTTTCTGTCTTTATCTTGAGCTCTTCTCCCCTTTGATTAATGGCCTTTTTTCTAATATATCCTCTTAATTTAGTCCCCCCAAAGGGACAAAGCTCACTTCCACGGAAGAACCTTTACAGTCGTTGCCCCCTCTGGTTGAAACACCCCTTCCTCGACTTTTTTCCTACTTACCCTTCCCTCTCAGACTAAGTGTTTCTTCCCCATCAGGGGGATCTCAGAAGGACCTGTTTATTTATTTATTCATTCATCCATCCATCCATTCATTCATTTTATTATTTTTTTTTTAGAAGGACCAATTTAAACTAGATATACCCTGTTAGTCTTGTTTGCAGTGTTCTGTAAAAGGTTAATTCCAAGGGCTAAAACCTTACGCATTTCAAAGAAAGACTTGTCTTTAGGACTCTCTCCTAGAAGGTAGATACTGAGCCTTTGTACCCCTGAGGCCTTAGGCATACCCAGCGCCCTTTTGATTAAGTCTTAGCCTAACAAGATGATTTATGGTGAGGACTGCTTTTGCTCTGGGGGGCTAGAATCTGAGTAGTTGAAGTCAGTTATGTAGGAGCTACATACCTATATGACTAGCTCCCAGTTCCAGCCCTGGACATCTGTGAGCTTCCCTGGTTGGTGACACTTCAAATGGTTTGTCCCACGCCATTGATGGGAGAATTGAGTACCTCCCATACAACTCCACGGGGGGAAGCTTATACCTGGTTTCTCCTGGATTTCCCCCTTTCTGTCTTTTCCCTTTGCTGGTTTTAATCTCTGTTTTCTCTTTGTAATATAGTATCACTGTGAGCACTGTGAGTATTACTGGTCTTCTGAGTCCTGTGGGTCCTAGTGAATTACCAGGACCAAGAATGGTAGTAGGGATCTATAATATCTTGTTGGTTTCCTTTGAAACAATGATCTCCATTTGTCATTCTATATAATTGTTTTATTTACTTTTTTTAAAGCTTGATTTCTATACATTCTAGTGTAGAAATTAGGCAGTGCATAATTATGTTTCTCTCCTTAGACCTAGTCCTTAGCATAGCACCATACATACTTAATCAAAATTTGGGGGAGGGAGTTTAAAAGTAAAATATACAGTATTTGGTGAAAATAAAATTTTAAATAGCCCCAAAGAACTTTATTTATTTATTTTCAAAGACGTTATTTTTAAGTAATCTCTATGCCCACTGTGGGGCCCAATCTTACAACCTGGAGATTGAGTCGCATGCTCTACTGACTGAGCCAGCCAGGCGCCCAAGAACTTTAAATAGGATGTGGTAACCTTGTCTTCTTATTTGATTTCATCTTAAAATATTACAATTTGGTTTTAATACCTGAATAATTAGTATATAATTGGAAATAGAAAGTCACCAAGATTTCCATTGTCTTTACAGATTTGTGATAATTCTCCTAGCCATTTTTCACTCAGTTCTCTGAGTTAATATTTTTTGTCACATTTATATAGAATCCCTACGATAATCTGTAAGTTTGAAACAGAGGATTTTGGTATGACCAAGAGACCAAACAATGCACACAGAATTATTTGGGCTGGCTTAAGAAAACAAAGAGTTGGCTTAAGAAAACAGTGTTGTATATTAGATACCCAGAATTTATTCACCATGCATAACTGAAACTTTGTATCTTTTGACCAATATCTCCTTATGTCATTCTCCTCTCCACATCCCCCTCCCACCCTTGGAAGTCACTATCGTACTTTCTGCTTCTGTGAGTTTGACTATTTTAGATTCCATATGTAAGTGAGATCATGCAATATTTATCTTTCGGTGTCTGGCTTATTTCACTTAGCATAATGTCCTCCTGGGTCATAGGTGTTATAACATGAGTAGGGTTTCCTTTTTAAGGCTGAATATTATTTCAGTATGTATTTCTATTCCTGTCTATCTGTACATCTCTCATCTTTCTTTCTATCCCATGTTTTCGTGTCCTTTTATCCCTCCATGAAATTTCGTTATTTCCTTATTCTGGCTAGTGTGAATCGTACTGCCGTGAACATGGGAATGTTAACTATGCCTTTGAAACCCTCATTTCAATACTTCTATTTATTTTTTTTTCATTTTTAATAAATTTTGTGTTTTTTTTCCTTGCACCTTCAAAGTATTTATTGTTCACATGCACTCAGTCATTTTTTTTTTCAGTACTTTTAGATAAATACCTGGAAGTGGGATTGCTGGATGATATGGTAGTTTGTTTCTAAGTTTGGGGGGAACCTTCATACTGTTTTCCATCATGCTCTGCAGGTTAAATCCCCACCAGCAGTGCACCAGGGTTCCCTTTTCTCTCCATCCTCACCCACACTTATGGCTTTGTCCTTTTGATAGAAGCCCTTCTAATTGGCATGAGGTGATACCTTGTTGTGGCTTTGCTTTGAATTTCCCTGATGATTAGTCATAGTAAACATGTTTTCCTATACTTGTTGGACATTTGTATGTCTTCTTTGAGTTATGTCTGTTTAGTCCCTTGCTTATTTTTAAAAAAGTACTTTGTTCTTGTTTTTGCTGTCAAGTTGTAGGAGTTCGCCAGGTATTTCAGAAGTTTGTCACTTACTGGATACATGGTTTGCAAATATTCTCTCCCATTCTTTAGACTGCCTTTTTACTGTGATGACTGTTTCCTTTGCTGTGCAGAAGCTTTTTAGTTTGACGGAATCCCACTTTCCTATTTTTGCTTTTGTGGCCTGTGCCTTTGGTGTCATACGAAAAATATCATTGCCTAGACCAACGTCAGGAAGCTTTCTCCCTTGTTTTCTACTTGTAGTGTATACCTTCAGCTGCTAGGTTTAAGTCTTTTATCCATTCTGAGTTGATTTTTTTGCATATAAGTGTTCAGTTTCATTCTTCTGGATGTGGATATTCAGTTTTCACAGCACAAGTAACTGAAGACACTATCCTTTTTCCATTCTGTTTTATTGGTACATTTGTCATACATCAGTTGAGTGTAGATATGTGGATTATGGGTTATGTACTCTGTTCCATTGGTTTGTATGTCTGTTTTTATGCCCTCGCCATAGTGTTTTGATTACTGTAACTTTGTAATATATTTTGAAATCAGGTATTATAATGCTTCCACCTTTGTTCTTGTTTGCTAAAGCTTTCTTTGGCTATTTGGGGTCTTCTGTGGCTGCAGGTGATTTTAGAATTCTTTTTTCCTATTTTTTTAAAAAACCACCATTGGGATTTTGATAGNTGTTTGCTAAAGCTTTCTTTGGCTATTTGGGGTCTTCTGTGGCTGCAGGTGATTTTAGAATTTTTTTTCCTATTTTTTAAAAAACCACCATTGGGATTTTGATAGAGATTGTGTTGAAGATGACTACGTTCTGGGGATCTACTATACAACATTGTGACTATAGTTAATTGTATTCTTGAAATTTGCTGGGAGGGTAAATAAAAAGTGTTCTCAGCTTAACAACAAACAAAGAAGATGGCCACTATGTGAGGTGATGGATATGTTAATTATCTTGATTGTGACGATTATAACATACAGGTATGTTAAATCNCAAAGAAGATGGCCACTATGTGAGGTGATGGATATGTTAATTATCTTGATTGTGACGATTATGTTATAACATACAGGTATGTTAAATCATTGAGTTGTCCACCTTCAATAAATACTGTTGTCCATTATATCTCAGTAAAGCTGGGGAAAAATACAACGAGGCAGTGAGTGATGAGCTGTCCCCGGAAGGAGAATTTTACAGCTGCGAAGAGCATAATTAATTAAAGGACTTGGTAACTTGCTCTTGACCCACATTTTAAACTGCAGAGAGTTAGTAAACCAGAACTAGAAATCTCTAAGGAATCAGGAGGAAGAGACAAAAGCTTGTCTTATAAATAGAACAGGGGTAATGAAAAATTAATTTAGGAGTTTAAAAGGCATCTGTTGTAGTGACTGATCAGAAGTAGTCCACTATTTCCTTCATGTCCTTGCATTTCTCTGTGTTCTGAGCAAGAATGTTGAAGCCGTTCTTCCCTTGTCCTGCATCACATCCATCATGGTTGGAAACTGACGTAGCAGGAATTAGGGGATAGGAATTAGGGGCCCATCAGAAACTAGTCATGATGAGTCGGGCACCCAATAGTGTGTGCACTACTCATTTGCAAAAATTCTCTACAGGATGGCTAGGGCTAGTAACGTTAAGATTACTATCATTTTCCTAAATCAGACACACTTTGTTGCATGAGTTACAGTGTTCTTTTTCTGTCTGTAAAGTACAGCATGTTGAAGTGATCCTGTTTGTTTTTCCTCTGCCTGGTGTATGTTTCTCTTCTCATTAAGCACCCTGGTGTCCCACTTAGAATCTTGCCTTCCCTGGCCATAACCTGGGTGTGTGACATTGGCTGGTCCAATCTCATACACACCTGGGAATTCTGGAGTAGAAATAAAAGCCAGGAACTGGTTTTCCCAGTTGCTAGGTCCTATCTGTGTTCTCGGAATGCCCTAATTCTTCATCTTTTCTGAGGCAAATTATTTCTTTGAATCAATGAGATACCAAATACTGACAGATCAGAACGTGGAGGTTGTGGTGTTAATCTCTCACTGCTGGGAAGCTCCACCTAATGAAGTGAGACCTGGTTTGGGGAATGTTCGGGGCTGATGGAGATGTGTTCTGGCAGATTTATTTTCATGGCCTTGTAATGTCCCTGATGGCAATAGTGCTCTTTAATTGACATGTGATCTCTCATGATCTCTCGTGGAAGCAAATGCTTTTCAGTATAGTTTTCACTACAAGATTGGATCCAGTTATTGTCGCTCCACAGTAGAGTGAATTCAGTGAAACAAACTTCTGATTTTGGCTACACAACTACCCCTCTCTTCTCTTCATTCATTGCCATTCAATAAACATTTTCAGAGTTTATGCTAGACAGAGTGCACTGTGCTGTGGGCTAATAGGGCTTCTTTCTAGGACATTTTTATGTGACTGAAATGATCAGTTTTGCTCGGGAAAAATTTAAGAGACTTTGGGAATAAATGCCATTTCAGGGAGGTGGAGATCCATGAAGTTTTTAAAGACTTTTGAGAAACTGTGGGTCTATAAAACAACTGCTCTTGTCAACAGCTCCTAAATATAGTCTAGGGGCACCTGGGTGCCTCAGTTGGTTAAGCATTGCTCTCTTGGTTTCAGCTCTGGTTCGTTCTCAGGGTTGTGAGATGGAGCACCCACCCCCACCTCCCATAGGGACCTGCACTCAGCGTGGAGTCTGCTAGTCCCTCTCCTTCCCCCCTGCCGCTCCCTCTGCTTACCTGCAGGTGTGCACTTTTTCTCAAGTAAATACATAAAATCTTAAAAACCATATATATATATATAATCTAGTATTTCACCTCAGAAGATTTTAAAGGGTTCTCCTACTAACTGACCTGAATTCCCCTAAAATCCAGTTACGCCTTCTTCCCCATCTCTGCACCCATGGAATAGTCCATTCCTTATGATAATCCTTCTCTTAGTTAACAGAGTTCATGAAAAATCCTTTCTCTAGTTAAGGCAGCTACAAAGTCACTTTTCAGCCTTTTTTCTTCTTCAGGCTAAATAATCCAATTATGCCAACCTTTACACCATAATTAAACAAAAGAGTACTGCAGAAAACTTTAATCACATCCTTGAAATAACCCCTGGTCCAACCAGGTGCCCAGCAAGGAGAACTGTGGTTAGTGGCCTAGTAAAACCAAAGAGGTTTCATGTTCTGTGCTGTTCTGTGCTGTAACCCTCTGTCTGGCACAGACTTGGGGGGAAACAAACAAACAAACAAAAAACTCATTCCAGCCATTGCTTTTCAGTGGGGCTTGACCTGTCAGTGAATGACCTGAAACAGTTATGATTCATGCCCCCTTGATGAAAAAAATCCCAAACACAAGCAACTCAGTGTGTTCTAGAAAATCAGCTTCTAGGTCTAGCACATTTGAATCTGAGGCCCACCTTGTGCACAAGGTTGTAGAGCAACCTTAGAATTAGCAGGTTAAACGATCTTGTCTGTTCCTCACTACCCTGTGTCTTCTGTCCTTTGTTGGGGTTAGGGGAGGGGGTGGTGGCCCCATGACTGTATGATCTTACCACTTTGCCATGAGTCGAGGTATGTGCCTACCATTGGTATTTCTTTCACTATAACTGGTCTACAATTTTTTTTCTAAAGATTTTATTTATTTATTTGACAGGGAGAGATCACAAGTAGGCAGAGAGGCAGGCAGAGAGAGAGGAGGAAGCAGGTTCCCTGCCAAGCAGAGAACCCGATGTGGGCCTCGATCCCAGGACCCTGAGATCATGACCTGAGCTAAAGGCAGAGGCTTTAACCCACTGAGCCACCCAGGCACACTGGTCTACAATTTTTTAACAGATTCAGTGATTACCTTTAAAACAGTTGGTAAATTTTAAAATACTTTACATATTTTACATAAAATATATGTTCCAAATAACTTCATGTACGTATGCACTCTTTCACCTTTTCTTTTCTTTCTTTCTTTTTTTTTTTCCTTCTGACTACTATCTAAACCCTAAAATAAGGAAGAAGGAAATTACTCTGGCGGTCCCACATTTCCCTCCCTCCTAACCTGAACATAGAGCTGACCTGAAATTTGAATCGGGAGCTATGTGACTTCTCAGTTTCAGTTCCTTCCAGTGCTCCTGTCTTAATAATGGGATGTCCTGAGGGCTAAGAATGGAATGAAGCAAGAGAGATGCCTTCAGGGAACCTGGGTGGCTCAGTGGGTTAAAGCCTCTGCCTTCGGCTCAGGTCATGATCTCAGGGTCCTGGGATCGAGGCCCACATCGGGTTCTCTGCTCGGCAGGGAGCCTGCTTCCTCCTCTCTCTCTGCCTGCCTCTCTGCCTACTTGTGATCTGATCTCTCTCTCTCTGTGTCAAATAAATAAAATCTAAAAAGAGAGAGAGAGAGAGAGAGAGATCCCTGGCATGTGACATGTGACATGTGAGGAGGCGCCCACTCACAGAGTTCTCTGGCCTCCTCGCCGGGTCCTCCTAACTTTTTCCTGGCAAAGTATGCAGTAGGCATACGGATGTGCTAGGTCAGAGAGGAGTAATCACATGTTAGCTGCAGTCCTGGAGCAATCTGACCCACATACCCCTGGAATAAGAATTCTGTTGGTCCAGGAGAGGGACCAGCTGTCTGTGTGTAAATCGAGATCTCTATTCTGGTCTCTCAGATTTTTTTCCTCTTCTTTTGACTTGTGCTGATGTTATGGACTGAACTGCATTCCCTTAAAATTGATATGTTGACGTACTCATCCCCAGTCATCCGAATGTGACTATGTTTGGATGTTAAAGAGTTAATTAAGATTGAAGGAGGTCGCATGGTGGTGCCCTTATTCCCAGAGGTAGAGCCCCCAGTGAGGTGTGTACACAAAGTTAAAGGCCATGTGCAAGTCAAGGAGAGAGGTCTCAGGAGACACCAAACCTGTCAACACCTTGATCTCTGACTTTTGGCTTCCATAACTGTGAAAAAACAAATTTCTCTTGTGTGAGCCACACACAGTCAGGGGTATTTTGTTGTGGTAGCCCTAGCAGGTGAATATAGCTAGCTGATCATATGGCCAGTGTAAGGCAGAAAAGTCCTAGTATATGAAAAATTTCCCTCTTAGCCCCACATATGACCTTCTCGAGCTCTCCTATGGACTCTTAGTTTTTACTATTTTATTCTCTACTCTTTAACTTCAAAGAGGCTATTCTTGGATTAAGAAATCCCTTTATGAGTTATAATTAGAATTTCAGGCCAAGCCAAGAAAGACCTCTAGGGGCTTCTCTTTGCTCTAGGAATAGGATTGTAAATTTTAATGGATAGCCTCAATGTTCTCTAAGTTTGAGGCCATGCCCAGTCCCTGCTGTTATTACCTTCAGTAGAAAAAAAAATTGACTAGATGTCATTCTTGAGTGATGGACCATGCCTCTCTTCCAAACAAAAAGCTGGCTAATTTTCATAATGTCCATTTCATGATCGGGATCATTCATTTGTTTCCCCAGTTCTTTTCACTTAATTTAAGGTTAAATAACATCTGTTCTCTTTGCTCTTAAACACACACCAGGGTGTAGAAATTCCAACAACAATACATCTAAAATACATAACCAAAAAGACCAAAAGAGCAAGAGACCAAAAGAACTTGTCCTCCCAGGGGACAAGTGTCTGTTATGAGTTTGGTGGTGTCGAGGACCAGGACTGATTCCACCGATCGGCTCAAGTATCCATATCTACAAAGGGAAGGAATTGTTCTATATCACCTCCAATTCTGTTATGTAAAGTTTCTGTAACAAGAGATAAAGAAAAGTAATTGGAAAAACTAGGTTATATGTTTACATACTAGCAGGTTGGACACATTGCCTGAAGTTCCACTCTTTCTTAGCCAAGTCAAGAAATTCAAAATGAACTTCTCTCTGATCTAGCAGCTGTATCCCAGCCATTACTCTAGGCCAGATATATTCATTCAGCATTTGAAATTTATACCCTAAGCCGAGAGTGTCCAACCCAATGCCTATTGGCCAGGATGGGGGCAACATGGCGGCCGTGGTGAGCTGATCAGTGCACATCAGCTGTCTAATCCTGGGACCCAGAGTTCTGCCCTCTATGATGTTACTGACCTGCACGATGCGGGGATCGGTGGTTGCTAGATCCGCAGATTTTCTGGGAGAAGCCAGACATCTAAATTTTTATATCACATTTCATAATCCTAAAGTGTTGACAACCATAAAATTTTTTTTGAAACTCTGTAAGGTAAATAGACGTGTCTGCCATCATTTTTAAAAATAACCCTGTAGTTCTCACTGTAGGAGCTATGCAGACATTCCCTGACACTGGGTTCATGTTGTCCACCTTTGTGGGAAATCCCTCTTCCCCAAGATTACAGTAGATTCTCAGGGCTTCTTATGTATTTATCTTATGATTTTTGACTTGGCCTAAAATTTCATTTGAGCAAAGGGTTGTTTCCATAAATAGATGTGAAGTGTTTAAAACAGTCCTGGGCACATCACAAGCACTATTGAAGTGTTAGCTATGGTTGATAGTAAAGAGTTGGTAAGACATAATTCTGTAGGAATCATGAGTTAGTGTCCTAATTTTTCTACCATGTTGTTCTGGAGAAAGACCATCCTTCAATTTCATGAAATTCAGAACCATTTTAAAACATCTTTAAGATTTTTATGATATTCAGAAATAGCTATTCTTTATGTAAGGCTTTAATGTGCAAAAAACCAAAGAGAGTCTTAGCTAGTTTGCAACCTCGCTTTTGCTACTTTTGCTTTTAGATTAAAAAAAAAAAGTGTGCAGTTTCATTTTTTATCTAGGTTACTCACAGCTGGGCTGACTTGGGGGATTTTACCTTTGGATCTGAGAGTACAAATACTTCCATCAATATTCTATTTCCCAGAGGTATGCTAATTCTCATGAATAATCACAATGATCATGGCAAATTTTTAGAGATTATAACTGAATCATTCCTCTGCAATTGCTGTAAAGAAAGTCTGTAGTAGAAGCTACTTGAAGATTCTCTCACCTTCTATCCAGCCCCTGACCTACCTTTCTGGGAATGCACGCTGGCAGGGTACTTTCCTCCTTTGCTTGTATCGTAACGTGTGCCCAGAGTGCCTCTAATCTCCCTCTCATTGTCAAAATCATTCCCATCTTTAAATCATGGTTTCAAATTCTGCCTCCTCCAGCTAATATTTCTTCAATATTATAATCACCCTGTGCCAGCCCTTTTTCTTCCTTTGAGATCCTGTAGCTTCTTATTCTTGTATCTTTGACATTACTCTCCAAGTTCTTATTATACATGTCCACATAGCTTTTATAGATCCCTACTAGGTTTTCTGGGGGTATATAGGTTATTGACACTTTACAGTGCATTATTACACATCTAATTAAATCCATTAGAAGTATGGAGGTATATAGATTATTTGTGGGGGTATTAGATTATTGACACTTTACAGTACATTATTGCACATCTAATTAAATCCATTAGAAGTATTTATTCTTGGTTCCTTTCTTCCTCCTACATGTTAAGCCCTTCTAGGGCCAGTGGTTCTGCCAGTACCTCCTAAATTTTCCTTCAGTCAGTTTGAGCCGAACACTCAAGTGGTATTGGGGTGAGCCATTTTCTCTGAACTTGTTCTTACAGATACTACCATGTGTTGCCTCTATAACATTCTATATTCTCATGGGTATATCAAGGTATTGGTTATCTTAGGATGTTTTATTGATTCCTTTGGGGATTGAGGTAAATTTAGAATATGAAGCCTGTTGTTATTTAACTTTGTCATAATTTCCCACAGTAACCCTTGATATTCACTTTGCTTATTAGTCTTTTGGGTGAACCTTTTGGAGTAATACAGTCACAAAATGGCTTTCAGATGCTCTCCCTGGTGTCCGCTGAGGGCTCACAGTTGATGCTGGAGGACAAGCATCTCCAAAGGCAGCTTCAGTGTCAAGGGTGCTGGTCTTCTCTTTCCCACAGCTGAGGTGCTCAGACATTTTTGTTTGTCTGGAATAGAATCCAGTTACGCCTCTTGTCCCTGTGTAACTATTAATAGTGACCCCTTTTATCCTCAAAAGTGTGTCAACTTAGATAATAAATTACATAGTCTCTCTACTCATAATAGCCCTCTGTTCATTATGAAATCCCAATTAGTACAGTATCAAAGACCTGTGAATTGAAGGGTGATCAGGAATTAAATTGGAATAAGGAAGGATTTGCTCCTAGAGCTGGGACCTCTTTCTTCCATAGTTCAGTATATCCGATATGATCCTGTAGGCAGAATGAGTTATCTCCACAAGGTGTCCTTATTGTCTCCACAGGGCTGTGGCAGTGTGTGTGTGTGTGTGTGTGTGTGTTTGTGTGTGTGTGTGTGTGTGATGGATCTGGATGTAGAGATGGGTGCTATTCCTGGTAATACAAATGCTCTTTCATAATGGCATTGGTACAGTTAACGTGTGGTAGCCAAGGAGCCCGAAAGCTTTGGTAGCCAACCTCGGTGACAGGGAGAAATGTCTAAAACTGATCATTGTGGCAGAAGAGGCACCTTCAGAAAGTTTTTGCCTCCTGGCAGGTCCCTGAATTCATTTAGGGGACCTGGGTATTTCCTTTTAGGGGAATCTTCTGTTTGACTTTGCACAGATTACCTTATAAGTGTCAGGATTCACATGCCCATTTTTTTTTTCCTGGGCTCTGTATCACAATATTTTAAAATCACTTGTCCTTCCAATGCCCTGTGAGCTAGAACCTCATGTTTGAAATTTGGAGATTATGCTCTTTATCCTGGCCATTCAGTGACCGCACTCTGTAGCTGGAGTTAGAGACAACATTCAAGATATGTCTGAAAAGAGAGAATTTATAATAAAATAAAAACTACTGTCAGAGACTTACTTTGGAGTTTGTAAAAATTCCTAAGTCAAGAGACTTGTCTCATATTTCTTAGTCCTTTATTCCTAATTCCCATCTCTTCCTCCACTCACCCAGCAGCTTCTAAACCATGTTACCTGAACACAAACTGATCTAACCAGTCCGCTTAGGAACGTGATGACCTGGATGTGATCTGGCGGCTAATGGAAAACATTATGGAAAAATTAGTCATCAATGATATTTCCTGAATTCTCTGAACAGATTCTGCAGTGTCAGGGCTAAAAACATGAGCCCTGTAGCTCGGCTGCAGGGGTTGGTAGGTGAAGTTCCCATCTCCCCACTTAAAAGCTGTGTGATCCACACCAAGTGCCTTTAGTCTCCAAATATCAGGTCCCCATCTATAAAAAATAGACATGATGATGATAGTATTTACTTTCTAGGGTTTTTAGAAATTATATGTAAGATAAGGCATTCTGAGGTCTTAACATTGTGTGGGGCACATATGAATGACCAGGTATTTGTATTAATCCTGTTTCTGATGCTTTGACTTCTGGGGTGTTACGGATCCCAGAGAGACTGCTCGCAGGCTCCCAGGGCTAGTCAGTTCCTAAAGAAACTATGTGACTCCCCTTCGAGGTGAGTGACTCACCTTTTATACATGGCAGCTAACTAATTCAGATCCCAAGCCCTTATGTCTCCTCTGTTGGGTTCTAATACTCAGGGCCACAATTCCTCTGCCTTCATCATTTCAAGGTTGGGTATCTGGCAATTATGGACAACCCCCATGCCCAGAGCCCACTGAAATGACTCAAACCAGCCAATCCTAAACCCGATTTCCATGTCTCATCCATTTCTTCCTAATGGAAACCACAATTAAGGCTCTTGATCCCAGTTTCCCCTTATTCCCTCTTCCTCCTGACTGCGCCTGGTGCTTCCCTGTGTGGCACTTGTAGGACTGGCGTGACCCTCCTCTTGGGAACTGTGAGCAACAAACCATCTTTTTCGTAGAAATCATCTCCTTATCTGTTGGCTGTCCCATACTTGAAAAATAATAAAATAGACATTTTAAGACAGTATTTTAAAATTATTATTATTATTATTATTATTATCCACTAATAGGGAGGACCACACACAAATTCATTGTCCTATAGCTAAATGCCTATCCACTAATGTCTTCATGTAGATAATTTCTCAAGGCAGAAAACAATGGCCAATTTTTATTTTTACTTGGAAGCTTGGAGAACTGAGAAACTGGGAGATTTGAATTCTAGATTTAAATCTCACTAAATTTTACTTGAGAAAATGTCACAGACTTTGTATCATAGATTCCTTCCTTTTAAAATAAATGAAATAATACAATTAGAGTGATAAAAGCATCATTATAGAAAAGGATAAAATGTGAGTGGCTGGGCAAGAGTTTTGAAAACATAAGATGGAAAATATTATGTCACATAGGGATATCAGTGACCCAGTTTGCCAAAGAATAAAGAGCCATCCCATTTCCATTGATAAAGAAATGTTGGATATCATCTCAATCATTTTAGGCAAGAAAAATAATGAGGCAAAGCTATTACAGAGACGACATCCAGGGGAAAACATGCTAAACTATAAAAGAACAATGCCTGTGATGAATTATGCATGATTTCAAATTATTTAATGAAATAGATTCGTATTAAATGATAATGAAGGATTTCTGGTTTCTGGTTTTGAATTCCATACTGAAGCAAATCACTGTGCTAGAATCCCTACTGACAACCATGGCAGGGTAAATCTCTCCATGTGGCCCATTCAGCACATCCACCCTAAAGAGGAAGGAGGACATTGGAAGTGTTGACATGTTGGAATATGGAAGTGAGGCTATGGGTGGGTAAGGGACCGAAATGTGGAGAAAGAGCATAGCTTGTAGTTCCATGCTGAGGATGACATTGTCACCAAATCGTTTATGGTTCAGTCCCCACCTGGCCTTCGAGTGGGGCTCTGTTTTCTCCTTGATGGTTCTGACCTCTTCTAGCCAATTACCCATTCGGTCCATCTTTACTGATCTTTCTTTAGCATCTAGCATTTTGTTTGGGAGTTTTCCTCTTTTCCCTTCTTGGTGGCCAGTTAGCTCAGCTGGTGATAATGAGGCCATTGGTCAGTCCTGGAGACAACAGCAAGGGTCATTGGTCATTTGACAGTGTGTTCTCCATGGTTGAAGCCAGCTTTCAAGCTTATTTGCAAGAATAGTGGATTTTTTTTAGCACCTTATAAATATCAGGAGCTTCACATCTGTTCTCTGATTGAATCCCTATAATTTCCCTTTGAGCTGAGTGTTTTCTATCACATTTTCTTGTCAAGAGATCTGGGCTCATGGAGGACAAGTGGTTTGGCCAAGTTCCCATACGTAGTAAATGACTAAGCTAGAAAATGAGGTCTGAGCGATCTCATTCCAAACCCTGTGGTCTTACCCAGTAATTACTTCTCAGATGTTTACCTGGTCATGGGGCAGTGTGGGCAGCAGTAGAACTATATGCATTAGAAACACTAAGCACCCCTGGAAAAAATTCCCAAGTATCTTGTCTACTCACTACTTCATCTTTCCATGTGAAATATGGCACCTTCACATTTGGCTCCATGTATTAGTGCCTGAATCTCTTTCCTGATCTTTCTAGAGGTTAGAAACAACCAAATGACTTATCTAACAAATGCTCAACCTAGTAAATTAAAAGAAACTTCTGAGGGGCACTTAGGTGGCTCAGTCGGTTAAGCATCTGCCTTCGGCTCAGGTCATGATCTCAAGGTCCTGGAATTGAGTCCCGAATTAGACTCCCTGCTCAGTGGGGAGCCTGCCTCTCCCTCTCCCTCTGCCCCTCCTCTCTCTTGTTCTCTCTTGCTCTCTCTCTCTAAAATAAATGAATAAAATCTTAAAAAAAAGAAAATAACAGAAAACAGTATTATGCATTTAAAAAAAAAAAAGCCACCTCTGTGAGGTGAGTGAACACCTCAGACACACCAGACATTTTCTGGCTACTGTTGGAATATCACTTACCTCTGCAAGGATGTTGTATATTTCCTCATGCCCAGATTTGGATTCAGCTCATAGACAGGGGAGCTCTGGTCGTCTCTTTGGATCCTCTGGTCCTGCCTCGAGACTAAGTTATATTTCCCTCTCTAATCTCCTGACTGACATGGTAGCCCACAACCAGGAATTCCTCTGTGCTGATTTTCACTTGTTCGGTACTTAACATTAAAGATAAGGTATTGCTGGCTCACCATTTCTATTGGTACAGTGTGTCCTGTGAACCCTCGAAGGTCGTGTTCCTTTTTGGTTTCTCCAGCACCTTCTATAATGCTTGGTCCATAGGAGATGCTCAGTAAATATGATTACTGAACTTTCACCTGATGGGGAGATGTGGGGAGTTTTGCAAGTTCATCCACTAAAGTGTGTCTCAGCACTATAACAACTTTCAGGTTATGGTTAAGTCTAAAACTATTCCATAGCAACATTGTATGAATAAGGCAAGCTGCAGAAGCTGTCTATATTTATAGCTCTGAGGACTACAAAACACCTTCTTCTAGTCAGAGAAGATGATCTCAGTTGAATAAGAATCCTGGTTTTGGTGATCACAGGATCTCAGACTGCTTAGCTCCTTCTTTGCCCTACTGTGCGTCCCCACATGTGTCCCAAATGTTAAGCTTCTTAAGGATTAAGCTCAGTGCATTTGTTTGCATGTACTTGGCTGTATGAGCATCTCAAAATCCATGTTTAATGTGTATCTAATCCTCACAGTTCTTTTTTGCTTATATACATATGGGCAGTAGTAAAAGCATGGCTTATCTGAGTTGTAGATGATTTGGTTTTTCCACTTTTCCCCTTTTAATATGAGGAAATCAAGCAAAGGCTTTTGGAAGATTATCCTGGAAGCCAAATCAAAGTCAAGTGGCTCTCATTAACAATTATAGTAATCCAAATTATAATAATCAAGGAATTTTCCATTAGGTCCGTGAATTCAGGAAAGGGTCTCTCTTTAATTGATACCGTGTGGTTGTTAAATTTCCTCTTAAACTGAGCATATAGAAGTAGATTATTTTTCATACAGTTTCTGAATGTGACTGGGTGGGATAGAAGCTAGCTTTTTCTCTCTGTTTTTTTATTTATGTTGTCTTGTGCATTTTCCCTCCTAATCGTTCATGAACACCTATTAATTGATTCCCCGTGTATCCTGGAGAAAGTATATAACCAATGCAATTTTAAAATAATTACTAGAACCGACACACTGATGATACCCCAGTTTTTTGTCACTTTTTCTTCACTGCCAGTTATAAATCTCCTCCTCAAGCTCTGAGACTAGAATCATACATGACGAAACTTTATGACCTCATTTTCGGATGCTTTCTTTAAGATATTCCATTTGAAACTCCTAAAAACATGCCTCTGAATATAATGTTTTCACACAGCATGTGTATTATTAATTTTTGAAAATTCAACCTCCAAAACCTATTACACTTGTCACACCGTGATGGAAACATCACGTGGATGTTTTTTACCCCTGGAGCCATAAAGGCAAGTGTCCTCCGAAGCTGTGCCATTATCATCGCCTTATCCACGTGTACACCTTCTGCCAGCCACCGGCTTTCACCACGTCAGCAAGTACATGACAAGGCGATGACAGCATTAAGTTCTGCAGGGGTTCATTTTGGGAGTTGGCATTTTGTCTGAGCCCTTCCCGACGACGTGAGTCACCTCCGGCTGCCGTAACAGAATATCACAGACTAGGTGGTTGGAACAACAGGAATTTACTCTTCGGAGTTCTGGAGGCCGGCAAGTCCAAGGTCACAACGCCAGCTGATTTGGGTCCCCAATGAGGTCTCTCTTACTGGTTTGCAGATGGCCACCTTCTCAAGGTGTCCTGTTATGAGGTGGGGAGAGCCTAAGAGAGAGTGTGTGAGCTAGCAAGTTCTTTGGTGTCTTCTCTTATTAGGGCATTAAATCCTGTCATGAGGGCCTCATCTAAATCTAATTTCCCCCCAGAGCCCCATCTCCAAATATCATCCCAGTAGGGCTTAGTGCATCAACATATGAATTTTGAGGGAATATCATTCAGTTCATAGCACCTACTCTATTAAAACTGTCATAAAGATATAAAATTTCTTGGCAACATGAATGTGAACTCAGCTCTGACCTTTTCCCCAGGCAGTCTGGGCCTCCTCTGGTCTTTTCAGATGAGCAGGCTTTCATCCTGCTCCCATTCTCCGCTCTCCCTGTGCTCAGGCTGCGCCCCCTGCTGGACGTCTCCCCCTGCCCCATCGTGCAGCATACAACTACATACTACATTTTACCAGTTGTCCGAAATATATTTCAAATGCCACCCCTTCTGCAAAACATTTCCTGCTTCTCATAACCAAAAATTACTTATTCCCACTTTGGTGCCCCCCCACCCCCATCTTTAACGTGCACTCTGGAGATATCTGCAGCCCAGGGCGGGGTAGTCCCGCCTGCGTCAGCAAGGTCCTGGAGGTCAGAGCATCCAAAATACAGAAAATCAGAAAATATAGTTAATACACCTGCCTTTGCTGGAAATCCACCTTAGATAACCCCATTGGCAAGGATGCCCACTGGGGAGATCCAGAGTGAGCATATGAAATTGTGAGCCAAATCGGAATGTCAGGCTTTGGTGAGAAGAGGGTGGGGAGGCGGGGATTGGAAAGTCCTTGAGAGACATTCTCTGGTCCTGGGGATTGTGCTCTGTGCTCTCTTCTCTCTCTGCCCCTTCTCTCCCCACTTCTGTCCGACTGCCTTGCTGTCTACTCTTGATTTTCTCTTCCCCATAGCTTTTCCCTACTTGTGTCTCTCCTGCTCATGATTTCCATATAAATGCTCCCTCTGATCCTTTGTTGACCCCATTCTAGCTGTGTCCTCTCCTGATAAAATCTCTCAGCTGCTACCCCCTGATTCTGTCCTTATCCCATGGTTTGTATTCCCAGGGAAGGACTGTGTTTTGCTCCACACAAACCTGGTATAGCAAAGACCGTGGTACCTAGGTATACCAGCAGTTTCCTCAAGAAGAGGTGGTGGGTATGGCAGGGCCCAGGATTAATGTGTGTGGTCGGTATTGAGCTTAGAAGGGGAAAGACATGCATCTTTACCCTCAAAGAGATCCCATTGGAAGGGGGGGGAATGATCCATATGAATAATATGTGAAAAAGCTCTGTTCAAAACACCAAAGTGATACATAGATAATATTCCTTTATTTACGATAATAATAGTAATAATAACATCTTTTGTGTACATGTTACTTATTAAATGCCAGAAAATTGTTCAAAGTGTATATATGTATACATTCAAAGTATATTATGTATACATTCTCATTGACTCCTCAAGACAAACCTTTCAGGAAGGCTTTATTAATGTAATTATTTTACAGATGATAAAACCCAGGCACAGAGAAGTTAAGTAACATGTTCAAGGACACACAGGTAATGAGAGAATTAAGATTCAGACCTAAGAATTCTGACACGATGGTCCATGCTGATGACCAGTCCACTGTACTTCTACTCTGTGGACAGTATGTTCCCTGTTCTTCCAGTGTGACATAGCAGAATTTAAGAATAGCTAAAGGCAGGCGCCTGGGTGGCTCAGTGGGTTAAAGCCGCTGCCTTCGGCTCAGGTCATGATCCCAGGGTCCTGGGATCGAGGCCCACATCGGGCTCTCTGCTCAGCAGGGAGCCTGCTTCCTCCTCTCTCTCTGCCTGCCTCTCTGCCTACTTGTAATCTCTCTCTCTGTGTCAAATGGATAAATAAAATCTTTAAAAAAAAAAAAAAAAAGAATAGCTAAAGGCCTGGACATGAAGCAATTTAGTAGTACATGCAAATTATTTTACCTGATATGTAACTTATTTGAATATTAGTAAAATTATTACTGTTGGCAGGTGACTTTGGTCTAAGGAAAGAATACCACTTATAAGATGGCAAGTGTCATGTGATTTGTATGCCTGGTTGACATTTTTGGACCTAGTTATAGCTTTGAGGGAATGGATATTTGGGAAAGTGCACATAGTTTTCCTGGTAATGCAGGCTTACCTTCCTCAAGAAGTCTGAGAGCAGCCATGTACACGGGATTCACTTCCTTCTCTCTCTCTCTCTCTCTCTTTTCTTTTCGTCTCTTCCTTTTTGTTGGGAAGCAACATAGCCTTCCATGGGGAGAATATTACATTAACATGCAATAGAAAATCAACCTAAGGAGATTTCACTGAACGAGTCACAATTTGAACCCTGCCTCATTCAAGCACAAGAACCCTCCAGGATTGAACCCAAACAACCAGATGGCAAACTCATGCGTTCTATGCATGTTACTGCTCAAGTATGTTTTCCAGCATCTTGGCTACCAGGGTTGCCACTGATACGTAAATATGTCATCAGTAATTTGTCAGTTTGCCCTACTAATGACAGAAACTGTAACTCTCAAAATGATTAAAAAATTATCGAGCAGTAGCTGTCAACCTGGAAATTTTGAAGACTGTCTTGGCAATAGGATAGCAAGTGGGGTATGAATTCTGCTGGATCTCAGCGTATACCTACCCCTTGGCTATGGGGCAGATGTGCAGTTTCCACTGATGGCTGGTATGTAACAAGAGCCCTGTGAGTTCAGTGCCTTTCTTACAAGGGTCAATATGGAAAACAAAGATGAGGCTTCCCATCAACATTTTATAGTCTTCCAGAAACATTTATTTTCTTTACTGTATTTTTTCTTATTATGTGTATGCACGTTTCAAATCTAATACACAGAACGAAATCATTCTTTGAAAAGAATTTTCTCCATTTTAAAAAAAAATATTTTATTTATTTATTTGACACAGAGAGAGAGACAGTAAGAAAGGGAACACAAGCAGGGGGAGTGGGAGCAGGAGAAGCAGGCTCCCCGCCAAGCAGGGAGCCCATATAGGGCTTGATCCCAGGACCCTGGGATCATGACCTGAACCAAAGGCAGATGCTTAACGACTGAGCCACCCAGGTGCCCCAAGTTATCTCCATTTTATTGAACCAAGATGTAACATGACCTTTTAGAAGAGAATGGATCTCATCCCTTGTTTTGTTTGTTTGCTCCATGTATAAAATGAATGCCACCTGGAGTTGAAAGATTTACAAATGGAAACCAACGCGAGGAAAGATACATTGTTGATTATGCAGCTTCAGCAGCTGGGTCAAGAGAGAACAGGTAAAAGGAACAAGATACCCATTTATAGCAGAAAATAGAGAAAGAAAAATCCCCATTTGGAAAGTCAGTCCCTTAATTTTGAGTAATTGATCACAGTGTACTTGCTGGAACCCACAGTTCTTCGGCAATATTTTAGTATATTCCAGAGAGATCACCAAGATCTGCTGTGCATACAATTCTACTTCAGCGCCTTCCCAACTGGCCAAATTTCTCCCTTTTATTTATGAGTTTGATTAAAATGTTAACAAAAACTGCAGCTAAACCCAAATAATGTACTGGTCTGGGAATACGGCATGCGAACTGCAAATAAATGTATTTAGTAAGATATTAGTATCTTGCATCAGAAGTACACGTTAAAATATGACCATGCTGCCCCCTTTGAAAAGGAAGTGGTTTTGTTACTTTATTTACCGATTAGGTTTTATCACAGGCCATATTATATTCTGACAGTTCTATGGTGAGAGTGTATTCTGATGCCACTTAGGACTGCGGAGTGGTGCTAAATTCTCAGAGAACAGAATAAAACTGCTTGGAAAACATATGTTTCAGTCAAGTATGGTTTGTCCAGTTTGGCGCAGAGTGACTTTGCCTCAAAAGGAAAAGGTGCGGTCCCTTGAAAGAGGAATGATGTGTTTTTAAAATGGGAAGAGGTGGGCGCCTGGGTGGCTCAGTGGGTTAAAGCCTCTGCTTTCAGCTCAGGTCATGATCTCAGGGTCCTGGGATCGAGGCCCGCGTCGGGCTCCCTGCTCAGTGGGGAGCCTGCTTCCCCCTCTCTCTCTCTGCCTGCCTCTCTGCCTCCTTGTGATCTCTCTCCCTCTGTGAAATAAATAAATAAAATCTTTAAAAAAAAAAAGTTTAAAAAAAAATAAAATGGGAAGAGGAGTTAAAACACACATACACACACACACACACACACACACGGCGTTCAGGGTTACATGTCGGTTATATCTCAATAAAACTGGAAAAAAGAAGTAGGAAAACAAACAAACGAACAACTGACCAACCATGGGTTTGACCTTTTAGAGAGGAAGTGTGGCAGATGCTGAGAGAAATCAAGGGCTGGGCATCTTTATCTTTGTCCTATAGGAAGCGCAGTTTGGGGTGTGGGGTGTGGGATGCCAGACTGGGTCTTATTTTCCTTAGGACTCCTCCTGCACCCTGTGACGGGGTTCCAGTACCACCAATGTCCTTCATTTCTTCCTCTCAGCTCCCAGACCTCCCTGCGGTGAGATCCAGTGTGACGTTGGGGCCAGTCCCTTGAGGGGATTCTCACTGGCGTCTGACATCCCAGCAGGCTTACCAGTATCATTACCAGTTAGGGGCCTCGGGTACTTTGTACCACCACCTCCCTTACCTTCTCTATCTATCCCCCTGTCCTTTTTCCCATCATACTGTCACGAGCTTTCTTTTCTTTCTTTTAAAGATTTTATTTGTTTTTGTGAGAGACAGCAAGCAGGAGCAGGGGGGAGGGGCAGAGGGAGAAGCAGACTCCGCCTGAGCAGAGAGCTTGACTCAGGGACTCGATCCCATGATCTTGGGATCGGAACCTAAGCTGAAGGCAGATGCTTAACTGACTAAGGCACCTAGCTGCCCCCTCATGAGCTTTCTATCTGGATTCTTGGTCCTGGCTTCTGGGTCTTTCCAAGACCCAGAGAATGAAGCCACTACCCCTGGGCCCTGAGTCTGATCTCATTCCTCAAACCTGACGGACAAAATGTGACTGTGGAATCCTGGCCTGAGCCCTATTATGAAATGAAAGGTCATTTTTAGCACATGAAATCCTTGTCCCTCACTGTAAAAAAATTGTTCTCGTTCAGTATTAAACTCTCGCTCTAAAATTTAACAACTCTGCAATTTTTATGAACTTGTGAAAGCCGTATACGTTACCACTTACTGACAGGCAGTAATGACTATATTAGAGTAAGTCGAAATTAGTTTAAAAATAAATTTATTTGGCCATAGATATATAAATGCGACGTGAGTGACTGAGTGTGCTCATAATTATTCTTGATTTTACAGACATGAATATTCTTTTCAAAGGCAAGCGAGAAGGGAGCGATAAAGGGATCAGGAGCCGAATGAACTCCTCAAGCTTGCTTTGGAGAATTTTTCTTTTTAAAACCATATCAAAATTATCAGTGCTTTGAAGTCTATCATGTGAGCTAACGTAAATTGGCCTGGTTAAAACAGAAAGACGCGCCATCCTGCAGTAACAATGGTGAATGGGATTTGAAAATCAGGCCGAAAATCAGCCTGGAAATCATTAATGGTATGGTTCTGTTATAATTATATGGACAGAAGCCTGTTTTTAGATCTGTAGTTCACCCCCGAGTGAGGCCCTATTACCCTCTTCTGTGGGAAGATGATCTTGACAGATGTTTGGCAGTTGAACGTGGCGTGGAGGGAGGCACCTCAAGCTGGGTGGAAATATCTAAATGTAGTCCATTCCCTAGTAATTTGTTCCTGGGAAAGCAAAGGCACTGATACACAACTCTCTAGCAGTTATTCTATGCCTTGCTTGGATTATTTTGTGCATGGTGTAGACCTTAAGAGAAAAAAGAGATCTCCCCTGGAGGGTTTGTGGCACCTGGCAGGTAGGTAAACGGGGAGACCTAACCCGTATTCCCTTAGCACGATTTGTTGAGCAGATAGCTTGTTTCCTCTGTTTCTCAAGAGGAGAATAAACTGAGGGGCAAAACAGAAGAGAAATCTAGAAGATGATATAAAAACTACAAAATGGCTCCTGCTAAGGCTCCCACAGTGACTCACAGCCGGTGGTGGAGATGAAGCACATTAAGGTATTCTTCAGAAAGATGTCACCCAAATGTATCATGTCATGCACTGGGAAAACTTGACCACCTCTAACTGTGAAATAGAAGAATGGCTCTTCTTTCCTTTACCTCAACTGGATAGCCTGTTGCTGGCAAGACCAACCTGTAAGGTGTCTTCTTTCTTCTGAGCTGGGCAAGGGGTCGAACTCTTGCCTCTACATTCCTCTCTAGACCGGGAAGGTAAGCCAAATCCAGTGGTGTTATAAAAATGGTCCTGAAATTTTCAGAGGATACAGGCTCCTCTGAGTCTCTGGACGTGAGCTCCAGGGTTGTTGGAACAAACGCACTTAAACTTAGTCTCCTTTTATGTTCTCCCTCTGAAGGCCTGGTTGTGAAGTAGTGTGCTTCCTGGCTCCTCTGAGGTTTGTCCCAGTGCTTGGTCTCCCCTGCTCTGCAGAGTGTGAGCCGAGCAAACACGCTGTACTCAGAGACCACCCTTCCACAAACAGCGGAGTCAGCCTGGGGAAATCAGAAGCTTCTATACCTGGGGATGCTGGACACGCAGACAGCAGGCCAACCAGCTGATGACTGAGGAGGTGGATAGAAATGAGAGACAGCGAAGAAGGAAGGCCTCCTACTTGGTGGTGAGAACTCAGAGGCATATCCTTGGACTCCCATTACTTCAGAAGTACCTACAGCTGTCAGACAGTAAGGAAAGATAGCCAAGTTGAAGCATGTCATGGTAAAATAGGATAGGGAAAGAATTTTGGGATACATTGCATTGCTCGAGAGTGTCATGTGATCTGACAGAGGGATGTGACTGGCATAATGTCACTAATAGCATTTAAGATGAATAAGACAACTGACACGTGCTTGACCAGTTTATGAAGAAATACTGGAAAAATCCCAAAAGCTCTTGTAGGATAGGGAAGGCTGTCTCCCTCTGGGCCGGCATTCCATACATGTGCTCCTTCTCTGTGGAGAACGTCAGACTCACAGATAGCCACAATGCAGGTGTGAATCATCTCCTGTCGAGCATAAAAAGGCAATATTAAAGTAGGGAAACCAAGGGGATTTCGAAGGAGACGTTCTAAGGAATCATAAAATAATTAACGAAGACTGAAGATTGAGGTTTGGGCCGTACACCCTGCATCTTTGAACTTATCAAGCACGGCCTTTGGGAATTCATTGAGAAACAGAAGAGAAGGCATGGCCTGAGTTGATTTGGTACAAAATTCTAGAAAGGAGACATTCATATTACAATATTATAAACAGAAGAACTATACATCATGGCTCCTCAAAAAAACTGTGTTTGAGAATCCAAGCTCAAATCAGGACTTCATCTAATAGTGTGTGTTGTGTTGCTAGTTTTTGCAGTGAGTTGTGTCAAGTTCTTCCCATGTACCGCAACGTACCAAGCTCTCTCTGCCTATAAAAGATAGTTCCTGAAGCTCTAATCCAGTAGTCCAGTAAAAAAGGAACAATAGAAACAGAAGAGTTGAGAAATCATAATGCTTTTTATAATTCTTCTTCAAATCCAGTCCAAACTGGCCTGGTTAGAAATCCATTTCTGAGAAGAAAGAAAGACTTTAAAAAAAATAATTCTCAGGAACCCTTGTTATTATGTGTGGGACAGAGCTATATGAAGAAAATAAATCATTCTAATATGTTTACCAAAGCTTATGGTTCCTCATGACAATGAGAATGGGTGTTAAGTCCATAGATCAGGGGTTGTGAACTCAAATAATGACAGGAACCAGGCAGGTAATTAAATGCTGAAGCAGGGTGGAGGATGATCTAATTTTAAATGTTGGCAACTAATTAAAATGTTTTAAAAGTACTGTAGGAGCCAAACAAAACACATCTGGGGACCACATGTCTAAGGGCAAGCCTAAAGCAACTTTTGAAATCCTACTCCTTCTTCAAGGCCTGCCTTGTATGCTTGCCTCTCCAGGAATCCTGTTAATGCCCTGTTATTGGACGGGTAACTCTAAGTACAAACTATAGCCCTTGTGCTCCCTCACTCTTGCCTCAGTGGGGCTTTCATTCCTCGTGAGACTGAAGGTCCTTGGGAACAGAGTCCATGTGTTATGGTTCTCTCTTTCTCTGACATTGGCAGCACCTTTTAGGTCCTCAGTCAGTAAGAGTAATAATGGTAAATATGACGGCAATAGCCACCATTATAAAGCTCTTTCCATGAGTCTGACACATTTCTAGTAGCTTTAACATGCATTATTTAATCCTCACTATCCTTGTGAGGCAGGTACTACCATCATCCCATTTTAGTGATTGGAAAACTGAGGCACAGAGAAGTTAAGGGACTGGTCCAGGTCACACAGCTGGTGAGAGGTGGAGCCAGGACATCTGGCCAGCATGTTTGCTGAGGCACAATGGTACAGCCATTAATTAATTCAACATAGTTGTTCCTAGCCAAGAGTTTCAGACCTTTTTTGTGCCAAAATATTTACCAGAGTGTTAGCGAATCTTAAGGTGGTGGACTGAAGAGCGATTCTGTTTTATTTCCACCTCTCTTCTCCTTTCTGTCTTTTGTTCATTTCTGATTCCTAATAAGGAACAGAGTAGTAGAGTTAACATAAAACACCAATGCCTTCAGATGTCAAAATAGGCAGGTCACTTGTTTATGTTCTTTGTTCAAAATTAGGTGTATGTCTGTTCAACTTACCAGTCTGGAAGGAAGTTTTGTGTGTGCACTCGGCAGTTTAACAGCCAGATAAGAGATACTGAATATTATCATGGGAGGAACTTGAGGAGAGGAGAGAGGAAATTTCTCAGTGGTGAGCAAATTGCTCTTTCTGCAGTGGAGAGCTGTGCATAAATTCCTGGTGGGATGAACCAGGGAAAAGGTCGCAGGGTTTTGTGACTGTGGGCTTATCAGTATTTAACCCCTGCTTCATTAGTGGTTTTTCTCTTCATGGAAGAGAAACTATTCGTGCATTGGGCTATTTCATTTTGCATTCAGGATTATAAAAATATTTGATAATCATTTATGAGAGCAAGTTGCTCTGAGATTGTGTGATGGTTACTGTTCTTTGTTTATGTAATAGCAGAGCTCATTTTGTAATACACAAATGACTGTATCCTCCGCCTCTGAATGGAAGATGAAGATTTGCCCTTCACACCCACCCTTGTATGTTCTGGTATGTTCTAACACCATGGAGAGTTGCTCAGGTCTCTGGCTACTGACAATAGTCTTAACAGTTTGTTTTCTAGAGCCAGGAGAAGGTACAGAAAAGAGAAAAGATGGGATCCTTCACCCTATCTGTCTCATTCCTCTCCTGGCCAGACTTCAAATATGGCTGCACTGTTGCAAATGCATGTTTTGGACACAGCCCTCTGACGTGGCTGGGAACAGGATATTTGGATATCTGTACTTAAGACTTTCTTCTGAGTTCAGGCTGAAAGCCACGGTTGCTCCATCATTTACCTGCACCTAACATTTCATCATGACCACCATATGCTTCAGATGTTCTGCTGCCAATCAAAGCTTGTCTGTCTGAAGCCCCATTCCCTCTAGACTCTGCCTTCTTTTTAATGATAATGGGTGCTAATGGAATAATTTGATAGGCTAATCTCTGATAATGTTACTCTTCTCAAGTAAAAGTCTCTTTTAGCCTAGTTAAAATGCACAGCACCTTTAGAAGGTCTTTATGGAGTGACAGGAAAATTAGAAATTTCTGACAGACCAATCAAGAGGAGATATTTTGGTGAGTGAGGCCTTTTATAACTCTACGACTTATGCCAGCGAGAACTCTTAGATGTTCACTGTTTCATGTAGCATTGAACTGGCCACAGTCACACACACACACACACACAGGCACACACCTCACCTCTTTAGGACATATGAATATGGACTCACTGTGTACTGACTGAAAGCATAGCAGCCAAAAGATATGAATTCAAGTAGTAGAAGCAAACATTTATAGAAAATTGTGTCTAATTTAATTGGACATTAAAAAATTTAATTTGTCATCTGATGAGTCTCAAAATGTTTAACTAAACTGAAAGATTTCACTACTGAGGAATGTTTAAATATATTTTGTTATGCCCATTGATGAATGTTATCTTATGCAAAGGCTTAAATAGTGACAGAACAAGGTGAATGAAAAAAATTTTAAAAATGCATATAAATGTGCATGTGCGTACATGTGCACACACACACACATAAGATTTATAAAGCCCTACATGTTCCAGTATAAGACAGGAAGTCTCTAAAACAATGCCTGAGCAATGTTTTTGGGTCTGGGGGTGCTTTTAACATCCGGCGTTAGATTTCTTGGCATTTTGGACAATTCACATGTATTATTTTAAAAGTGACTGATAGACGAATGTGATGGTGATGACAGAAAGAAGTGTCTGTGTGCCATGACAGCACTGGATTTGGCTTTGCTGCCAGATAAAGAGGAAGAGAGCCTCCAGTCCTGTTTCTCTTCAACTATGAGGTGTACTATGGCAACCTGGTCCTGGCAAGCAAGACCCAGGGTTTCTGGATCCTGAAGGTTGGGAAGGCAGAGGATCATTAGTGCCTCCTGAAGCCAGAAAGCCAGGATTGATGCTGGGCTTCATCCGAGGGCATGTAAAGCCCCTCTCAGAAGAAGTCAGGGTGCTGGAAGATATCTTGGTTGCCCCCCTAGCCTGGAAGCTATGGTGCTCTGCTGTGTCTGTTTCCCCAAGGCACTGCCTTTACTGATCTCTGTTTTAGCAATTTCCTGTAGTTTTATTTCCTGAAAGATGGTAGAAGAACACCAACCAGTTAGCTGTACCAGCTGGTTGTCCTCTCTGTTGACTGGGCAAGTACGCTTTCCTGAGAACCAATCCCAAGTGACTGCTTTCAGTCAAGATCTTTTGTGTTGGGGCAGCTACAGACTCTACCATCTGTGGCCACTGCAAGACTCTCTAAGTCCAAGGAACTTTTTTAGTGTCCTTCAGCCTGCCTGCCAAGCCATGTTACGAGGAGCAAATAAACAGATTTTTTTTTTTTACATTAAAAAGTACTGGAATTCTGCTTCTGTTCCTAATGGAGCAACGGAGACTGGATTTGCCCATCAATGCTAAATAACTGAAGTTAGACAAAATAATTCAAACAATGGATTACAGAGTTAGGACACTTAGCAGAGGATACTCATCCATAGTAGAGGAGAAACAAAGTAAGTACCTATGACTGTCTGGCCTTACGGCCTCGAGAGAGTTTCCATGCCATAGCCCAGGAAAGGGGAAGATTGTAGAATCCAGTTGGAGAGACAGACTCTAAATTTTGTTAAGCCAGTGGGACTGAAATTTGCAGGGCAGAATATTGGAGAAGAGAGAGCTACACGTAAAATGAGAGATGCACAAAGATTGAATTTTGGAGGTCTCAAGGCTCCCCCTGCGTCTTCAGCTGATACTGATCAGTGAATGCATCTGAGAAGACGCTTTGAGGCCAGGGAAAGAACTACTAGAAAGGGAAGATAGAACAGTCCACAGAGCTTGCATAGGGCTAGGAAGGTTTCACATTCTTCTAGAGAACATAGAGAAACCTTGTAATTCATGGGCATCCAAGTACTCAGAAGGGCTGAGTTGGTTCTAGACTAAAAGTTGTTCTGGTTCCATCTTACAAAGGCTAGGATAGAGCCTTGAAAAGATTAAACTGGTTTTTAGTAACTTAACTGTACGTTAGAATAAAGCTTAGGAATATTTAAAAGAATATAAAGATACCCATTACTCAATAAGATGAAATTCACAAAATTTGGCATCTCATCCAAAATTACTAGTCAGGCAAAGAAGCAAGAAAATGCAGCCTCTAATGAGGAGAGAAATTAATCAATAGAGACAGAAATGGCACAGATGGTAGAATTAATAGGCACAGAAATTAAGAGTTATTATAAATAGATTTAATACATTCAAGAAGATAAAGGAAAGAATGAACATATGAAAGAGATATATGGAAGATAGGGAAAAGGTGCTACTCAAACTTTTAGAGAAAAAAAATACAGTCTGAGACAAAAAATACATTGGAGGAAATTAATAGCAGATTAATGGCAGAGTAAATGTTGCTGAAGAAACATTAAGTAAATATGAGGATGTGATAGGAGCAAAGAAACCATCCAAACTTCAATACAAAGAGAAAAAAATGAATCACATCTGCCTTCGGCTCAGGTCGTGATCCCAGGGTCCTGGGATCGAGGCCCACATCGGGCTCTCTGCTCAGCAGGGAGCCTGCTTCCTCCTCTCTCCTCTCTCTCTGCCTGCCTCTCTGCCTACTTGTAATCTCTCTCTCTGTGTCAAATGAATAAATAAAATCTTAAAAAAAATAAGGTACATGTAACAGGGAATCCCCAAAAGAGAGGGGGAAAGTACAGGGAAACTATTTGAAAAATAATGGCTCAAAAGAATGAGAAGACAAGCCACGGACTGGGAGAAAATACTTGCAGAAGACACAACTTATAAAGGACTGTTGTTCAGAATACATAAAGAACTCTTAAAACTCATTTCTAAGAAAATGAGCAGCCTGGTTTAAAAATGGGCAAAGGATCTGAACAGGCACCTCTTCAAAGGAGATACACAGATGGGAAGTAAGCAAATGAAAGGATGCTCAACATCCCGTTGGGGGGGGATCGAAAACTAAAACAATGAAGAGACACCACCCCACACCAAACAGTGGCCAAAATCTAAAACACTGGCAACCACAAATGCTGGCGAGGATGTGGAATAGCACAAACTCTCATTCGTTGCCGGCAGAAATGAAAAAAAAAAAATGGTACAGCCACTTTAAAAGACAGGTTGGTGGTTTCTTATAAAAAAAAAACATACTGTTATCATACAGTCCAGCGATTGCCCCCTTTGATGTTTACCCAAATGAATGAAAAAACTTAACACAAAAACCCGCACACAGATGTTTATAGAAGCTTTATTTACAGTTTCCCAACACTGGAAACAACCAGTAGGTGAACGGATATCTAAGCTGTTGTGCATCCGGACATTTATTCAGCATTAAAAAAAATGTGCTATCAAACCATGAAAAGACATGGGAAAAAACTTAAATGCATATGACTAAGTGAAACAGGCTAAGCTGGAAAGCCTATGGACTGTATGATTCCAACTATGTGGAATTCTGGAAAAGGCAAAACTGTGGAGACAGTAAAAAAGTGTAGTGGTTGCCAGTGGTTCCATCGCAGGAGGGGAAGGAATAAACTAGCAGAACACAGGCATCTTTCGGGCAATGAAACTATCTTGTATGATGCTACAGTAGTGGATACATGACATCACGTAATTATGAAAACCCATAGCGTGTGCACTGCCAAGAGTGAATTCCCAGCTATGGTCTTTGATGATAACCATGTGGAAATGCGGATTTACTGATTGTAACAAATGTAGCACTCTGGTGTGGGATGTCCAGAGTGGGGAGTGAACAGGGGTCTGTGGAAGATTTTTGCACTTTCTGCTCAACTTTGCTATGAACCGAAAACTTCTTCAAAGGATGAAGTGTATTAATTAGAAAACCGGGGCCAGAGTTTTTCGCAATTTCATACAAGTAATAAACTCAGAGGTCCAGAAAGTTCAGCAAGGTAGGAACACAAACAAAACAAAAACTGACACTGATCCATGAAAATCCTATTCAATGTTTTTAACCCATGATGAGGTGAAAATCTTAAAAACATTAAAAAAAAAAAAGATGTGTGCAGAGCACAGAGATAAGAATAAGGGCAGATTTTGCTCAGCAGTAATGGAAGCCAGAAGAAAGGGAGAGCAGCCTTTTTAAGGTACTGAGAGGAACAAAAGTCTGCCAACCTAGAATTCTGTGTCCAGTGAACATATCTTTCAGGAGGACGATAAAACAAGGCCCCCTTCAGACATACAAAAGCTG
Source organism: Ailurus styani (assembly GCA_002007465.1). NCBI lineage: Eukaryota > Metazoa > Chordata > Mammalia > Carnivora > Ailuridae > Ailurus > Ailurus styani. The sequence goes on along the minus strand of LNAC01000996.1, from coordinate 339,613 downwards.
GAAGAGTTAATCACGATCAGACTGGTACTCTAAGAAATGGTAAAGGGAGTCCTTTGGGCAGAAGACAAATGTTACCAGATACAGATCTGAGTGTCCATAAAGGAAAATGAGCCTTGGAAATGATATGATGATATAGAAGTGGTGCTTTTCTCTGATCTTACAAATCTCCTTATAATGTAGCAGAGTGTTTAAAATGAACAAGGCTGCCTTTTGGAATTTTTTATGTATGTAGGAGTATATATGTTCTCTGACTGTGAGAGAGCAGAAGCTGGGAGAAGAGAGATAGAAGTACACCTTGGTAAGACCCTTTTATTGTATGTGAAGTAGGTGAACATGAATGGAGAGTAGACTAGGGTAAGTTAAAGAGATGTACTAAAATCTCCTAGGCATCCAACTGAAAAACAGATACAAACCCATAAACAAAAACAAGTGCACAACCAGGTATGGCTGTTAGATCAATAAAGGAGATAAAATGGAATCATAAAAATACTTTATCCAAAGAAGGTTGAAAAGGACAGAAAATGGGATGAAAAAGAAATAGGGCACATAAAAACTAATAAGCAAGATCGTAGGGTTAAATGTAATCCCATCAGTAATGACGTGTGTGCCTTAACAGTGCAATTAAAGAGCAGAGTCCTATATGAGATTTAAAAAGCAAGTCCCCACTATAAATGGCCTACAAGAGACACATTTTCAATGTAAAGGCCCAAATAGGTTAAAAATAAAAGGATTAAATCATATGTAGGTGCTAACTTTAAGCAACAGAAAGCTAAAATGGCTTAGATTTGGCCAAGATGTGTTACATTGAACACCAAATGCATGAACTATAGAAAAAAGTGATTAAGTAGCACTTCATTGAAATGAAAACATTTGTTCTTTATAAGACACTTTTTTTTTTTTTTAAAGATTTTATTTATTTATTTCACAGTGGGAGAGAGATCACAAGGAGGCAGAGAGGCAGGCAGAGAGAGAGAGAGGGGGGGAAGCAGGCTCCCTGCCAAGCAGAGAGCCCGATGCGGGCCTCGATCCCAGGACCCTGAGATCATGACCTGGGCCGAAAGCAGAGGCTTTAACCCACTGAGCCACCCAGGCGCCCTAAGACACTTTTACAGAAATAAAAAGACAAGTCATTGACTGGGAAACATGTTTTCAAAATAAATATTTGACAAAGGACTCATATTTAGACTATGTAAAGAACTCCTACGATTCAAAATTAGTATGACAAACAACCCAATTTAAAGATGACCCAAAGATTTAAACCCTTTACTAAAGAAGATACATAGATGTCATATTCCCGCCTTGTAAGTTGCTCACTATTCATAGTTCTATATGGAAATGTAAATTAAAACCACAAAAAGCTATTCATATAAAACCTCTAGAATCTCTAATATTAAAACACCATTATTTCAAGGGTGGGCAAGGACTCAGAAGAACTGGGATTTTCATACACCCTGGTGGGAATGTAAATGGTAAACCATTTTGGAAAACAATTTGCCAATTTCTTGAAAAGCAAAAAATATACCTACCAAATGACTCAGATATTCCATCCAAAGCATTTATCCAAGAGAAATAAAAGCATTTGTCTATAGGAAAACTTGCATAAATGTTCATAGCAGCTTTATTTTTAATAGCTAAAAATGGAAAACAAGCCATGTACCCACTGAGAGAGAAATGGACCAATGCCTTGTAGTATATCCATAGAATGAATAACGAATCAATGATAAAAAGAAGAGTGAACTTTTATTTTTATTTTTTGAAGATTGATTTGAGAGAGAGAAAGGGAGCACAACGTGAGCAAGGGGAAGGGGCAGAGGGAGAAAGAGAGGAGCAGACTTCCCTGTGAGCACAGAACCTGACTCAGGGATCTACCCCAGGACTCTGACATGATGACCTGAGCTAAAATCAAGAATCTGACATTCAACTGACTGAGCCACCCAGGCACCCCCAAAAGAGTGATGATTTAAAACAGACAACAGCATGGATGAGTCTCCAAATAATTGTGCTGTGAAGGAAGCCAAATGCCCCCCTACAAAAATGAGTACTTATTGTATGATTCCAATTATATACAATTTAAGAGAATGAAAATTAGCCCCTATGACATAAAGCCGATCAGTGGCTGCCTGGAGTGGGTGGGTGGGTCATGGAAGGGCAGGAAAGATGGGTAAAAAAGGGAAGCAATGAAACTGTGGGTATGATAGACACGTTCATCATCTTAAGTGTGGTGATACTCTCACAAGTGTAGACACGAGCGTAAACTAATCAAATTATGGTCTTTGTATAGTTTTTTTTTATATGTCAGTTATGCCTCAATAAAGCTGTTCATGTTTTGAAGATTTCAGATGAGACATTTGTCGAGTGGGCACAGCCTCCCAGAACATGACTGCCTGAATCCAAAGTGTAACTCTGGAGGCTAGTTAGCTTCTGCCCTGGGTTGAGGCTTCCAGGTTTTTGGCAAAGGGATGCCTAGGGAGAGAACTTCCTTGTAGGGAGAGCTCAAGGTTTGACTCCTTGGAGCAGTCCATTGTACTTCTTAGTTTAATATGCGCCACATGCCATTGCATTGCAATACCGACCAATGGAAAGGAGAAAGGAGGATTATTTGTGGATTAAATAAGGGAGCACAACACAGCAACCAGGCATTGGATTTGACAGTCATGATCTTAGATTCTCAACAGAGATAATAAAAATATGGGGGAAGTGATCTGGGACTGAAAGTTACAAAGCATGGTTTTCTAAAGCCATGTATACAAATTACCCTCATTCTCAAGTATCTGAATATGTCCATACATAGTTACAATATGCTGATTGACATTCGAATGGAGTAAAGCACAGAGTCTTCTGTCTGGAATAGAATAATTTCATCGAACAGTTTCAGCAAAAATTGATTTTTACATGTCAATAAAATAACATCTGCATTGTATTGTTCTTACAAACAGTGTTTCTGTTACACACCCTGAAAAAGATGCCAAAGAAAGGTGAATCTTTATGACTTATTTGACTTTATTAGTAGAGCCAAACTCGAGAGACAGCCTGAACCCAGCAATTCAAACTTGACTATTATTTTTGTTGTAATATTGTCTATATTCCATGTTTCCAGAGTCTTCAGAGTACTGCATTAACTCTCCCAAAGGGGATTGGGTAAAGGAACTGCAAGAACATGGTGGAAAAAAATAAAAGTGACAAATACATATACGACTGCAAAAATCATGGTTATTGTTGCTATTAAAGAAGAATGGAAGTTAGTGAAGCAAAACATTAGTGAACGTGGAACTTTCTCCAAGACTGTCAGAAATCTTTATAACTGCCCTAAACATACTATGTAAATATGGAATGTGTTATGCTTCCATGTGCTCTATGACATTATAACAATTGTAGTATTTTACTCATCAGGAAAAAACCCTCCCTATGCAAACCTTAAATATTTTGGACATATTTTACCTTTGTACCATATATATCACACCATGGGCTGCGGGTATATGGCAACTGAAAGCAGACGCTTCTCTACAAAATGCAAATCATTTCTGTTAATTTTGTTGATTTGGTACATAACAAAATATTTATTTTTAATAGATAAAAACAGTTTGGAGTTGTATGAGTAAGACTCTCATTAATTGTAATTCTTTTTCCTGGGAATTTTCTCTGTTAGATTTTATGGCATAGACCCCAAATCCAGAAATTACTATTTAGTGATCTGTATCTTCTTTTTTTTAAGATTTATTTTATTTTAAAGTTTTATTTATCAGAGAGAGAGAGAGAGGGAGTGGCAGGCAGAGGGAGAAGCAGGCTCCCCACTGTGCAGGGAGCCCGAAGTGACACTCAATCCTAGGACCCTGGAATCATGACCTGAGCTGAAGACAGGTGCTTAACCAACAGAGCCACCCAGGCATCCCATGATTTATTTATTTTTAGAGAGAGAGAGAGAGCATGCAAACTGGGGGAAGGACAGAGGGATAGAATCTTCAGGAAACACTCTGCTGAGTGTGGATTCCCACAACCCATATGAGATCATGACCAGAGTGGAAACCAGACTTGAACACTCAACCCACATGAGCCACCCAGACAATCTGTATCTTCTATGCAGATCTGTCTATATGGTGATGTTACATGGCTGAGATCAACATGACCTATGCATAAAAGATGTGAGCAGTGATTATTGTACAAACTTTGCCCAATAAAAGTAAATTATATCTGACTCACTAAGATTTTATCAAGGGATTTGTAAGAGATATTTTAATTTGATTATTGAAAATCCTTAAAATGGAGGGGCTTAGCCAGCTCCAGTCAGTAAAGCATTAGACTCTTGTTCTTGGGTTCTTGAGTTCAAGACCCATATTGGGCCTGGAGCTAACTTGAAAAAAATATCCTTAAAACGCTTTAGTAATTATGAAAATATATTAAGGGATCAATGATTATTTCATGGGGAAACCAAAACTGTAACAAAATTACATTTTAAGGTAAAAAATATAGTGCGATAGAAAACTCTTCTTGACTCACGACATTGAGCCCAATGTTGTCTAATAATGAATATACTGGATACAGTGTAAATAGGCTTGCTTTGACACCACAGATTGTATTTGGCATCCTAATCATTTATCACCTCTTTGTATATCTTCAGAAATAATGGCTAATTGAACAATACATTCACACGGAATATTGCAGAAGATTTTAATGAGGCAGAAAATGTCAACATTTCAATGGGTGATAGGTTTTGTTCAGAGCAGCTGGAAGTTATGAATTGCCAATTAGGAAAACTTTGGTAATCGGGGTAATTTTTGTTGCCTGTCTAGGGTTTATCTGAGTTTGGCAGCCATAAATTTGGAAATAAAATGATGACCTAGGGAATTCCCTTGTGCTGTGCAATATATTTGTATAAAACTTTCCAATTTCATGTATTGCAGATTGAACTGGATAAAACAGCTTTTAAAAGGTGAATCTTTATAATTTTAATTAGTAACTTACTGTTTTGTTTTATTGATTTTTTTTTTGCTCCTGGCATAATATAAAGTGAAGAAGAGAGAAGAAGAAAATTAAAATTAACACTTACCAGTTGATTTGATCAGTGTAGACAGCTTCAATTGTGAATCTGGGTGTCAAAACAGATGATTTTCCCCCAAAGAATTGTATGATTCGTATGACAAGTAGACTGTAATTGTGAAAGAACTCATTACATTTGTTTTACCAATTACCTACGAAACAACTGATTTTGCAGAAGCTGTATGGGGGAAAAGAGTGCTTAAGAAGTCACATGCACAAGAAAAAATGTGTAAAGAATTCTCCATACAAATAAATAATTTGGTAAAACACTTTCCTCAATGGAGGATGAGGCCATCTGGAATATTTCTTGTACATTTTTGCTTCTCTGACAGATCTTTATGGGACCAACTCTCAGCACCGCTGTTGGAACCATGCATCTTCAGTTCTTTTGGATTGGGAAGGTATCTTCTTTGATTTCTATACAGAAGCCTCGTTTTAGTTTACAGAAGGTACAGATAGAAGAAAGACTGTTTGGTGGCAAAGTACATTATTCATAATATTTAGAACACAATTTATTCTGATGAGCTGAATTACCCTAATTAAAATGAGCCAACTCTGACATTAAAATTGTGTTCTCCACATGGAAATTATTTCTCTCCTTGGACCTGGATCCACGTGTTGCAAAAGAATATTTGAAAAAGGTAATAATTACCTCCCCATGCTTTGTCACCGTGTCCGTTTTTCCCAGCGAGGGGATGGCCACTGTCACCCAAGAACAAAAAAGCTCTCTTATTTACTAATGATGTCTGTGTTTTCCCTTTTTGTAGTTTTCCCCGCTTTTATATACGTGGTGCCTCACGTTTTTTATGCTTCGATGCCATGCTGCTGTGACAAAGAATAGTAATCACATCTAATTAGAAAAGATTAAAATCCTATGACTCACAGGAATAATGAAAGTTGATTATATTTTATACAAGGTATAAATCCCAAACCTACATTTTACCATTGAAATTGGCTTCCACCCCGACCAGCAGTGTAGTAACAGTGTTGTGAGTGTGCATCATGGTGCTTGATTGCTCCATTGTCCCAGGACCCGAAGGGTCAGCCCTGTCCCGAGGGACTTCTCTTCCTTTAGTCAGAAAAAGAGAAGCCCGTTAGATTTTATTTTTTTCTTTAAACCTTACTTTATAACGTTTTGATTTTATTTCCTTTAGCATGTTAAGTCACAGTAACAAAGGAAAATGGAGTAATATCTATGATTCAAAAAGAACCAGCTGACCAAACTCCGAATGTTCCTTTTCACCGGACCCCAGAACCAAAATGTTGTCTCCGGTTTTGTTCCGATTTTCTAGGGGAAGAGAAACAACATGCAATGTGGAGATGATGGTTTCCTTTTCAACAACAAGAATTTTTTTTTTAATTTTCTTCATCCTGGACTCAACATGAATGTTCTTTTTAGTTACAGTCCAGTTCACAAAGATCCCTCCTGCACACACAGGCACTGGTGTCGAACATACGCGGTTTTATAGTGGAGCAGAAGGACACATTATACACAAATAGATCTGTGCCGTAAACACATATGGGCATAAGGGATTGTCTAGATGGAAAGAGAAAAAAGAAGCCAACATAAAAACTTCAAAAGGATTGAACTGCAGTTCTAGGAGCCAGGAAGTTCTCATTTATCTATCTACCTATCTGACATAAGATTACAGCTTTCTGAAATATATGCACGAAAATGTTTTTTTAAGTCCAATGATAAGATAATTCAGATAACACATTGGCGTAGTGTGAACATTGCCCTATTAATCTGAGTCAGATGGCCCCTTGGGAGGATAAGCTGCTTTTACTCCGCAGGTGTGTATGTGTGAGCTGCAGCCATATTGTGTGTAACGAAGTCTGTGGTCGTGGTAACTATGAGAAGGGACAACATGAGACACTGTGACGTGCATTTAAGTGGTGGAACAGTTTTTTGGGATCTCTTCTCAGTGTGCAATGAAGGAAAAAAAAAGTGGAACTTCTATTAACAACTTGTCTTGCAAAAACAAGATCGGAATCATGGAGAAGGACAAAGTTACCTTTAGGGAAAGAACATCAGTGAATATTACTCCATTCTGAATGAGGAGAGGGAAAATAGAGTGCCTTCCAGAAATTGAGGGTGGCTGTTTTTAAAGGAGCAATTCTTTCTTTGTAATATTTGTATGCTTATCTCTCCTTTGCTTCTTTTGCATGGAGGGATATCACTGGAAATAAATGCATGTCATAAAACAAGAGTGGTGTTTCAAAATGGATTCTGTGAAGGTTAGGGATAATAGGTTCCTGATAGGAATAATATATTACTGTTCTCTGCTGGAGAGAAAATGAATAAATATTTGTTCTCCAATACTAGCTCCTATAAAAGTGGGGTCAAGTTCAAGTTGTTCCTACAGCATGGAACTATGTGCTTGGATCTGTCTCGGTGTCCTTCTTTTCAAGTTGACTTCATGGTCAGCTGTGATCATCGTCCTTTTGGAAACATGCCTGATGCCCTTGAACCTCTCTTTATCAGACTCATTTGGCCAAACTACAATCCAGGCAAAATCCAACTCCCACCCTCCTCTGTACCTGCACCTGTGAGGAGGGATGTGGCTAGAGAAAACATGAAACCAAACACAAAAACACAACTCGGCCACCCTTCTCACTGAGCACAAAGCTCACGTGCTCCTACCAGGACCCAGCACTCTGTACACGCTCCTTCCACATCTTGCACTTCTCGCTCCTCAAACCTCCAAGCCGTACCCCTTTCCCAGATGTCCTTGCTTCCTGGTTTGCTGAGAAAAGTTGAAATGATTGGAAGAGATAACCCCACAGCCTCCCAGAACCACATGCTGCCTTCTCACTTTCCAGAACACGAACCATCTGAGTTGCTTTGTAAAGCACGGACCCTTAAATTTGTGCCCCAAATCTGTCTCATCTCACATACTCTAGAACTGTACCAACAATTCCTCTCTCCTGCATCACATATCTCCCCCTCTCTTATCCCTTTAAGAATACATAAATTTTTCCAATATTAAGAAAATCTCTTCATTCCTATTTTTTTCCACCAGATAACACTCCATTTCTTTGCTCCCCTTTATAGAAAAATCTCTTAAACAGACTGTGTATACATGTGGACTCTCATTCTGTTCCTCCCTTTCTCCCTTCAGTCCATCTGGTCCAACTCTCTCCACCACTCTGTAAACACTGCTTTCATAAGGATCACCGGGGACCAGTCCACAGAAGAACCCAGTAATTCATTTTCAGTCCACTTGTATTTGACATGTTGGCAACATTTGATATAATCGATCTTTGACATGCTTTCTTTACGTAGCCTCCACAGTAACACACAGTGTCGGTTTTGCTCCTATAACACTCTACTTTGCTGGTTACAACATGTATTCCTTTGCTATTGAAGAATAATTAATGCTAGCCTAGAAAACTAAAGAAGCAAACAAAGATAACTTTCTCTGAAAGCTTATGATAAGTTACAGTCACTGGCTAGGAGTAAAGGACCTTAAACCTTTTTTGCTAGCTTTAGGTCCAGACCCTTCTAATGAACTGTATACTTTCCTATTATTACATGTCTCAGTGTCGGGCAAGCCTCTCAAACTCTGGATGTCATAACTCAACTAATCCTTCTCCAGATACCTTTTTGACCTACAGGCTTTTATGTCGCAGTTGATAATACCTCTGTCTTTTTAGTTGCTCATGTTAGAATCCTTGGAGTCTCTGTTCTACCTTGTGTTTTTCTTATAACTCACATTCAGTCACCAGCACACTGTTACCATCTACATCGAAGCCCCCAGCATTTCTCACCTGGGTTACTTTGATAGTCCATGGCCTGCTCTCCTGAGTTTACAACCCCCTGCCCCTACTCCCAATAATCTGTTTTGAACATAGTAACCAGAGGAAATTTTAAGAAAGGTTATGCCACACCTCTGCTCACAAGCCTTAAGGGGTATCCCATTTGAGAGTAAAGCCAGTCCTTTCAATCATCTGTAAGCCTTATGTGGTTTGGCCTCTGGACCATGATCTTTCCGGTCTTCTCTCTGATAGTCTTTTCCTTTCTCACTCTGCTCTTTATGATATTCTTTAAGAATCCTCAAACATACAATGACATCTGCATTGGTTATTCCTTTGTCTGGAATGCTCTTCTTTGCAGATAGCTTTCCAGATACCTAAACCCCTCAACTTAATCAAGTAATTGGCTCAAAAGCTGCATTTTTAATGACCTCTATCCTGAGCACCTTATTTTAAATTATAGACTGGTCCTTGCCCTGACACTACCAATCTCTTCCTCCCGTGCTTTTTCCATTACTCTGATCAAAGTATATCATTCACTCATTTTGTTACTTATTTATAGTCTGTTCTACCTCCTTCCCACAGAATAAAGTTCCTTGAGAAAATGGATGTTTGTCTGTTTTGTTCACCTAAATGGGAGAGTCTCACAACTAAATGTCAGCTGAATGAACTAGAGGACTTATTAAATCACACTTTGCTGGCCCCCACTGCTAGAGTTTCTGATTCTGATCCTGTAGATCAGAATTTGCATTTCTAATAAGTTCCCGAATGGCACCAATGCTGTTGGTTCAGGGACCATCCTTCAGGAACCACTAACCTTGAAGGATTCCTGGTACATGGTAAATGTTTAATAAATAGCTGTTAGATGAATGGATAAGGTTGTATCTCCTTTTTTTATATTTTGGAGTACGGCTGTGATTGGATACTCCTAACATGTTAATTTGCTATTTGTTTTTCTTCTTTTGTAAATTTCTTATTCATGTACATCATCGCTTTGTTATTAGGATGTTTACTAATATTTATGTACTGAGAATATTAGCTCTTGTCTGTCACATATTAGAAGATACATGTCTTGTTTGGGCTTATACCACTTAATATTTTCTATGCTCCTTTTATGATGGCAAATTTACATTTATGCCATCAAAATTATTAATAACCATGTGTAAATTTTAACTTTGCATGTTTATTTAGTAAGCCTTTCTCTCACCTAAAATTCGATGCATATTCATTGATTTTTTAAAAAAATTTTCTTTACACCTGCTCATTTCCTATGTAACTCTTTAATCCATGTGATGTTTCACACATGGCATTTGAAAAGGCCTATTAACCTAGCTTTCTATATATAATCTGATAACTTGTAGGTTTTCTTTATTGTATTTTTATGGTAGCTTTTAGTATCTAATAAGGCAATTTCTAACCTTATTTATTTTTCTAAAGAATTTGATAATTCATTTTATTTTCTGCTGGAGAAGCGCCATCAAATTAAAGTACTGTTGAAAGTTTTACTGGAATTGCATTTAAAGTTATAGATGAATATTTGGAGAATTTACATTTCTATAATATATAGAAATTAGTTTTGCTATTCAGTATCATAGAATAGTGCTGAATTAAGTCACTTTTTTGCATCTTTCAGTATGATTTTGTAGTTTTCTTTGTATTTTCTGGACTTTATAATTTTTACTTTGTTAGTCTTAGACCTGTTTACAGATTTTTTTAGTGATAGTTTTCATTGCATGTGCTTATTATTTTAGACATCTCAGGAAGTGGTTCATTTGAACATATGTAATTTCAGCAGGCTGCCTTATTGAACTCTCCTATTGATTTAATTTCTTTCAGTTGTCATTTGTGTGTCCACAAAGACTCATGAATATCTATAAATAATGATTATATTTTATCCTTCTTTCTGATTTTTTTAATGTTTTGTTTTCATATTTCCCTGTTTTAGTGCATTAACCGGAAATGTCAACATTTGTTAATGTAACAGTATGTTTGTGGCCGTCTTTTTTGAAGTTAATTATTTGCTTAAGGATATTATTCATTTCTGTGTATCCAACTGTATGTGTATTTTTTAAAATTTTTTTTATTTATTTGAAAGAGTGAGATCACGAGTAGGCAGATAGGCAGGCAGAGGGAGAGGAGGAACAAGGCTCCCTGCTGAGCAGAGAGCCCAATGCGGGGCTCGATCCCAGGACCCTGAGATCATGACCTGAGCCAAAGACAGAGTCTTAACCCACTGAGCCACCCAGGCGCCCCTGTATGCATATTATTAGTTTACCGAGATATTTTAAAATCAGAAATCAAATAGAAATTTGGTTAATTTACTAAAAACTAATAAGGCTGTATCCTTGGGAGATACAGGGGAACTGCTCCATCTTACTGTTGGTACTCCCTCTCCCCAAACCGATTTGTTGAAATTTTAGCTCCCAAAGGTGATGATATTACATGTGGAGCCTCTGAGAGGTGAGGGTGGAGCCCTGGTGAATGGGCCTGATGCCCTTCTGAAAGATACCGCACAGAACCCCCTCCCCCTTCCACCATGAGAAGTCTACAACCCGAAAGAAAGTCCTTTCCTGGCCATACTGGCACGTTGATCTCAGACTTTCAGCTCCCAGAACTGTGAGAAATAAGAAATAAGCCTGTGGTATTGTATTACGGCAGCTTGAACAGGTTAAGACAGGAACGTACATATTAAAGAAAGTGGCATCAGTGATAGTATACAATGTTTTCTGTATTGTTCAAAGGTGGAGATAAAAACAAATAATGGATTTATACTTTTGTAATTGAGACTCACTTCACTTATTTAAAAAAGCTGTGGCCCCATCTTCCCCCCTCCCCCCCCCCCCCCACACTCTATGCATCTACAGGTTAAACTCTACTACAGATAAAAAAGAGTGCAGACTTCATCCTCAGGCTCACCCCCAGCATGGACTAACTCATTGTGTAAAGGTATTGGTATTTTATCCTAACAAGCAAAATGCTCTAAGGCATTTAGGGTTGTGCAAGCTTATTTTGGGGGCATCTCGCTGACTTTAAAAGTATGGGTGTGGGAGAGCCTGGGTGGCTCATTTGGTTAAGCATTTGCCTTAGGCTCAGGTCATGATTCTGGAGTCCCAGGATTGAGCCCTGCATCGGGCTCCCTGCTCAGTGGGGAGTCTGCTTTTCCCTCTACCCATACCCTGCTCGTGTTCTCTCTCTTTCTTTCTCACTCTCTCAAACAATGAATCTTAGAACACTGAAAAAAATAAAATAAAGATGTTAAAAAATTTTTGAAAAAAATAAATGAATAAAATCTTAAAAAAACCCAAAACACTAAGTAAGCTTTGTTAGTCTGGGTACTAAGCTGACCCAGGGGAAGTCAGAATCTTGGACAGCTCAGTGGGCCGTCTGGGTCTTTGGCGGGGAGGATGAGTTCCTTGCCTGGTAGTATTTATTCCTTCTTGTATCCCGTAGACCAACAAGGCTGACCCACTTGTGTTAGTTTGAGACTCTAGGTCAGTCAAGTACTCTGTGGAGCATTGGAGTGTGGAGTTTGTGGGCGGGTAGCATCTAGCCTTTATCTCTTCAGGTTTGTCATTTCTTGACCAGGGTACAATTGGCATATTATTCCATGCTTGGATTTTAGACATTTTGAGAGCACTCTGAAAGAATTTACAAATATCGTGTGTTCAAGTATGTGCATGCGTTAAGGCCAACTCCCACAGACAGAAAGATCCTTGATGGGGAATTTCTCATCTCATCTTTCTCATCTCATTCCTTTCTGTGATCTCCGTATCCAGGACCATGCTTTGCCCATTGTGATCCCTTCACCTGGGCATGCGTGAATTAATGGGAAAATGAATGTATGAATGAATAGCTCATGAGAGAGACTCCCGTTGCCCGGTATTACAACCGCCTTAAGGTATATATGATGATCTTTCACCATATCTTGAAGAATTTCATAATTCATGCTCCTAACGAGAATCTTTTTAAACTTTTAAGAAGCATATTTGTAAATATGTTTCTGAGATTCCCTGCCTCTAGTTAGATCTTCTCCCTAAATTCTGTGGTGTAGTAAAAACAATACAGTTATTTCTAATTGATGCCTAACCAGTTTTACTAACATACATTGTTGAACTTTTCATCATTAAAAAAGAAATGAATGATTGGGGCACCTGGGTGTCTCAGCTAAGCATCCAACTCTTGGTTTTGACCTAGAACACGATCTCAGGGTTGTGAAATTGAGCCCCTATCGAGCCTGCTCTGGGCATAGAGTCTACTTAAGGTTATCTCTCCCTCACCCTCTGTCCCTACCTCTCCACCCCCACAAAAAAGGAAAGAAACAAATGAATGATTGAATGAATATAGGAAAACAAAATATTGAATATTCCCATGACATTCTGAAGTTCTTTCAATATTAGTTTTTTCTCCATTTTTGGCAAAGACTGCTTTACTTCCTATTGGGAATTCTGAGGTAATTTATTCTCAATTGCAGACAATTATTTTTTATGTAAAATATTTTTTTACTTTCAGTCATAAATGAGTCTCTTAAGCAGGTAAATAATGTAAGACTCCTATGTTAATATTCAAGCAACTTTTCCCACCTTCATCTCTTTTTGCTGTGCCATTTAAGCTTCTTTCACAAACATCTAATTTACTTTCATTAGAATTAAACAGGCAGCATATTTTTGGGTACAAATTTTGGTGTGAATTTTTATATCATTTCTTTATCGTCTTCTCTAGAACTCTCTGAGTATCAGCCTGACTGCACTGCTGATTTCAAAAGTCACTTACTGTCGCCAGACCTTCATATCAGGTGGTCCTCTCTCTCTCTTTTTTTTTTAGGTATCATATTCTCTTTTTTTATGTTTATGTTGTACTTTATTTTATTTATTTTTATTTTTTATCATGTTATGTTAGTCACCATACAATACATCATTAGTTTTAGATGCAGTGCTCCAAGATTCATTGTTTATGCACCACAGCTAGTGCTCCATGCTCATGTGCCCTCCGTAATACCCACCACCAGGCTTACCCATTCCCCCACCTCCCTCCCCTCCATAACCCTCAGTTTGTTTCTCAGAGTCCATAGTCTCTCATGGTTCATCTATTCTCTTGTGGAATCTTGTGAAGTACAAAGAATGTTCACTGCATCCTTTCTCTGGCTAGTATGTAGTAGTTAGTAGAAGGGAAGAGAGTAGGAAGGCAAAAGAGAACCCTAAACTGGACATAATATTACTTTCATCCATCATACTATTAATCCCTGTTACGTACAAGACACATTAATAAATTGATACACTTGTTCTAGGTACTACTTAGAAGTTTGTACTCCCATTTAGCTGAAATGTTGTTAGGTTGATGATAGTTCAGAAATAAGTTGTTGCTGCCAGAAGAGAGGTTTTTTTTTTTTAAGATTTTATTTATTGGACAGAGAGCAGGAGAGCAGAAGCAAAGGGAGCAGTGAAGGGAGAGGGAGAAGCCAACTCCCCACTGAGCGGGGAGCTCAAAGTGGGGCTCGGTCCCAGGACGCTGGATTATGACCTGAGCCGAAGGCAGATGCTTAACCAACTGAGCCATCCAGGTGCCAAGAGGGATTTTTTTTCCAAAGAAATTTGATCAGAGACATTTCTTACTGAAACCTAGTGGTAAATGGGCACAGCTTCAAACCTAAGCATCCTCAAGGACTCTGCCTATTACTGCATTTCTCACATGTTGCTCAGAGAGTGCCCAGCACAAAGAACACATGGTCACGACTCCATCCTTCCTGAAACAGCAACCTTACGCAAACACTAAAGCAGGTGTCCTGGGGCCAGTGAGATGATAAAGTACAGGGAGGTCCCAAGTTCAAGGGCAGGCTAATTTCCATGTGGGAATTAATGCCACTTAGGTGCACAACTGATTGAGCTTATAAATCCAACTGTTGTCTCTCCTTGAAAAGATTCAGAAAAGTTGGTGGCCAAGAATGAGGGCTTTTTGAGAGCTCTTGTGCAGAGTGGCCTTACCTTCAAGTATCTGGGCAAAAACAAGCAGGATCTGCAGCAACGTCTACCTCAAAGCCCTGCTCATTTTGTTCTGTTCCGTTTCTCCTTCTGGTTTGCTCAGGATTCAGGCTGCGGTTTCTCTTATAGACTCATGCATCTGCCTCCTTGGGGCTCCCAGACTCATCCATCCCCACACTATCTATGCATTCCCCACATACACAGTAGACCTAATATTCTTTTAAAAACTCAGTCTGACCATTGTCACATTAAACTCTGTATAATTGACCATTGTGATCCCGCCCCCCGGGTCTCTGCCGCGGGTTCTGCCCTCGCCTGATTTCTGGGACTTCATCCTGGACCCACGCCAAGCCTTGCTCATTATTATGTAGCTCTCCAGGCCTCCTACCTTTTTCTCCAAGACTTGAAATTTGTTTCTACCCAGAGACTTGTGTTTCTTCTCCCTGAGATACTTCTTTGCTGCTGTGCAAAAATAAAATCTTTGCTTCAGTGGTTCTTCCTAATTCAAGCCTCTGCTCAAATACCACCTTCTTGCATGTATGTCTTCCTGTCTACTTATTTTCAATCAGAATCCCCTATTTATGTTCTGTCATGATATTTTGTTTTCTTTATATCTCTTACAAGGAACAGAAATTGTATTTTTATGTACTTGTTTCCTTTTCATCTGGGCTTCCTCTCACTAGAAGGTAGGCCCCATGTGAGCAGAGGACATGTCTTTTGTTCAAGGTCATACCCTTGTGTCAAGAACAGTTTCTAACATCCAGAAGGCACTCAGTGGATGTCTGCTGCATGTATGCTTTACTAACTCAGTATTGAATGAATAAATATAGTGATCTTTAATAGCCACTGTCTGTGAGTACCATAAAATTTGCCACATGCTAGTTGCTGACTCTGGTATGACCTAAATATTATTTATTAAAAAAAAATGCTCCAAATAATTTCTTGACTTATATTGGGAAAATCTCACAGAAAACTGAAAGGAATTGTTCACTTGTGGATTCATTAAAAAAAATTCATGATTGAACACAGAAAGGAATATAGAGATCCGCCCATTGTCTCCATAGTCATTTGTTCAGGGCTCGTATTAATGTTTTGGGGAAAGAGAGTTAAGACTGCAGGTTCAAGCCAATGTGGGGAGCAGTTCCAGCCAGATAGTGCAGGCATAGAACATACAGAATCCTTTTAGACTCAAGGGTGCATTTTGGAGATTTCAGGAATCGGAACGTGGCTGGCCTGAGTGGCCATAGTGGTGATGAGGGTGGAAAGATGGAGAGCAAGGAGTTTGGAGTGACTGGTAGAACTAATCACCAAGGGGTGCCTGGGTGGCTCAGTTGGTTAAGCCTCTGCCTTTGGCTCAGGTCATGATCTCAGGGTCCTGAGATCAAGCCCCACATTGGGCTCCCTGCTGAGCAGGGAGACTGCTTCCCCCTCTCCCTCTGCCTGCCTCTCTGCCTACTTGTGATCTCTCTCTCTCTCTCTCTCTCTCTCTCTCTCTCTCTCTCTCTCTCTCTGTCAAATAAATAAATAAAATCTTAAAAAAAAAAAAAGAACTAATCACCAAGGTGGCATCCAATTTCATTACCATTACCAAGTCTGCAGACCTGAGGTAGTCAGGGTCCTTGCAGAGCAGAGGTGAGGACAAGGGGCGGTAGGGAGCCTAGGCAAAACTTGGCAGACTATCATAGAGACATTCTCCAAGCAGCTGAGGTGGTATGGGCCCGAACTGGGCAAAGGATGGCATATGGGTTTATTGGCGGACGCCAGTGAGAGGACTGGAGCCTGGGTTGACCCTGGAGCGGGACCCAGGCAGTCCCAGGCTCCTCCCCGCCCCTCCCCTGGCCTCGGATTGGGCACAGCTGCCTACAATTATCTCACTAGCGGCTGATTTCAAGGACGCAGGCTTGCGGGAGCAGGCGGGTCAACGCCTGAAGCCAGGGAAGGCTTCCGTGTAAACCTGAAAATTCGGGCGGCAGGTATGAAGACCTCATCGTGCGGCGCCCCAAGACAAGCCCGGTAAGTCAGCCTCCTTGTTTATTAAGTGGCCGCTGTCCTGTGTGTGGTGGCGGCCTGTGCCTCACTCCCGTCTCGGCCTGGGGGCTGTTTCACGTTGCACCCGGGAGCTCCTGAGGCTTTGAACCGGGGGGCTCAGCGGTCTGCGTGCGGCCTCACTGCTTCCTGGCCGTGTGACGTGGTTTAACCTGTGCGCTCGGTTTCTAGCGTCCTGGGCAAGACTGCCTCAGACGGGTTGTCAGGGCCACCATTTGCATATTTGGTGGAAGTTGTGTCGGCGGGATGGCTGTGTGAGGAGGCACAGCCTACGTTTGGGAAGAGAAGACTGACTCTGCTTGCCGGAGCTGTGTTGGCAATGAGCGTGGAAGGGGCTGCGCGAGGTGTTGGGGGAAGCGCCTCTGGAGAGGCTGAGATGAAGATAGAGGGGGGACTGCGCTCAAAAACGGATAGTTGGGGTCAGCCCCCAGCAGCGGACAACCATTCGTCCCTTTGTGCACAGCTCAGGGATTTAAAACCCTGTTCCTGTCTGACGGCTGGTGTGTCTCCTGAGTCCTGGTGGGCACCTGTGGGAAGCGGCCTTGCTTTGAAAGAGCTTGCACTGGGCCCAGCCTCTGGAAGGTTCGCACAGCTCTCCAGCTGCACGGCTTTCAGAGCAGTCTTGGATAAACCACTGCTGACCTTGAGGTGGTGCCAGATACTCCCTCAAGAACGTAGGAATTCATTGGTCCTCACAAGAATTGTATGGCGGGGTATGAATGACCTCCATTTTTCAGGCAAAAAAACCCCCTGACTTCTAAAGAGAGGAAATGATTTGTGTGAAGCTGCCCACCCCACACATGCCAGAGGTGGAAATCAATCCCACTTTCTTGGGTTTGAGAAGGCTGCCTGACCATCTGTTCTAGATGGAGATGTCAGATTTAAAGAGGTATTGGAAACACTTGGGGACTTGATTAAAATACAGATACGTGGGCTCAATCTGAGGGGAACCACTTCTTCTGGCCAAGGTATCTTTATGTTTTCCTTGCGTCTTGGGGGATTCTGATGAACAACCAAGTATAAGGAGTATGGCTTTTTGTCTGTGACCCCAATTACTTTGAAATGGAACCTAGTGTCTTCCTTAAAATAGTGATGATAATTAAATCAGGATTGCACTGAGAAACCGATGGGAGAATGTTCTGGAAAATGGTTGGCGACTCAGTGACTCACAGATTGACCAGAAACACCTGGATAGGTAACTAAAGTTCCTGATCCTCACTTACACCTGCCTCATAGCGTTGATTGCTTATAGGCAACAGTGGGATTTGGTGGCATATAGTGTTTGAGCAAGAATGTGTACCATTTAGACTTGGACATCGGCTGTCACCAACTTCTCTGGGCCAGTTTGTCCTCAGAGAAGTGCAGGTGAATATTCCTCCTCTGTGAGATCACGTTAAGGGGTATCTCTGAGGTTCTTGAAGGGGCATATCTCCCGTTAGCTGGTTTCCCTTAGAAGTGAGCCGAAATTCCACATGACGTTAGTGTCCAGAGTGTTTGTTTTCAATGATAAAATATGCATTAGTTTTTATTCTCCTGCTGTTATAATATTTAGTCATTATAATCTTACAGAAAGAAATTTTCTTGTATAGACTTTAATGGTTATCTCTCAAACTGCCAGATGGTTCCATCAACAACTTAAGAAATTTATGAAATTAATCCCTTCTATACTTCACATTTAATTCTGTTTCAGTGGCTTCAAACCACAGCTTTCATTTGAATTCTGAGAAAATTAGAGAATTATTTTCCTTATAAACTCCAGAATGCTGTTTTGCTTGCCTCTTCTGAGCAGTGCCTGATATCGCTACAAAGGGATAAACAAGTCTGGCAACAGTTTTGCATTAGGCTCTAAGAGCTTTCATTTTTCTTCACAGTCCTAATGAAACTGAGACATCATAACTGGAAGATGGGAAGGGAAGGGTGGGATTTTTTTTTTCTGTTGGGTACTGTGTTTTATTACTTCTTTTTTCTCTGTCAGTCCAGTTTTTATTAACGTTCATCAACTAAGAACTAAGAAGGGGCTAGGAAAGTTCACATTTCCCCACTGCTATCCCACCATGGCTCCAACACAAAAGTCACTTGAGTTTCACTTCAATTAGATCAAGGATTTTAGGTCTGCAGTGGAGTGGCCCGAGAGACACGCTCAGGTCTACGGCAGACCTGGCTCTGTGCCATTCTGACTCACAGAGATCCTCAGCATGGAAGGATTTTTCATCCTGAGTTATTACATAAATTTTCCAAATGGGGCTCATTCCCCCTTTTATATTTTTAAATGAATGGTTCATGGTCGCCATCAGGACTTGTGTTTATTTAGGAGAAATACTGCTCCTTATTCTGGACTTGGAGAAGAAGGACTTGGATTCTTTTTTAGTTGCATGACTTATTACCTATGAAAAATTGAAGTCAGGCAGCCTCCCTTTACTGACGTGTAAAACACCACAAAATTCTGTATTTTCCTAAGGACAAAATTTTACCAAATGTGGTGTAAAATGTTAATGATTACCTAGATCTCTAGAATCCCAGAATCCTTCCCAGAGAGTGGCAAGTTGGGTAAGGGAAGGCTTAGATTACTGAACAAATTCCAGATGCTACTTGAGTTTGTATTAAAGGCGGATTAGACACTGAGATGAATGGGTAGGCCACTGAGTAGATGGGCATTTTCTGTAGCGAATTATAATCTCAGTATAAGGTACAATTATAAAACCAGCTCTGGAAGGATTGACCCTGCATTCCCATTGTCTTCTTCCCACCACTGATAGACTCCCCATTTCGTTCCCTGAAATGGCTCCTGTAAACCTTCTCTTGCAAGTCCCTTCCTCCCTGCCTTTTGCTGAACAATCTGACTTCTTACTTTAATGAGAAGATAAGATCACCTGAGTAGACCTCCCTCAACTTCTGTTTTTCTGCCTCCCTTCTGAGGTGAGCACTGCAAACCCTTCCCTGACTTCTGTCTCCTTTCAACTCTCTGGGATATTTCTCTCTTTATTTCTTATTTTGTATCTTTAATCAATTTCTGTCTCCTACTTGGAACCATGCTTATACTTTTCTCTGTTTTATAAATGCAATAAATAAAAAATGATTCCCTTTGCCCTCAATCTATTTTTAGTATCTCTTCATCACAAACTCCTTGGCAGAATCATCTCCATGTTCTGTTCCTTCTGACTTCCTCTCTCTCCTTATTTGACTTGTTCCTTGTTGGATCTGTGGTTCTCATTTCTTTGATCCTGGATGACCTCTTAGACACAACTTCTGGTTTATTTTAGTCTTCATCCTTCTCAACTGCCTCTTCCTGATCCTTCTAATTCAGTAGCTCTTGGATGTTCAAAACTTTCTTCTTTTTGAAAATTTACCTTTGTCCTTTCATGATAGTGATTTTCCTCTATTTTTACAAACCTTCCTTTTCAATCTTTACTCTTTTCTCTTTCCTTCTTAGGCCTTCTAAATGTTTACCTTTCTAAGGATTTTTTTTTTTTTTTTTGGGTGGGTTGGGGAGGATCTTACCGCAACAAAAATTGATGTCTCACTCACCCTATATACCCATTACAGATTAGCTGGAACTTTTGTTTCTAATGGTCACTCATGGACCCAGCTTGACAGAGGATCCATTTCTGAGCATATGCCCAAAATCTTCAGGCAAGGGCATGAGAATGTGGTAGATCACAAAATGGTGCTTAAAGCTTCTACTTAGAAGAGATTACTGTTAGTTCTTGGAACATTTCACTGGTCCAAGTCCACTATGTGGTAAAGCCCAACTTCTGTGTATGGTCCTATCATATATCTTTTTTCTTCTTTTTTTTAAAATTTATTTATTTGTCAGAGAGAGAGAGAGCACGTGTGTGCACAAGCAGGCAGAGTGGCAGGCAGAGGGAGAGGGAGAAGCAGGCTCCCTGCCGAGCAAGGAGCCTGATGCAGGACTCGATCCCAGGACCCTGGGATCGTGACCTGAGCTGAAGGCAGAGGCTTAATGACTGAGCCACCCAGGTGCCCCAGTCCTATCATATATCTTAAGAAAGGTCATGGGAATGTTCAATCGATGGCCCTAATGCTTACCACACATAACAGAGAGACCTGTGCCCTTGTGCCTTCATGGATATTTATTTAAGGGTTCTTATCTCCTGTCTCCTTTGAACTCATCCTTTCCTCCTTTTTCTTTATTTCCTTTTTTTTTAAAGTAACATATAATGTGTTATTTGTTTCAGGGGTACAGGTCTGTGATTCATCAATCTTACACAATTTACTTTTCCTCCTTTTTAAAATATTGCCTCCACAAAGAAGCCTTTGAAATCTAGGTTTGCCGTTCCTTCGAACTGAATAATCCCTACTCTAAATAATTACTGATATTTATTAGTATTTCTTTAAGAGCCTTGTTTAAGGCTTGTTTAAGAACCTTTTTCCAATGGACATTTTTTGTTCTTAATTTAGGTCTCCTATTAGAGAGTTTCTGTATCTTTGATCTGGGTCTGGATTATCTTTTTGTAGTACCTTATTTACATTAAATGTTAGGTTTGTTGAAACTCTATTCCAGAAGGGACTTGACTACATAGTATACAGTAGATACTTCATGAACTTGCTGAAGTAAATAGAGGATCACTTTGAAGAAATGAGGATATCCATCTTGGAATAAAGAAAAAACTCTTTACTATAAAATACTTGTTTCTCTGTTTACTGCAGTAATGCATAATGCATTGATGTGTGACTGGGAAGAGGCAAGAAGAGCTAAGTGTAATAGGTTTAACGAGCATTCTTTATTTAACAAAATGTCTCAGACAGACTATGAAATATTCAGGTGCTAATAAGGGTTGGATAGGCCTTTCCTGCTTCTAGTTTAGGTCCTGTCCTTAGCAAAGTTCTGGTTTCCCAGCTGATCTTAACATTCTCTGGTCAACATCCTTCACTTGGAAGGAATGGGGACAGCAGGAGAAGGAAGTGAAATTCAGACCTGTTCTCGTTCACTGTCCTTATAAGAATGGGCGTGGATATCTTCTTCTTCTCTGCTCACTTTCACACTAGTGCTTTCCTTTCGTGCTCTGAATTAACTTCCAAGAAAGGACATTTTGTATTACACTGTACATATACTTAATCCATGTATAATAGTAAGCATATTTCAGGCTCAGTTGAATATTTCAGAAATTGAGGAAAGACCAGGTTATAGTAAACTTTCAAAACCGACTCAAGCTCTCTGTGGAACGAAGTGAGAGGAGAAGTCAGACAGCTCCTAGGTGTACCAGTGAATACACTAGTTCAGCAACCTCTGGGCTGTCACTTAATGGAGACTGATACGTGGATCACATAAGGGTTTTTTTTTTCTTCCGAAAAGAGGATCAAAAATTTGGACAAAAGAATCTGAGAGTGGAGTGAGTAGAGATGACTCAGCCAATTCAGGAGCATGACTGTGCATCACGAGAGACCGCATTCAGTCCGGAGAACGCATTCTCTCTCTCTCTCTTTTAATGTGTTCGGTTACTTTACTAACACTTATATCTACCATGATACCACCATGGAATATACATTCAGGTTAGACCAGAGAATTTCACAAGTGTAATAAAGCATTCTGTACTATACCAAAGTTTCTGTGTAATGTCTGACCAAACCACCTTGCTGATAAATCGTTAATCACTTCAGTATAGGTAGTTTAACATTTACGATTCTTACACAGAAAACAAACAAATTTCATACATTTAAAAAGTGTTTTTCATTTACTTTTGCATTAGTACTTAAAATGCGCATTTCTATTTTAAGATAACATTTAAAAATTATTCTAATACAACAAGTGTAAATACAACTCCGCAGTTAAAAAAAAACTGGGATCCACAGTTAAGTTATTCTCATGTTTACAAGTATGATTCTGAAATAAATGCTACTTCTAAGCAGTTGTTAGTGGCTTTCTAGGTTTGGTTTAAATACACGTATTTTCAGTTGTGGGGAAGCTTATAATACTATATTCCATGCAGTGTTCTGAAAGGGTTAAGAGCCAACCAGCCCTAAAAACTGAAGTACTCAATCAGTCTGCAAAACAGGCAGAAAAATGTTAAATAGGATTCCTACATAGCATCCAAAGCATGTGATATTCTGCAGTAACTGGGAATACTCCATGATTGGCAAATTGTCCTCTTTCTAACTAATTTTGTCAGAATAGTTTAAAAAGGAGCATATTTTACCACTATCAAGTACATTTAAAAGAGACATGTTTCTTTTGTGCTAATTGGACTTGCCTGAATGACCTATCTAGGTATCTGGTCACTAATAATTTGGTTACCAGGCAAATCAAGCCTGTAAGAAAGGAATCCAATATTTAAATTACTGTGCTATTGTCTGACCCATTCAAATGATTTGTTTTCAACATGGACATAAAAACGCAGTATGAGGTACCTAACGAAAGCAAGCAGCAGCAATGAAACCAAGACACCTTCTCTTCAAGGTTTAGGCCTTGCCTAGAATTCTTTATGCATGGAATAGCCCATACCAAGAGTCCTTGCTCCCACAACAAAGCCTTGGGCTGCCACACGTACGTGGATCAGGTGAACAGACATTTTAGTATTTCCCCTGTTCTTTAATTTAAATAATGCATATGCAACTATTGTTGCAAACCCTGCCATTCCAATGGGAACAAACGGTGCCTCTCTAAGCTTTTTGGATAAGTTTAGATCCCTGATCTTAATCATATGAAGAAAGAGAAACATCCATGCTGGTTGACATAGTGGCTGAAGAATCCTCCTAAAATTACGGGACTTAGTCTCCAGCTCAGAACCTATTCTCTCTTGAGAACTTCTTGAGAATACCCTTATGGTGAGGAGTTATCTGAAAAGAAAAAAGTTCCTCCACCTCCCTCCCCCCATGATTTAGAGCAGTGCATTAAATGACAGGACTGAGACTATTCTGCATTATTATCCCTTTTCCTCAGCAACCTATTTACCCTATTTGGAAAAATACCTTTGTTGCCAGAGACAACTGAATTAAGCCAGTTTATTAAGAATAATCCTGAGTTATGACTGGTAGAGTCTTAGCTGAGCAACTTGATAACTTTCTTAACTTGGGTTCTCCATAAAAACCACCCTTTGGGAGAGAATTTGGGAAGTTTCAAAGAACTGGTTACTTAGTTAACCTATGTATTGTTATCTTACCTATATTGAGCGATTGTAATAAAGTTTTTTGAGGGGAGGTTTCTTAAGCAGTGGCTTACAGCCCTGTTTCTCTTCTTTTCCTTTCTTTATGCTTTCTTTTCCCTTTTCCCTTCTTTTCCTTTTTCCCTTTTCCTTTTTTCCTGTCCTGTCCTTTTTCCTTTTCTTTCCTTTTTCCTTTTCTTTCCTTTTCCCTTTCCCTTCCTTTTCCCTTCCTTTTCCTTTTCCCTTTCCCTTTCTTTTCCCTTCCCTTTCTTTTCCCTTTCCCTTTCTTTCCCCTTTCCCTTTCTTTCCCCTTTCCCTTTCTTTCCCCTTTCCCTTTCTTTTCCCTTTCCCTTTCCTTTTTTCCTTTTCCCTTTCCTTTTTTCCTTTTCCCTTCCTTTTCCTTTTCCCTTTTCCTTTCTTTTCCTCTTTCATTCCTTTTCTTTTCCTTTTTCCTCCTTCCCTCCC
The DNA here is from genome assembly GCA_002007465.1 of Ailurus styani. Taxonomy (NCBI): domain Eukaryota; kingdom Metazoa; phylum Chordata; class Mammalia; order Carnivora; family Ailuridae; genus Ailurus; species Ailurus styani. The sequence continues at coordinate 315,237 of LNAC01000996.1, read as the reverse complement.
TCCCCTCCCCTCTATTTTCTTTCTTTTTTGTTTAGTAGCTTGAATCTGTACACTGAATGTGGGACTTGAACTCCTGACCCGGAGATCCAGAGTCATGATCTCCACTGACTGAGCCAGCCAGGCACCCCTACCCTTCTGTTTTCACAACTACTTCTCTGTTGCCTCAGATTTAGTTTATCTGTTCCTTATCCTAAAGTTAATAGTAGTCTTGACAGTACATCATCTTTGTCTGACATGCACATGGGTTGGAATTTGTTTTAAAACATGTCCAGAGTGGTTTGGATTGAAGGGGAAGGAGACAATTTTTTCCTGAAATAACTTCTGTAACCATCATGCTTCACCAATGGAGTGGCTTCTTGTTCAGTGGAATCTTTCATATACCTAAGTACTTTCATTGTAAGATTGCCACAGTACCTAGTAACAGAATTGCATTAGTAAGTTTGCTTGTTTTTCTTGCCACCTTTCTAGCTTGAGTTCTGAAAGTTAGCCTTTGCTAAAAAGTTCCATTTTTTGGATGAAAGAACAACTGTATAATTTTTCTTTCCCCTTTGAGGGTAAAAAAAATGTAAAGCAAAAAATACTTAACTCTGAATGATTGATTCTGATTTACTAGTCAAAAATGGAAGGCTTGGAAAATGTGCTTGCTTTATCTTATTTCCAAAAAAAAAAAATGTACTGTAATCTACCTGTGCTGTTGGAGGTTGGCAAAGGGGATTTATGTGTCAGCCAAACAAAAATCGGTCATAGAATGTGCTTGTTTAAATAGTTAAAATTGATGGGGTCATATGCTCTGCAACTGGACACGTGGTTATTAAGTCAAAAGAATGAATTTAAGCACTACGGTCTGTTGCTGAGGATCGTGCAATGTACAAGAAAGATGAAAAATTTGCGTGTGTGTTGATTTTGCCTTGTAGTGAGGGAGTGCGGGGGAGAGTTAATGTATTAGTACATATACATGGGAAGTCCATTTTTCTCTTGCTGGCAAATGGAAGTAAATCAGTTTGTGTCACCACAGATTGAGAGAAGTGTTAAAACAACCCTGTCAATACTATACAATAGTTCTCAATTCCATCAATTCTTGATGTCGCTTTGGATAATAAATTACTGTAGGGTGAGCTGGAAATAGGGATGTCTGTGCCCCATTTCTTTACTTTGACTTGTGGAAGACTTCAAATAGTGGCTTGGTGAATGAGGATAACCTTAATCTCAAAGAGTCCACTTTGTTGAATGTGAGAACAACATCTTGCCCTATTCATAATGATAAGTTTAATGCTGTATGAACAAAATGGGTTTTCTTTTCATATTAAAATGATAATTCGCATGTTTTGTTGCATTTGGGGTTGTGGTTTAACTAATTATGAATATGTTCCAATGAAGAAACCAACAGTTGGATTTAAAAAACAAAAAACAGGGCGCCTGGGTGGCTCAGTGGGTTAAAGCCGCTGCCTTCGGCCCAGGTCATGATCCCAGGGTCCTGGGATCGAGGCCCACATCGGGCTCTCTGCTCGGCAGGGAGCCTGCTTCCTCCTCTCTCCTCTCTCTCTGCCTGCCTCTCTGCCTACTTGTAATCTCTCTCTCTGTGTCAAATGAATAAATAAAATCTTTAAAAAAATAAATAAATAAATAAATAAATAAATAAAAAACAAAAAACAAAAAACAAAACTCAGACTTTCTCCTTACTCTCTCTGTCTCTGTGGGGCCTTGTTTGGCTTTTGAAACATGCTGAGTTTTGCAACTTCACCCTGAGCTCCACCACTACCCATCCTGTGACTTTTAAGGGATAATTGTCTTTTTCAGTCACGTTCAAATGAACCCTTTTGGTACTCAGTACAACCTGATTGTGATTCTGTAGCATGCAAAATTCAAGGGATCAAATCACCAGCAATTTGCTTCCCCAAGTCGCTTTCTTAAATCAGCTTTTAAATAGATTTATGTTGCCTGTGGATATAAAGCAGTAGAGTAAAACTAAACCTTCCTGATTTCCAAATCAGCATTTAAAGAGCTATAATTCATATTTAATGAAGAAAAACAGCTAAATAAGCATCCACAAGCATTTAACTAGAGACTTTATGCTCATAAAGTTTTTATCCTCTGCTAAAAGCCCCTTTACCATATCTTTTTATTATACTTTGATGCAAAATGCTAAAAGGAAGTTGGATATTGTTAGACTCCTATTAAATTATAAGAGAACAAATATTAGGAATAAATTTTAGCTCTGTTAACTAGGACAAGACTGGCAGTTTTCCTAACTGGTGCTCAACATTGAAGTTTTCCAAGAGAGAAAATGTTTTATTGCCAACAGAACACGAAACAATATTGAGGCCAGATGTCTCTGACCTTTTGTGTAAGGATAAAGCACTTTCTATTTCAAGGCTGGGCATCCTCTTTATAAATAGCTACATTGTGGTGCAAATGGACTTTATTTTACCTGTGAAATTAGGTTTGGCCATTTCCCCTAAAATAAAGATGGGTCGTTGAGAGCTGCTTGCCACAGGGAAAGGATAAAATTAATAACCTAATGTATGTCTATCTGGGGTTTGGTTGCTATTTAAGTGTACATGGCTGGACTCTCCCATCCTTGAATAATCTGTTGTCTCAATATCAAAACCGAGCACTGGACTAGCTGAAAAGAAAGAGTATCCTGTGAGAAAACCAGATGATGCCTACGACGTTTGTTGATTGGTTCAAGTTGTCCATTTTGCTTCACATTTGGTCTTCCTTCTAAAGCAGACTAAAGCAAAGGAATGATAAGATCTGCTTGGTGTGAATGATCCAGGGTATTAATTTAAATAGTTAACTAATATTTCAGCAGGTACATTTGGGCTGCTGTGGATAACTCTTAGGGAAACACCATTGCTTTTTCCAGGCACGCCCAATGTCTTGCATATTTCATTACTTAGGCAAATAAAATGATGCTGTTGGCTTCAAACAAATTCACTCCATCACCTCATCAGCTACAAGCTCAAAACCAGTCCTACTAATATTAAAGGCATTCACTGAGCTTTACCTTGTATTTCCACCTCTTCATTAAGTCATCACATGTAGAAATTTTAGAATATTTAGAATGACTCTGAAGAACAGGATGAAAATAGCTGAAGTATTGTGTTTCAATCTTCTGAAAGGTACTCACTTTTCCAGAAAACACTGCAGGACCCACAGCAGCACTTGTCTTTCTGTCTGTGGCTCAGTTTTGATCTGTGCCCAAGAACGACTTACTCCTAAAGAAATAGCCATATGTTTGGGAGTGAAATTTTAAACTGACCTCGGATTCAAACTCTGGTGCAAAAGGATGACTGTGAATTTCTTCTGCATTGGATGGAGTGCCCCATTGATCTCTGGAATGAAGTACAAGTGGTACCCCATGGACTGCTATTTTAATGCAGCAGAGCAAATTCAATGAATTGCCCAATTCTCTAGGGCCCTTTAGAAAATGACTCAGAGCGTGGTTTTAATGGAGAAATGGCACAAGGAAATGGAGCACAGGGTCTCCCAGTTCTCATCCATTAGAGCCATGACATCTGAATCATTTGCCTCAGGATTACTTATGGCCCTAAATAGAAGAGTTTAAGACCAGACAGGGGGTCTGGTACTGAGACCCTGGATGGTTGATGTAGAATGACTCACTCTGTGTCTGAAGGGTATCTCCATCTTCTGATCTAGTCATTGGTTTATGAAGATTAAAGAAGTCTCTAAGTGTCAGAATCCTCCGTAGGGCATATTCTAATTGGCTTTGGGTGCTCAGATTTTGTGTGACAGGTTAATATTTTGGGGCTCCCCTTCCATCTATATAGTACTTCTCATGAGCTTGAGGTGGACCCTTCCTGTGAGTGGAATGGGTACAATTCTGATCATGCCATGCAGGAGTGCATTGAGTTTTTCATCCTTACGAAACAACATTTTGAAAATATCCATGGTACATAAAATGGATTAAATAATGTGTATCTGGGGCATTGATGCTGCTTGGGTAAGGACATGGTATATATGCCTTGAATCTGATGATGAAAACTATACCTGTGTGTTACAAAAATTTGGAATTTGTGAAAAAAGTACAAAGCAAAAACTCTTACAGCTTAAATATATTTATTTTATTAGAGAGCCAGGGGTGGGGGAGAGAGGAAAGTGGGTAGAGCTAAAGAGAGCCCAACATGGGGCTGGATCTCCCAACCCTGAGATCCTGACTTGAGCCAAAACCAAGAGTCAGACTCTTAATCGACTGAGTCACTCACACAGCCCTCTATATTTCGTATATTAAAAATGTTCTGTGTATGCTAGAGTATGTGATTTACCTTCTATTTTTACATGTTGTATATGCTAATAATCCTACACGACTATTTTAATTGTTACATCACATTCTATATAACATAATTCATTTAACCAATTCGATAACAATAGATACTGCTATAATAGGAGTAACCCTCCATAGAAATTTTTGTTTAATCTTCACTGCTTCTTCAGGATAATTTTTTAAAAAAGATTTTATTTGTTTGACAAAAACTCAGCTAGAGAGGGAACACAAGCAGTGGAATGGGAGAGGGAGAAGCGGGCTTCCCGCTGAGCAGGGAGCCCCATGCGCGGCTCAGTTTATCCCAGGCCCCGGGGGATCATGACCTGAACCAGAGGCAGACACTTTAACAACTCAGCCACCCTGGCGCCCCCTTCAGGCTAACTTTTAAGAGTGCAAGTATTGTAATATGTGGGGTGCTCATTCTAACTTTGCTTAAATACATTGCAAGTTGCCTTCCACAGAGATCAGGCCAACTTTTATTTCCACAAACATATTAGGAGAATTTATTTCCTCATACCAAAGTCAACGCTAAGAATTATTATTTCTCAAAAATAGGCCAGTCACCAGACAAGAAATGTCTTCTTTTTAAAATTGGTACATTTGATTGCTGATTATTTAATTTTGAGTGGTTTACACTTACTTGTCAGCATTTTACACATCTAATTTGGTGCCCTGTCTGCTTCTGTTATCTGCCAAAGTCTTTCCTACAGGGTGTTCACTTTATTCTCTAATTTTTAAAGATCTCATAATATTTTAATAGTACCAACATATCTTTTTGTCGTAAGTATTAAAATATTTTTTAATTGGTGTGTGGTTTGGAAAGGGGCACTTTCCAGCAGATTTCATTTTTTTGTGTTTTACTTACCATCTTTTAAAAATAGGCACAGTGACTCAGCATTGGAGAAGGAGAAGAAGCCAAGGGATGTGTTGGACCTAGAATAATAGTGGAGTGAGGAGAGGTAGTGGGAGACCAGAATTCAAGTTGGTGTGTTGTGAAGGCAAAGAATTTATTGCATGGTCTTACATAACCATTGCAGAGCCACTAAAATTTATTCCCACAAAGAATAATTGGTGGTGGGAGAGATGAACTGGCAAGTGATAGGTCAGGTTGAGGTGAATAAGCTCTTCCACATGAAGAAGGTGTCAGAGAGTCACATTCACTCTGAAGGTCCTCAGGCTTCCACATGGTATGCTGCCATTGTAATTTATGACTGACCTTTAAAAGCTGGTGAACTTTCAAATGCGGTTGTACGTGTGTGTGTGTGTTTTTGTTTTGTTTTGTTTTGTTTTGTTTAAGAGCAATTTACTCAAGGAAGCCCACCCAGTGGGGCCTGGGTTGCATGTGTGGCCTGTACACATTGGCTTACTAGATCCCATATCTTGGGCTGACAACATTAAGCATGATGAGATTACTGAAGAGGCTGCCTTTGGTCCCCAGCATTGTCCATGTGTCTGTCTGTCTGGTATGTGGTAAGGAATTGTTTTTCTCCAGAGCTCTTGTGACTCTAGCTGAAAAAATTCTGTACCCTCCTGGGAGCCTAGTTTGTTTGCTTTCACTGCCTTAGCCATTATTCCAAGGACTTCAGGACCATTAGAGAGATGGATATTGCATGCAGTTCCATAGAAAAGAAATTCATTCTCATCAAGAGGATGTCACTCTTTATTCTGTTCATGGAGGGCTGGAATGTTGAACTGACTTCAGTGACAGCTTTCGTGAGCCCATCGTTTAATTTAATGGATAAAAGAGAACGTTTTATTGAAGTAGGGTTCATTTCCTAGAATGCCACGAATACACTTACATCACTTCCGTCAGCAGTACCAACATGTGGTCAAGGGGGAATCGATTAACAGATACATTGTGATATTTTTATGGTGACTCTTGACTAATTTTTTCTTTTCCCTCTTCCTCCTTCATAGCGCAAATGTGGCAGATGTCTCTTTGATCCCAGCATGCCTTCCTGAGAAAGATACCCTGCATAGCTTAAGTAGGTACCATACAGGAGTATCGTGAGGATTCAGAGTGATAAAGCTTGGGAAAGTGCCTTAAAAAATAGCGTAAAGCACTCAAGAATGCTAGGTACAGAGATGATTATTTGCAGACAAAGTACAACCTCTTGGCCTTTGCTCCAGCTTTTGAAGAGGTCGCTACCACTGACAGATTGAATGAATGAGAACACTGATGAGGGTGAAGATGAAGGATAAAAACACAAGGATGGGAGAAGCATATGTGGTAAAATAATTAAGCACGAAGGAGGAAGAATTTGTGTGGGTGGGGGCATGTGAACAGTGGGGTGACTTTGTTTTTGCTTAGACACCTGTATAGATGCTTAATCAGTGCATGGAGCCCAGGAGTGCAGTCAGTTTTTAAAGTTGCCCCATCCATCATGTTCTTGCTTCATGGACTTGAGTCAGCATGATATAAAGCAGCCTGTGTTGCAAGTCGAGACAACTGAGTGTGAGTCCCAGCCGTGCCACCGATTATGTCAGCGGCCCTGGGACAGCAACTTAATCCATCAGTTGGTCCATCTGAAAAGATGTTTTTGAGGAGATGAGTATTTACGAAGGTGGGATCTGTATATATTGATGGCAGTGGAGATGATTCTAGGGGATAGGTGCAATGCATTATTCATTGATTCGTTGCATGTTAGAATAAATATAATTACTGTATAAAGAATATGATTTTTCTGAGTATTAATGTTAAGTAAAAAAAATAGGTGAGAAATAAAAGTGTTGAGTAAAATAGAAATTAACTCGAAGAGACCAAACTGGTGGTTGGTCATCAGAGGGGAGGGGGATTGGAGGGATAGGCAAAATAGGTGAAGGGAATGGAGAAGTGCAGACTTCCGGTTATAAAATAATTAAGTCACAGCAATGAAAAGTACAGCCTAGGGGATAAAGTAAGGTTGTAGTGACATTGTATGGTGACAGATGGTAGAAACATTTACCATGCTGCCTGTAGTAGAAGATTATGGAACTACCATGTGGTACACTTGAAACTAATAGGATCTTGTACATCCAACTGTACTTCAGTAATAATAATAATGAATAAAAGGTAAAAATATCGGCAGGATACAGATAGAGCAAAACCACGAAGAAAGGACATTTGGGAAATGCTAAGCTAGATTATCTCCAATTTCATTTGAGATCTACTATGTAAAGTACATGATTTCTTCTTCTTCTTTTTTTTTTTTTTTAAGATTGACTTACATTAGAAGGACAGAGAGCGAATGAGTGGGGCAAGGGGCAGGGGGGCAAATCTCAGGCAGACTGACCGCTGAGCCCAGATATCCATGTGGGGCTAGATCCCACCACCCGTGTGATCATGACCTGAACAGAAAGAGAGTTAGATGCTTAACCAACTAAGCCACCCAGGTGCCCTAAATTACGTGATTTCTTAAGTGAGGTAAGGCACTGGCAACCTTACAGAGATATCTATTCTTTATAAGAGATCCTGGTCCAGATTTGGCCACAGGTGTTCTCTACGTGACCTTGATCATGGCAAAAATTTCAACGTGACACTAGACCACAATGAGTAGAGTCTGGCATGAGTCTCAATGGACATCAGAGACAGGACACAGAAATGGGAGAGTTGGATGCAAAGTCAGGCTAGAGCAGTGACAAACATCGAATGCCCAGGATGGCTCAAGGGCTGCTGACCCCCTCTGACCACTTTGGTCCCATCTTCTCTGTTGCATTCTCTCTGCAGACAAGGCTGCCTGGCACACTGTGCACATCTCCTTGGCTCTCAAAAAGCAAACCATCCCTTTCTGGAATAGGGAAGATTAAGAGGCTGCCAATGATCCTCCTTTGCTTTCTTGTGTAATTTTCTTTGCCAAACATTTTACAGAAACTCTATTCAAAGAATTCTTAAGCCTTCTCAGGTACCTCTTAGAGGAGAATTTTGACCCACCATGAGTCTGCTTCAGGATACCTTGGGCGTCTGGTTTTCTTGGTTTATTTTGGGGAGATGGGAGAACCCTGAGCTTGTGTTGTCCCCTGCTGAATCTGAGAGACCAATGAGCAGGGACATCCACTGGGTTGGAGTCTCTTCATCAACAGTAATCAAGCATTTTACAGAACTCACGCCAAAATAACCAAGTTACCTGTATCCCCTACTTTTTTGGGGAAGCAGAATTGTAGTCGAACACTCTCTTGATTGCTTCACTCTCTGTTGAATCTATCAGCCCATGAGCAACGGTTGACTGTGCAGATTCTAGTCTGAGATGACCATTCAGTGATCCCCAAGTGAACCCCAGACAGAGCAAATGGTGAGCGGAAACATCTGCGTTTTCTGAGAATTAGAGCAGCTTTTGTGGAAGTGCTGCCAGTGACTTCTGGTTGGGGTGGTGGGAAGAGGAGGATTGCAGCTCACAGCCCTTAAGATACTGTGTTGGGTATAGTTGAGTAACCTGCTAAGAATACAGTGGTTTGAACCACTTTTAGTTTGGGGAAAAGATAGCAAATGTTTCTGCCGTCAGGGAAGATCTTTCACTGACACTTCCTTAATTTGTTTGGAAACTGATCATACTGGAAAGACAGTGTAGTGTGGTAGTTAGCAGGCCAGGTGGTCAAACTGACTTTCTAATCTGAACTCTCCTAGTTAGGGGTAGTGTAGCCTGGGTTAAGCGTTATCTCCTTGGGACCTGGTAGGGTGGAGATACTAAGAGTATGTAACTCATAAGTTTGCAGTAAGGATGAAATAAAGTATCAGGGCCCTCTAGGGTACCATTTTGATTCTTAATCCTATTTCTCATCCAGCTTCTGGGCAAGTTCTGTGCTGATAACTTTCACTTTCTGCTCTGGGGATTTTCTGATGCCTCAGACCTAGAGAACCCATGGAGCTTGCTTGCTATTCTTGTACAAGGTTCATGTTTTGTATATGGTATAAGACAAGGGCTAGGGTTCTTTTTTTTTTCCTTTTTTTCTTTTAGGTATTGAGTTGATTGAAAATGGTTTGTTAAAAAATTGTCTCTTTCCCATTCATCTGACTTGTCCCTACTGGGAAAAAAAAATCCATTGACCATCTGTGTGTGGGCCTATTTCTGGAATCTCCTTTCTGTTTCATTGATGTAAATGTTTATCTTTCTGCCAAAACCAAATTACCTTGATTGCTGAGGTTTGTACTAAGTCCTGAAATCAGATAGGATAAGGACTCCAATTTTATTTTTTTAAAACGGCTTTGGTTATTACAGGACTTCTGCATTCCTATGTAGATTTTAGAATCCAATTGGTAATATTTGTAAAAAGTCTTCTCAAATTTGTATTAAATTGGCTACTTTAAGAAAAGTTTTATGTAGTCATTTTAATTTTTTTTTCTTAGTGCATTTTAAATGTATTTCCTCCTAGAAATTTCCTTTCTTGAAAGCTATAAGGATATTTATCAATGTTTGCTTCTAGAAACTTAATTTCATTTTTTAAAGACAAATGTCTATTAATATGTCCATGTAGAGATACATTTAATAAATGGTTATCTAGTTATCTCTATATCCTTTATGGAAAATCCTCTTTAATTTTTGGGTGAAGATGTGCCATCAAATGAGCTTTTCTGTATTTACTTTCCTCCATTTCTCAAGTATAACTTCATGCCCAAATCTCCCATGGTTTGGAAATAATACATAAATTATAATGTCCATTATATATATACACACACACGTGTGTGTGTACATGTCCATATATATATATATTAAATTTGAGTGTCAGTGTGTGTCCTCGCCATTCTGCTTGACAGATGTTATACTCCTAGTTTCGCTATTAAGACCTTATTGCTATTCAGCAAATGGTTTTCTTTCCCACTTAGACAGGGATATACCTTGAAATTTATGCATTGATTTGGTTACATGAAATGCACAGATAATGGCTACTCATTATATACCATGGCTGATCATAAATGAATCCTACATAGTGTTTCCAGGTAATTAGTGTTTGCTGAAAGGTAAAGAATGATTTATGGAGGCAGTTTCACTTAGAATATTGGAATATTATTGCTGAGAGGGAGAGAGAAAATGAAAATTTCTGAGTCCTTAGAGCAGTAGACACCATGCCAGGAATTCAGTGGCTTATTTCATTTAATCCTTATACCAAATCTATAACATGACAATATTAGCACCATTTTACAGATGACATTGCAGGCCAAGTGATGTACATAAGAAACATGCCTACGGTCTGTTCAAGACCTTAGATTAAAATCTGATATCTGTAGTCTTTTTATAGTATTCCTGTGGTCTCAGAGAAGATCAAGAGCAACTTCTTAAAAAATGTTATTGAAAGGAATGAACTTGGAAGAGTTGAGTTTTTGCTCAATTTTGTGAAAATTGTGACAGATCCAAGACAGACATGCACTTTTTTTTCCCTGCTTCTTAGTTCTTAATAATTTTTTTACCTTGTCTCTTTTACCCAGAGAATGACAGCATTGACTCACTGTCTTTGAGTGCAGCTTCATCATTTACTGGATATGTGATCTCAAAAGCCTATAAAAATGGTTATATAAACAGAATCTACCTCGTAGGGCATTGCAACTAATGTATAGAGTTTTTGTACAAAGTAAGTGCTCAGTAAGTGCTCAGTTATTCTCCCACAGATGGTATCCCCAGGACCATTTTCTCTCTCCTCTCTTACCAGTGTCCAAAGGGAAGAATAAATCAACTGTCCCTTAAAAAAAAAAAGATTTATTTATTTTAGAGGGCGTAAACAAGCGAGCAGCAGGCTAGTGGAGAGGGGATAGGCAGACGCAGAGAGAGAAAATCTCCAATAGGCTCCCCTCTGAGCCCAGAGCCTGATGAGGGGCTCCATCCCAGAACCCCGAGATCATGACCAGAGCTGAAGTCAAGAGTCAGCTGCCTCACCGACTGAGTCACCCAGGTGCTCCTTGGCTGTCACTCTTAAATAACACAGATGAAAATTTAATCTCGTGTGCTAGCTTTTCTATAGATTATTTTATGTCTTTTATGTCCTTTGTGTCCAGGTGTGTAAGCTACAGCAATGAGATGGAAAGCTGATTTGTATGTGTTGATACAAAGAGAGGATAAATAGACATTTTAGGGAATTGCCGAAATCACGTTGCTTGACACAAAGCCATGTACCAAGTGTATGCCTAAGGCTTGCAGTGAGATAAAGTCCCTGTTTAAAGATCACGTTCCATGTAGGAGCAGACATACTTAGAAGCACATACTTGAATTACAACACAGGATCTGGCAGAGGAGTGAGCTACTTTGAGATGCTAGCCCAGAGCTCTGGGAGACTTCATGTGTGCTGCACAAGTACTAGAGGCAAATAGACATTACTATTCAGCTGTGCATTAGAAAAAGAGCCAAGGTGATCCATACTTTGAGGGAGTTGGAAAAAATACTCTACATTGAGATGGATGTAGGGGGACTGTTTTTGAATCATGACCTTGATACTCCATTCATTTTTTGGAAAAAACCATTTCAACCTGTCCACAAAGAGTAGTCATGAGTTGCATGTGAATAGTTGAGCTTAGGGTAATTAAACTGAAATAAAAGTGGAAATTGGGTTTCTCTGTTGCTTTAGCCGCCAATGCTCATGGATCCCAAGTCACTACTGGCTACTAGAGATAACAGGGCAGAATATTATTTCCGTCATGGTGGCAAGTTGGTGCCAACACTGAAAAGCAGGGCTCCCCTTTGAGTAGACTTCATGGTTTCTTCTAGTCTACTGTCCTAAGATTTCCAGGATGACCATTTAGACTGGAAGGGGTGAGGTCAGCTTGTTACATATGACCATCTCTATGAAGTTTCCAGGAACGTGTGGAGGAATTGTGTGGGACACAGATGGCCCTGTTACCAGAAGGGACTACATTGTACTTTGCCCCCTTCGCCTCCTGGTCTTCCAAAATCAAGGCCATTTTACTTGCCCCACAAAGGTCCGCCAGCACATTCCACACATGGCAGGTGGCTGGCTTTGTAAAGGTGCTGTTGTTTGCCCCTCTGAATGTGGTGCTACTGATCAAGACAGGCTGGATTATAAGTGTGATAAACAGCTCCCAAACTCTGCTTAAAACACAGGTTTATTTCCCTCTCACATTAAAAACCCACAGAGGCTGTCTGTGGGCTTGGTTTTGCATCATCTTTATTCCTGGATGCACACTCTGAGAGCAAGCAGTTCTTCAGCATAGCAAAGGGGAAAAAGGAATGGTGAATCACAACTTGGCATTTAAAGCTTTTTCCCATAATACAACTGAAAGGAATACAAGTGGTTTCTTACTGGCGGCAGGAAAAAGATAAGGCAGGATTGTAGTAGAGATTCTGAGTATGTATCTTAAGACAGTTTTGATGATTGAGATGACTAAATACGTCTCCACAATAAAATCAGTAAAATGAAACAACTTGAAAAATTGCTGGAGGGAAGAGTGTTCTTTTTTTTTCTTTTTTATTATGTTGTTCGTCACCGTACAGTATGTCTTTAGTTTTTGATGCAGTGTTCCATGATTCATTGTTTGTGGATAACACCCAGTGCTCCATGCACTACATGCCGTCCTTAATACCCACCACCAGGCTCACCCATCCCCCCCACACCTCTTCCCTCTAAAACCCTCAGTTTGTTTCCCAGAGTCCACAGTCTTTCACGGTTCTTCTCCCCCTCTGATTCCCCCCCTCTTCATTTTTCCCTTCCTTCTCCTAATGTCCTCCATGCTATTCCTTATGTTCCACATATAAGTGAAACCGTATGATAATCGTGTTTCTCTGTTTGACTTATTTCACTCAGCATAATCTTCTCCGGTTCCATCCATGTCAATGCAAATGGGGGGTATTCATCCTTTCTGATGGCTGAGCAATATCCCATTGTATATATGACCACATATTCTTTATCCATTCATCCATTCATCTGTTGAAAGGCATCTTGGCTCCTTCCACAGTTTGGGTATTGTGGACATTGCTGCTATGAACATTGGGGTGCATGTGGTCCTTCTTTTCACTACATCTATATTTTTGGGGTAAATACACAGTAGTGCAATTGCTGGGTCACAGGGTAGCTCTATTTTTAACTTTTTAAGGAACCTCTACACTGTTTTCCAAAGTGGCTGTACCAACTTGGATTCCCACCAACAGTGTAAAAGGGTTCCCCTTTCTCCACAACCTCTCCAACATCTCTTGTTTCTTACCTTGTCAGTTTTTGCCATTCTAACTGGTATAAGCTGGTATCTCAATGTGGTTTTGATTTGAAATTCCCTGATAGCTAATGATGATGAACATTTTTTTTTTGTCTGTCAGCCATTTGTATGTCTTCTTTGGAAGACATGTCTTCCAAGTTCATGTCTTCTGCCCATTCTTTAACTTGATTATTTGTTTTTTGGGTATTGAGTTTGAGAAGTTCTTCATAGAAGAGTGTTCTATGCCATTTAGCCTCACATTTCTTTGGCCAAGGTGAATTCATGGCCAGTATAAGCTCAAGGGCATAGGGAAGTACAATGCTAACACATCCTTGAGAAGACAACAGGAAATATTGGAGGGAGACTATGAATGACCACCTAAATATTCATAGGCTAACCCTAAAGGAATGCTGCCCGTGGGACCAACAAGGAAAGATAAAATACTTAGCTATTGTGGTGAGTGCCATCAGTTGCTGTGAATTATAGACTTCATGTCCATTGTCCTATGAATTGATGCTACGCAGAAGTGCCTGATCTGATCTGTTGACTCTCCTCCTCCTCCTCCCCTTTCTCATCTTCTTCCTCTTCAAGAGAAGCTAGAAATATGTATTATTATGTGAAGTAGCTGCATTTAAAAAATGGCTCATTGTTTATAAACAAAGTGTGGATGAAAGAATGTACAGTAATGCCAAGTAGAGCATGCATTCATCATTGCTGAGGTCTGGGAGGGAGGGCAGGTGAAGAGACAGTGTCCTGGAAGGTGGGCAACCTGAGGACTGGTCCTAGTATTATGGCAAACTTTGTTTGGTTTGAGTCACCAAGCCTAGCCCCTTTCCTCATCTATGGAATAGGTAGCCTGGGCAGGATCCATGATAAGGATGAGTATTTAAATGGTCCCTGCAGTTTTAGGAGCTACTTGGAGTTATAGAAAAAGTTATTTATCTCCTTGTCCCTGGTTTCATGAAAATGACGCTATAATTCCTTTTTCTGTTCTGGTAGGTACTGGGGCAGGGGACCAGTGATCTAAGAGTAGGTGATGGAGATTTCACAGAAATGTCTGTACCCCAGATACAGACCGTAGTCAGAGCTTCCCTAGGACAATGTAGTCTCTTGTTCACAGAAAATTAGTGGCACCATATGGACTGTCTTGAAAGGTGGGACAGTTAATAAGAGTTTGGACTGTGGTATTAAATTTGGGTTTAGACTGAGTTCTGCTAGTTACTAACCGGATGTCATCACTTGTCTTTCTCTGCCTCCGTTCCTTCATCCCTAAAATTGGGATGAGAGGTAACAGCATTTACCTCATAAAGCTATTGGGAATTAGACAATATATCTGAAAAGCCTCCTATTTAACAATTCTGAGCCATTGTTGCTACCTTTGTACCCACACCTCTTCTGCCCACCCTCTCCCCTGCACAGTATTTCTGGAATAGAAACCTGTGTTCCCCTGATTTTGATGGAAAGGGTACTCCGTGTGAAACAGAAGAAAATGCTGTGTTTGACTTCCTAACTTTTTTCCTGATCAGATCTTATGTAAATGTAGCTTTGTGCCTCTGGACTTAGGAACCCAGAAAGAGATGTCTTCAGGGGGATTCTTGTCCTGCATTTGTTTTACCATGAACATTTCAGTTTTGGAATCCTATTTATACTCACCAGAGGGGATTTTCATTGTGCTCCAAGTCTGGTAAAAACATGAAAAGTAACTGCTTAGAGCTTCCCACATTACTGATGTGAATCCAAATGGCAGAACCAAGGCTAGCAAAACTGTTCTTAAGGACTCTTGAGTCTCGAAGTTCGAAAATTTGAATCATTATGGTAATTATAAAAGTCACTGTTGTTTGGAATTTATTGAGATTGTATTTTTCCTGTGATGAATTTGGAGAATGGTGGGTATCCAGGCCAGTGGGAATCATCTCAACTTCAAAGTCCTTTCCCTTGATTTGAAGCAGTGAAGTCCTGAAAGTTAAGGTAATCTGGCATCATTTTCTTAGGTGCTGATTTAGGTTCCCATTGCAAGGATCAGAGCTGATCACTGCATAATGGAGTATCAAACTGATCACATGCGTTATATCCATAATGCTAGGTCAAGTGTATGTCCACTGGAAAAGATTCACTGTATGTGTTACATTATATTCAAGTACGACGTCTTCAACTGGTTGTTACGTATACCATATGATTTTGAAACTACTTACTTTAAAGATGACTTTGGGTTTGTTTGTTTTTTTTTATCATAGACACTGTACTCATCTGTTAAGACATTTGGCTTTTATTACACTCACTTTGTCTGTGGAGAAAACCTGCTTTTTCTCAAAGGCAAAATTGAGCTGCTTTTTCTCCTTCAAGTAGATCCTGTCATAAATGCTGGTTATTAAATTCAAAAGGAAACTACACGTTTTGGAATCAAGTAAAATTTTAGTTCTGTGTTGGAGTGGTTGTACAAAAGACAAACTCTGTGTGAGTCTTTTATGGATGTACAATGTGTTCTTTAAACAGGCTTGCCACTTTTTACCGAAATTTAAAAATTATATATGCTCATTGTAAATACGAGGATGTATCACATTACCCTACCATGCAGAAATCATACTGTTGATTTTTGGAAATACTTTTTTGTTTTTTCCCATGTATGTAGCAATCTAGAAATCACAGTGCCCCAAATCCCAGATTACTTAAAACAGATTTCAATGGGGACATTTTTACATAGTCCTATTTTATTCTGCCTTTTCAAAGACCTAGATTCCTAGTTACAGAAGACATTTGCTCATGGAAACTGTAATTCTTCCTTCAACCTTCAGGGATAAGAACTGATGGATTTTCATTGCCTTTTACTCACATTTTCCTTCTTGAACTGAAGCTGAAAGGAATGGAGAACAAATACTAGGTAATGATTAAACAGGTAAATGCACAAGTAGAGGTTAAGGATAATAAGCAAATGACATCTGTGATGTGTCTATACATTTTCTAAATCAATTTAAAGTCTTAATACAGCAACAAAATGGCAACTTTATTTTAATTGAGATAAAGGTAGTTAACAATGTTAAAAACAAGTTCTTAAATCCAAATGTGTCCAAGATTCATATTCTACTTTTTCTGGAAAAGCTATTGTTTGTAGAGGTTTGTTTTTTCCGTCACCAGAGTGCCTTACATTATTCAAAAATGTCTAGATTCTGTGCCCATATCCTTTATATATTAGTTTATTTTTAAAGTACTCCCATGTCCATCATCTTATGTGGACTTCAGCAGTTATCACAAAGGAACCTTGCCTTCCTTATGGGATCAAACATACGTGACTCCACATTCAAAGGACTGTAGGGAGGAGACTGTTAGCCTCGTTGGTAGCTTGGAAATCCATAGATGGTCACACAATGGAACAGAAGAAAATGAAGCCCAGTGGATAGCATGACTCTGGGCAAGGAGTCACTGAAGTCTCGAATGAACAATAGAGCATCTCACTGTTGCTGCTGGTGAGTGACTCTACTCTTCATGCTTTTCTAGGTCAGAGAGAATCATCTTTTCAGCCTGCTGCTTCAAGTAAGTCAACCCTTAACCTGGTGTAAAGTTACAAAACGTAGTTAAGGAACTTCAATTTCCTGTTATTATTAAGACCTTGTCGCATTCAAGTCAGAGATAAGCTCAGTTCTTTCAACATCCATGATCAGGAGGTGACTCACAAGGGTTAGAATTAAACTTGTAATATCCAAATCCATTTTATGGTCTTGAAGTAGAAATGTCTCCTCACAGCCTGCTGGGCAGTCTTCCCAATTCTCCTGCTTTTTTTCCAAATGGCTGAAGCTAGAAATAATTCTGCTTTGACAATCAGCTAATGAGCCCTTGCATCATCTTTCCAGCTGCCTTGTGTTAAGTAGAAGTGATCAAAACACCTAAAGTATATTCACATATCCAAAGGCCTTAAGGTATCTGCTTTATGTAGGTTACTCTGAAGATGGATTTGACTCTTTGCTATTCTCCAATTCCATACAGTATCTCTCTACATAGGATTTGAACTCTCTTTAAGTTTGGCCATCACTTGCTTTGTGCAACCTTCACAATGCCATGGATTCCTGTAAAATAAGCATGAATGAATGAATGAATGGAAAAGCTCTTCAGAGACGAGAGCTGTAAATGATGATGTGTGATGGCCATCAGGAAAAGCACAGGAAGCCATTACTAAAGGGGTAAGAGAGAGCCAAAATGCAAAGCCAAGAAAACCTAGTGTGTTTCCAAGGAACAGCACATCATTCATTTTTGACCAAAGGTAGAGTGAGTTAGTGAAGAAATGACTGGAGAGTTTGGTTCAGTATAGATTGGCACAACTTTTAATATAATTCTAGGTATTTTTTATAAAATTTTCCAGTATTGGCTTTTACATTTTACCATCCCTACCAGAATATAACTGTTAATCCACAAATGAAACCCACGTGAACCTAGAACACGCATGGTCCATTCTTAGTATGGCATCAAAGTAACAGCAGTCCAGTTGGAGCAAATACATTTCATATCTGTGATGAT
This sequence comes from Ailurus styani, assembly GCA_002007465.1. Taxonomy (NCBI): domain Eukaryota; kingdom Metazoa; phylum Chordata; class Mammalia; order Carnivora; family Ailuridae; genus Ailurus; species Ailurus styani. The sequence goes on along the minus strand of LNAC01000996.1, from coordinate 297,340 downwards.
GATTACACTAATACACACGGGAAGATAAAGCGGCAATAATAAAAATCAGTTGAGGACATTAATGCACAGCACAACTGCTTAAAATTTTTAAAGTGTGTTTTCTTATTTCTAAACATTCCTACAGGCTGGCTTGTTCTAGGGTAAAACTCTCTCTCTTGCCTTTGCATTTCCTCCTACATTAACAGAGTTCTTTTTCCCTCCCTAAGGCCTTATCTGAGCTTTGTATTATGTAGATCACTCTAGCCTCTGTGAATCTCCTCTTAAGGTTTCCCTCCTGCTTCTGAGATTCTAAAGGAGCGTCTTGGATCCGATTTAGCAAAAGAATCCTTAACATTTAGCAGGGGAGTCAGAAAATGCAAGCACCTTCTCCCCTTTAAGTCTGCCCTACAAATAATTGCTAATTGAGAATAATGTGCTGGAGAGGAAAACACAAGGCACCGGAGCATATGTCCACAATTCCGGTCTTTCTCAGTGGGTTATCTTGGGCCAATGATTGAACACCAATCATTGGGTTCCTCATCTGTTAAATGGAAATGATTACACTAATTTTACAGAGAAGGATGTGTGTGTGAGTGTGTTTTCAGTTGCAAAGAGCCAAGTGAATGACAGTTATTAGTTATTATATTTGAGATGACTGGTAGAGTCCATTCCTCAAGTTCCTTCAGGGAGAAAATTATCTTAATTTCTTGGGAGATCCCATCCTTACATTTCCAGGGATCTCTTGCGGTGTTCCTGTTCATATCTGGGGGAGCCTGTGAGGGCTCTGGGCTACCCAAATATGCTCCCTGTTTGGGCCCTTCACGAACACTCTGCTTTTGGGGATTTTCTTGTCCCAGACACATGGTCTCATTTAATGGCTTATTTTTTTCTCTTTGTGACAGTGCCATTATTGTTTGCTGAAATCCCTGCACCTTGTCCCTGAAAGCTAAAGGCTGTTTTCTCCCTCTGGAAGCATGTGTTACCTCTGGAAATGAAGCCTTATGATGTCCCTTCTCTTTGAGTTCAGGATGAGGTAGTTTCGATCAATGACTTTTGTCTTCATCCATTTAAGTAGCTGTAACCAAATACCACTGATTGAGGAGCTGACTAGTAACAGCAATTGATTTCTCAGAATTCCGGAGGCTGGAAGTCTGAGATCAAGGTACCAGCATGGTTGGATGGGCCCCTCCACAGGAAGGCAGATCTCTCTTTGTATCCTCCTACAGCGGAAGGGACAGGGATACTGTAGGACCTCTCCTAAAAAGATGTAAATCATATCTGCAAGGGCTCCACCCCTCAGGATCTAAGCACCTCGAAAGGACCCCCCCCATCCTGATACCATCATAGTGGGGTTAGGATTTCAGCAGAGGAATTTGGGGGCAGGACACACACATTCAGACCAGAGCAACTTTGATTAAAACAAAACCAATCCAGAAGGAAACTCTATCCGCTTCCCTTGTGAAAAGCACCAGCAGGAGTTGTCAGAATATACAATTTATTGCTTTTCATCTATTTCACAGTGAAGGGTCATTGGGGCATGAAGCTATGTTTTAAATAGACTTGGTGTACTCTTGTGCCCTCTGATATCTATATTAACAAGGTCAAAATCAAACGAGGAACCAGGAAATGCTCATAATGGGGCTAAACGTGATTTGGTCCCTGACCTTGTGCGTTAATCGCTATTAGCCATGTCTTAGTCCTACTTTGATCTACTGCTATTGCCCAAGGAAAAGACCTGTTTTGAGTCAATAGAATGATTAAATCCATAACTCTGATGTCATTATTTCTTAATGATTGAGATTCTAATTTAATTTACGTGCTACTTCAGTGCAGGAAACTAACTGACGGGTCCATTTGTTTTAGGCACGTAATTGTAAAGTGCAGATGTGTAGCAGGGCTTTCGAATTAGAAAGGATATTACTTAACTTCATCCCCTTTGTGATAGTTGGCATTTTATTAATATTCTAGATGTAAAATCTGATTACATGAGATTACCAAAGTTGGAAGGCCTATGAAGTGGATGGAAGCCATGGATGAGGTCTCTGGGATGGATTCAGGTCCCTCATCATGAGGACTACAGCAGAACTCCTCATGGAACCTCATCTCTTATCCTTCGGGGAGTGGCTTTTCCAGGCTGTCTGCAGGGGGCAGGTGGTTGCCAGGAGGTGAGGACAGGGAGGGGAGACCGCTCATCCACACCTCTTTTGGTGATGGTCGGGTGGATGCAGGGACTCGTGTTCTGAAAATATGCTTTCTGTCTACCCCATGCCGCAGGAATGCTCTCTGTGGCTCTCAGGACTGGTTTTCTGGGGGTGAAGATGGGGGAAGCTTCCTAGACCTAAATACACAGCACTTTCCATTTTATTACACACCTGCATATGGGGCACTGCCTTGGAGGTGTCCTAGACTCTAGTTGGGGTAGTTTTAGGAGAGGTGGTGGAAGAAAAACATAGGCACTTTGTTTTTAGGTACCCTTGCGGTTTCCTTCTTTGACTTTTGTTTCTTTTCGGATCATGAGCTTTGGACTCTGTCTTATTTGTAACTTGTTTTCTAGATAAACTTGTAAATAGTTCTGTGACCCAGGGGATACTGCTTAAAATTGACCAGAACCCAGTTACTTATTTTTAAAACTGAGCACTTGAGGTGTGCATGTGTGTGTGTGTGGGGGGGTAGGGTAAAGAGGGGTAGAAAGATAAGATCCCCAGCTTAAAGTAGGACCTGATACATAGGCACTCAATATATATAGTTTCCTATCTTTAATTAATCTCACCTTCAGTGATTGGCTCACTCTGACCCTGAGAAGCTCTTTGTAACCTATTTGTTCCAAGCAGTGTGTTTTCTCGGATCCCGACAATGTGAGTAACAGGAGCTCTGAATCAAAGTACCATTTATACAAGATTAGGAGGGGACAGACTCAGAGCGGAGAGGAAATAGATTAATTTCAGCTTCAATTTTTATAACTTTATTGGTGTGACATAGTACAAATGGGCTGCCAAGGTGAGCAAATTAAATGTTGGTGTCTAGGGACAGATTTTAAATCGCATCGTTCCCTGTCTCATTAGGTACCGTTCCCTCCCCCAACCCCCACCCCCGAAGTTCAGTTTTGATTCTAGCTGTTCAGCTGGCTCTGTTTTCCAGGGCAGAATTTCTGTCTTTGGAAGAGCGTGTTTTCTTCCATGTTTAAAAAATATGAAGTGAGATACGGAGAGTTGAAGGTCCCCAAGAACAGTGATGAAAACCGTCGTCTGAGCGAATAGATCTTTAAAGACAGTCTAAAGAAATTCTGATTATTGAGTCTCAGGAGGGGAGATTAAAGGTGATGGGGGGAATCAACAGCTCTGCTCTAAGTAATATACACAAAGGCATGAGTATCTGGGCTCTATTTCCCTTCAAGGAAAGAGAGGGCTTCTTTTCATTACCAAGACTGATTTGGGTGCAGCTGGAACACCCAGTTCTTGCACATAATGCTTAGCAGATTCTGGAGCCCATGAGATTTCCTCCTCAAAGGAATATTTGTGAAAAGAAGACTCCCAGTCATTCTGATGTGAATGGAGAGTGTCTTGCCCAGGGGCAAGCAAGTTGGCCATTTCTCCACTAGGGATTATGGAAGACCTCTCTAGATACAAATCTCAATCTGTACTCTGTTTTCAACTATTTCCTTGTTCAGAGTTCTGTGTAAGATTTGGCTTGATAGCGGTGAGGCTGGTGAAAAAGTATTTGAAACTTACTGGTGTAATGGGAGCTTCAAGAGTTGACCTATTTTTGGCTAAAGGACATGAAGACTGTGTATGGTGCCCTGGAGATTTTCCAGATACCATTTCATTTACTCTTCACCAATAGTCCTAGGAAGTAGGCATTATTATTTGATTTTTCTGAATAATGAAACAGGAACTTAGGGGAGTGACCTCACTTGTCCACACTCTGTGTGACCTCCACTCCTGAGCATCTGTGGCTGAAGGCATGAAGACAGGTGTGACCTATGTCTTCTCTGAGGGCACAGTCAAGTATATGGGACAGAGACCATGTTGAGAGGATGGCTTTTGAAGACTTCTCCTCTTGGGTTTCCCTACTTTTTAAGAAAACTTATCTTGTGATTCCCTAATCAGAAAACTAACCTTCCAGAAATGAACATAGACCCTAGGATATTTCTGTAAATGGGAAAATTTAGTAAGGTAGCATTTACATTGATTTTTCTACTTTAGTTTTATCATTTGGATATACATGTATTCAGTGGTTCATTTATTTTTTTTATGACATTATACATTTATGTGTTAATATTCTTAATCTGTCATTCCATATCTATTCAGGGAGAGATTTTCAAATCTTGGGAACATTTCACCATTGGATTAAAGAGAGTCTGAGGACACTTTCCAGACGACAGTACTGGTGGGAATGTAAAGGGAAAAAAATTAAACAGGAAAAACTCAACAAAGAGAAAATAAACAAAGATCTAACACTTGGCTTCTAAAGTGAGAAATCTCTCTGATGCTATGCAGTATTTTAGAGCCAAAGCCTCTTAAATTCATGGCTTCAACCCCAGACTAATCCATGACTTTGCTTGTGTTCTCATCTTTATCTTAGAAAATCAGTGTATTCCAAAAATGTCATCATTGCTTTATAACAGGACAAAATTTCAGAATGAAATTAGTTAATCTGTATTAAAAAATATTTTTGAGCATTTTTTTCCCCTTAACACACTGGGAGGTGGGTGATTTTTTTTTTAATATCTAGAATCCTCACTTTTAGGGAAAGCTAGTCCTTACTATAAAAATATGTAAAACTAGAAATTACCCAGATGCCTAGCAATAGTGGAATGAATAAATGTATTATGTTTATGTGGTAAAATTTCACACAGCAATTAGCATGAACCTGTATATCTACCTGCAACAAAACGAATGAATGTCGCAAATGGGACATTGGGCGAACAAATCCAGACCCCAAAGAGTCCACAGTGTGTAACCGTACATGCTCTCTAGTTGCATTCATCTAAAAGTCAAAACTATGCAAAACTAATGCCATTGGAAGTCAGCCCAACCCAAGAATTGGCCCCGTAAGTGGAATAGCAACCAGGAAGGAGCCTCGGAGGGGTTTCTGGGGTGCTGATAATGTTCTGACTTTTGGTTTGGGTGCTTGGTAGGGGAGTGTGTTCAGTTTGTGATAAACCATTGAGCTGTGCAATTAGAATTGTATGTGTTTCTGTATCTGTGATGCTTTAAAGGGAGGCTTTATGATATTCTATAGCCTTTTAACAAAATTTGTTGGGAGGAATTGATGTGTAAGCAAACCCTAATTTTCTTTTTTATTGAGAGAGAGAGAGAGAAAGAACAGAGGGAGGGGGAAAGGGAGAGGCAAGAGGAAAGAAGCTGACTCCCCATTGAGCATGGAGCCCTCCCCAGGGCTTGATCCCATGACCTGAACCAAAACGAAGAGGCCGATGCTTAACTGAGTGATGCACCCAGGCACCCCCTAAATATTTTTTTAATAAGACAAAGATTTAATTGACTGGGTTCTAGATGTTGTTCTAAAAGTTCAGAATTACAGTGAAATACAAAAGTAAAAAGAAGTCTTTGAAAAAAATCATGAAATACATACAAGGATATAATATATATTGAAAGCAGCATTTAAAATAAGGGTGGAAGGCTGAGGGGGGAAAAAGGAATTGAATGAAATGTGGCTGGCCCTACCATCTGTCACTTTGAGTCTGTGCTTCCCAGAATTATGCATGAGAGATAGGGGGTGTCTGGCTTTTGGCTTATGATAGACTAGCCTGTGGGTCTGATAAGTACTCCTCACCTTAGGAAATGCTTGTCTTTGGGCACTGTACTTGACTCCTTTTACCTCTGAGGTCCCATATCAACTCCTGCGGGGGCAGCACATGAATGTATGAGTCCATCAGTAGAGGAGAATCTCAACCCTGAAGAGTCACTTAAATGAAAAATCTACTTGAATTCAGAAAAATCCTCTGAAAGTCCACTTGCTGCATAGATTTCATGTGATGACCCCCTACATTTAGAAAGGTCCTCCCAGTCTAACTGCTGAGATTAACTGATACTTGAAAAGAGGCATCATAGGGTGGGGTGATTGGGCACTTTGAACGTACGACTTGTTAAAGGGAAAGGATGGTTTCTTCTGGAAATAGACTTTCCTGTTGCTTATTAATGCAGTAGATGAAACTCAGAAGACACTACCCTGATTGCTCTCTTGTCAGTTAAAAAAAAAAAAGTTAGGCCAGGAGGAAAAAAAAATACCCCCAAAATTTCAATTACATTTACAGCAGCAGCTGAAGGGGAACAAAAATCAATGAAAGGAGCATACTTATTAGAGACCTGCAGTTGCCATAAGACTGAAACTAAATCACAGTGACAGTGTCTGAACTTCAGATAAATTGCTTTGAATTCAGAATGGGAGCCTGGAGAAATAATGGAAATGATATTGCGGTTGGTGGGGGACACCGGGTTAGAACTTTTTATATCCCTTCCTTCTCTGGATCCGGTAGATACCGTCAGGTTCCAATACTGATTTGTGGTCTTTATTTATTTGTTCACGTTTTGCGGAGGGGATTCTGTTGTGGCTCCAGCAGATCATTCCAGCTTCTCTGTGTTCCTGGCATGGAGAGGATGGAGAATTACGGGACTCAGATGTTCTGGGGGAAGCAGAGCTTGCTGAGAGCCCCACATCAAGGTGACCCTCAGCCTGTTCTCTCTGAAGAGAGGGGATGGGTGGAGGGCCAGCCAGCCCTGGTACGCTTGCTCAGTGGAGACACGAACCATTCCAGTCCAGAGATCTCTCCTAAACCCTGTCCCAGTGTGAAAAGTCATGACATCCCACCCCTACCCTCACCCCACTGCTCTGCTCCCTGAGCTGTGCTTTTTGCTAGGCTCATTGGGCCTGCCTCACACTGGGCTTCCAAGCTTTGGCCCTTCGTGATGCTGTTCCTACTCCTGTTAAGCACAGAGGACTTACCATGCACTTTTCACCTAATTCCTGATACAGGCATGTAATGTAAATACTGCAACTAAAGTAGTTAACGTTGATACAACTAAGGTAGTTACTGTTAACTTTTCTTTTTTCTATTCATCCTTTTTTGTTTCTCTTTCTTCCCTTTACCCTTCGTGGGTCACTTCAACTTTTACTTAGAGTGTCTTATATATCTCTATAGATTTTTTAAAAAGATTTTTTTTACTTGTGAGAGAGAGCATGAGAGGGGAGAGGGTCAGAGGGAGAAGCAGACTCCCCACTGAGCAGAGAGCTCAATGCGGGACTCGATCCTGGGACTCCATGATCATGACCTGAGCCGAAGGCAGTTGCTTAACCAATTGAGCCACCCAGGCACCCCTAGATTTTTTTTAATACTTATTTTTATGTAGCTTTTTTAGTAATGACTCTAGGTAGTACTTCATGCAGGTATAACTTAATGTAAGCCTCGTGTTGACATTACTTTACCATTTGGAGAGACTTACAGAAACTTTATCTTTTTGTCACTTTACCCTCCTCTCTTTATAGTAAAATTGTTTTAAGTATTTCATTGACCTGTGTTTAGAACTACATCAGAGAGCATTACAGTTTTTGCTTCTATAATCAAACATAATGTAGTACAACCCAAGAGGAGCCTATTGTATTGACTGAATATTTTTGGTTATAGTATTCTTTCATTGTACTAGAGTTCCTCCTCCTCATTTCCATTCTGTTTAGAAGATTTTCTTTAGGGACACCTGGGTGGCTCAGTTGGTTAAGCATCAGGCTTTTGATTTTGGCTTAGGTCATTATCTCAGCATGGTGAGATCAAGCCCTGCATTGGGCTCTACCCTGGGCATCAAGGCTGCTTCAGGTTCTCTCTGTCTCTCTCTCTCTCTCTCTCTCTCTCTCTCTCTCTCTCTCTCTCTCTCTCTTTCCATTTGTCCCTCCTCTATCTATCTCTAAAAAAAAAAAAAAAAAGATTTTCCTTAGTCATTCTTTCAGGGTAGGGTTTTGTTTTGTTTTTTTGTTTGGTTTTTTCTCTCAGTATGTGGATAACAATTTCTTAGCTTTCCTTTATCTGAGAATGTCTTTCTTTGCCTGTTGTTTCTGGGGGATATTTTTGCTGGGTAAAGACTTGGGTTGACAGTTCTTTTTTAGCCCTTGAATATAGGGTACTACTTTCTTATGACTTCAGTTTCTAGTATGAAATGCATTGTCATTCAGATGTCATTTTTCTCTTGTAGCTCTCAAGATTTTTCTTTGTCTGATTTTCTAAAGTTGAATTATGGTGTGTCATGACATAGATTTCTTTGCATTATCCTGTTGGTGTTCATTCAGTTTACCAAATCTGTAAATTGGTATCGCTTTGCCAGTTTTGAGATGTTTTCAGCTATTTCCTCTTCAGGTATTTTTGTATCCCCCCCTTTCTTCCCCCTCTCCTTTATTATGATGTGAATATCAGTCCTTTTGTTTGGCACCAAAGATCCCTAACTCTATCTTGGCTTTTTTTTTTTTTTTTTTTTGCCTATTTTCCCTATGTTTTTTGGAATGGGTCATTTCTTTTATTTTGTTTTCTAGTTCACTGGTGTGTTTGTTTTTATTCCTTCCATCCTTCTCTTGAGCTCACACACTAAGCTTTGTATTTCATTTAGTTTGTTTTCCAGTTCTCAAATTTCCACTTATTTACTGATACTGTCAATATCTTTGGTGAGACGTGCCATTTCTTTAATTTGTTTCAAGTTTAATGCTAATTACTCACTAGTTTTAGTTCTTCAACATGACTTCTTTAAAAATTTTTGTCAGATAATTGTAGTATCTTGTCCTTTCCTCATTGGCATCTGTTGGTTGTTTGTTAAGTCTGTGATCTTCCTGAATCTTGGTATGAGTTGTGATTTTTTTAGGATAAAAACTAGACCGTTCATTTTATGCTGTGAGTCCCTGGACCTTATTTAAATGCTTGGCTTTAAAAGCTTCTTCTAGGGGCGCCTGGGTGGCTTAGTCCTTAAGAGTCTGCCTTTGGCTCAGGTCATGATCCCAGGGTCCTGGGATCGAGCCCCTTGTTGGGCTCCCTGCTCTGCAGGGGAGTCTGGTTCTCCCTCTCCCTCTGCCTGCTGCTCCCCCTGCTTGTGCTCTCTCTCTCTCTCTCTCTGACAAATGAATAAGTAAAATCTTAAAAAAAAAAAAATCTTACTCTGACACCAGGTGTGTGAGATTGGGGTGTGCCATCTCATTCTTGTCAAGTGAGTATAAAAGTCCAGGTTCCCTATTCTGTTGATACTCAGGGATTGGGGGTTTGAAGGTCCTCATAACTACCACAAGGGGCCGAAGTCCAAGATACACATAACAGTCTCAAGTGACCACTAACAGTGTTGATCTGGTTACCTCCCTTCGATGCCTCATTGTAGCCCTGGGGTAAGTCTAGGGCAGTCGACTCAGCCTGGGCTGGCATGCATAGGTATGCTGGTAAGTTTTTTTCTGTGGTCTTGGGCTGGATTAGAGTGCTGATGTCTCAAGTTTTCTATATTTTTTATTTTTTGAGATTTTATTTGACAGCGTGTGCACCTAAGCAGGGGGAGCAGCAAAGGGGAAGGGAGAAGCAGACTCCCTGCTGAGCAGGGATCCTGATGGGGGTCGATCCCAGGATTCTGGGATCATGACCTGAGCCACAGGCAGAAGCCTAATGAACTGAGCCACCCAGATGCCCCTCAAGTTTTCTATCTTGCTTAGTTATCCTTTCCTCATTATTTGGCTAGAGAGGGGAGGCTTTAGTTTCTGTTTGTTGGCATTTCTGGTTTAATGGCTTTTTCAGCTCCAAGTCTGGGATACAGGAGGCCAGAACAAGACAAAACAAACCAGGGAACTCACTACTGTTGATTTCTGGGCCCCAAGGTCCCCAGACAGTCTGTCATCTTCACTCCAGCTGAAAGAGTTTTCTTATGTTTGTGTTGTGTATAATGTTCAGAAGTTTTAGTTACATTTAGCAGTGGAAATAAGGACTGGACTATACTGTATTTTCCCTTTAATATGTTTTTATTCTTATTTTGCCATTTTAAATCTGTTTATGCCTTGTTAATTATGCACTGAATTTATGCTGCAGTCAATATGAAAAATGTCATTAATGCAGATGCCGTTGGTAAGTTATTACCGAGAGTAAATGCATTTCATTACCTTGCCAAATGGAAATAAAGATAAATGGTTCGTGGGCTCCCAGTATGAGTCTGTGTGAACCAGATAGCACATGAGAAGCTATGTGAAGAAATAGTGTTTGTTATTAGCCTAATGTGAAACCGGATACAATGACATGCTTCTGCTGACTCAGAAAAGACTGCCATTGTCTAAATTTGGCAGTTGTTAGCATTGACACATTTAGGAATCACTCATTTAGAATGAAAATATTGTGAATAGCTATTGTGGGTAGCTATTGTGTTGGGCTATGTCTCTAGATCCTGCTTGAAGAGTCTAGACATTGTCCTTTGCTCCTTGTCTGTGTTTCTGGAAACATCACACATGACATAGCTACTTTTATGTATTCCTAAAAGTTGAAGATAATTGCCAGTTTTTGCTACACTTCATTTTACACATTTCCTATTCCCAGATTTTATCTAGCAAGTCAAGCAAGGGTAAATATGCGTATTTTATTTTTTTAAGAGTCAAGTTGCAGTGAACTCTTAAAACTTATTTGCAAATTTACTTCCCTGGGCTATATTCCCAAAGAAAGTTTACTTGAATTTACATAAGACCATAATGTTTGTCTTGAAAGAGCTCAAGACTTCCTAGAATTGCTAAGAACACATTCGATGAATTTCCCCAAGAGGAACAAAGTCCAGGCGAAGCTCCTAAACCAAGAGACTCCAATCTTTCCTGTTAGCTTATTTTCTCTGGAGGAAGCTTTCTAATTTATTTTCCATCTGGAAGACTTTGCTGAGATGGAGTTCAGAACAGTGCATCCTCATGGCGTAGATCAGTGTCCTGGCACATAACCTGCTTGTGGATAGATTTCATCAGAACTAATGGGAAGATGAATGTGTTTACGTCTGAATCCAGAGCTTGTCTCTTTCCAGAGTTGCTCTGTGACTTAGACACAAGACAGAGGGTAAAATTAGACCATGGGCAGATTGAGGGTAGCCAACATGCAAATGGATTAATTATGTCTTCTGTAATTAAAACGAGGTCTCACAAAACAATCGAAGGCTTATACTGGAAGGAGCAACCTCTCTGTATTATAGTCTGTTTTCTGTCATGTTTGCTTTTTCTCAGGCACAAATGAATCTATGGTCCAACTGGTTATGCCAAGAGCTCCTTGTAGAAGAAGTGGTATTTCCGGGGCTCCATGCAAGGTGCGTGATGTCCCACACCACTAATATGCTGTGTTAGCTTGATAAGATTTATCCACTCAGGAGCAGAATGCTAGCAAAAAGAGTAAGACACCTCAAGTGTGGATGGTAGTTCAACCGAGAACATCACCCTGGCAACAGGTTGGAGGTCCTCCAGGGAGTCCTCTCATAGAGGTAACCCCGCCTTTGTACCAACTTACATAGGTTTAGGCTAGTCCCAGTGGGTATGGAGGAAATACTCTTTACCAAGTAAAAGTAGCTGTTCTGGGACATCTCCAGGCCCATGAAACAGTAGCGGGCGACCTTGAGAGCTAACCTTGGGAGTTATGTATCAGGAACACTGACATCAATCAGAGGCCTTCTGTGCTTTCTCCAAACATATGGTCCAGCTAGGTCAGGCTTCAGGGAAAGGGTAGGGCAAGGGGGTCCTATCAGTTTTCTTCCAAGACCACGTGAGGGGCTGTGTGGTAAGCAGCTAGAGAATCCAGGCAAGAGATGAGTGACTGGGGGCTCTCTTAGGATATTGTTTATATCCTGAACTGTAGGGCTTGGCATATATTTGGTACTGCTGCTGGAGGGGATATAAGGGATGAAATTAAGTGAGAAACCAAGTGAGACCCCCGGGTGTCTTGTTGGAACACCTGGGTAGATGGCAGAGTCCTATCATGGCCAGGAAATGATGGGGGAGAAAGACCCAGGGACTTTGCCATGTTAAGATGGTGGTATTTATTAGACAATCCAGGGGAACTGTCTGGTACAAAGATTGGCATCCCTAGTTAGGAACTTAGCTGAGGAGTTATATAGCCTTTGGGGGCACATAAGCCAAAAAGCTTTGGCGAAGGTATGTTTCTGTAAATAAATCTGGGGCCAGAGTTTCTTTTTGTGATCAGAGGTTGCGTAGGGAATTTGGGCTCTTCATTTCAAGACTTGTCAGGGATTCATGTGTTACTTCTTAGGAAAAAAATGTTTAGGTTCCTAGTGAAACATCCTTCCTCATGTCAGGAGAGAGAGGAGTCCATTCTTTGGCTTTTTTCTTAGGGATTCACTCAGGCACAGGATCTCACATTCTTGGATTTTATTGCCTCTGACATCAGTCGGTGCGTTTCTATAGAAGAAGTTCAAGGTGAATGTTGTTGAAAAGCGTGTTCAGCTTAGTCTGCCTGTGGGAACGGGAAGTGTATGAGGTGAGCATGAACTTAGGAAAGATGACAGCTGCCCAAACACAAGTGGTATTTTCAAAGAAAGTTCAAACTGAGCCTATTTAAAATGGACAATGCTAAGGTGGGGATCATCTCCGTTCTCTGGCAGGAATAGTTCAGTGATTATTTTCATTGGGTTCTAGTTTATAGCTTGTTTATTTATGCCTGGCTGGTTCTCCCTGCAATCTGAATTTGTTTTCCAAACATTGAGCAAAACTTCAACAATGTGTGAAGAGGACGTGCTGGGCTTGCCTGACCTTACCTATTCTTTTCTGTGAAAAGCAGAAAACAGAAAAACATCTCTTTCTAAACTCTTAAATACAAACATACTTTGGTATAAGAGATAGCTAGAAAATGTCAACGACTGAACTCCATCATACCTCCTTTGCTAGTGACTTTGAAGAATAATGTTCTGGGAAGACCCGGGGATTATTTTTTTTAACCAATTTTGAGAGGGGTGTGCTTTAATAGTATAAGAGCGGTTATAAAATTGGAATGTGTCTTAAATTGTCCATGTGTTTGTTTCTTAATGATACATAAAATAATGGTGTATTTTACAATGGAGGGCATGGTATGTTGCTGAAAGTAACTAGTGAAGAGAATTGACATCCAAAAACTGATAGAGGACCAGCTTGTGAAAAAGGGAAGTGGATGTTCAGTGCCACTCTCAGAATGAGGGATATAAAATGAGAATTGGGTGGATATTCCTTGATTTTGATATTTTTGGAAATACAACCCATTATTTTTATTTGGAACCCCCAAAGATAATATTTTATAATGACAACTAAATTGTTCTCGCAAAAAATTCTATTAAATATTCTTCAATTTGAATTTCAAGGAGAGGCATTTCAAGCTTTAGATAATTACAGGGCTTATGGTTTATCCTTCTTGACCAACTCACCTTATCTCCACTGACTTGAGAAATCCAACAGAAGACAGAAAGAAAAAAATCTCAAGTTTAAAAACCTGTAGATCCAGTATGATCTCTCTTGGTTAGACAGTCAGGAATTATTGGCATACTTTTGGAGGCTGAGAGATACAGTCTAGAGATTCTTCTTATGATAATTTATAATAATAAATTGTTCATTAACATTTTCGTCCTGAAATAATGCGTTCAATAACTCATTTCCCAGAAGCCGTCAATGATTGTCTGTGCTCTGTGCTTTGTAGTCATGCCTTGATAAAGGCAATTTGACAAACAGAATTACCTGGATTGGGTAGGAGTTCTGTCATCGGATTTATGGGTGAGGGTGTTTGGCCCCGTCATGCCACTTTTCTAAAACCTTGACACCTAGTCCATCAACCTTCCTATAAAAGGACAACCCTATTTCCAAAGCGACCGAGTCCATTCATAGTAACCTAGTCAGGTAGCAAAAGCTTCCTATGAAATAGAGCACAGAAGAAGAGGTGAGAGATAGGGGTATAAATTTAAGATCATCAGGAGAGCTCAGTTTGCTGAACAGAGCTAGATATTAGCCTACCTCTTAAGACAATAAAAAGGCCTTTCCTGGAGACAACCTTTTGATTCCACCCCAGACCCCATAAGCCAACAATAACTTGGCAATTTATTTGCAGATGATTTCTTGTCACCCTCTGACTAGAGAAAAACTTTTCTGGGAGGAAGGGGCCCATGTGGTGTTTCCCCCACATTGCGCAGCGTGCTAAGGCTGATGGGTTTTGCATATGTTGTTTTTATTGTGGTGAGACTCGTATTTTTCTCTTCACGCTTTCCTGGAGCAAGACGCTTTGCTGCCTCTCTCCCTGGGCCCCAGTCCATATCCAAGACAAGATAATAATCCAAGGGGTTTTTGCTAGAGAGAGAGGAGAAAAAAATGTTTTGGCATCATACACCAGAGCCTTGCAGAAAGAAATAGACAACATTAGCAAGAGAAAGAGGAGTTTCTCTGGTAGCTGCTTCACTTTGAGGAGAGGCCTGAAAGGACCCCTTTCTTTCATTTCTTCCCTCAGTGGGACCTGAATGGTGGAACAGCCCCACCTCAGGTAGCAGCACCAAAAGAAGGCCAATAAGGGTTTTAGTAACCTCACCACCAGAACGCCCATCAGGCCCCACTCCCAGAGTCACGGTGAACTACAGTAACAAATAAAAAACACCTCTTGATTAATGCTTGTATTATAAATAAAGTTTTAATAAGTCTACTTGTCTCTACCTCCCACCCACCCCCACTTAACAAGCTCCTAAATACAATCTGTGTAGAAATTCTGGAATAGCCCCAACTCCTATTAGTGCCGTTGGTTGAAAATCCATCCTCAGTGGTGGCCTGGGGCAGAGGCCATGAGGAGAGAGGAGTAGGATGTTCGGGGCCAGGCAGAGGAGGAAGAAAATCTGAGGGTACCATGTAGGGAACAGATGTGTGGGGATGGGACCAGAGAGGAGTTTCTCTGAGGTTGGCAGAGGTGGGCTCTGTATGGTTGGGGGAGGAGGAAGGTGGCTGAGGAGAATACAGAAGAACTGCTTTGTACATCCCTGAAAATCCTGTGTATACTTGGCGGTTTAATTGCAAGAACTTTTAAATAATGGATGGATACACCCCACTCTACCCAATGGTAAGAGCGTGGCTCTGGGAGGAGGGGTGTCACATCATCTGAGGTGAGAACATGGTAAACAAGAGTTGAGAAAGCCAGCAAAAGCAACTCTTCTCTTCAGCACTATCTTGAAGTGAGAGAAGAAACGATCTATTTCTGAGAAGTTGAGCTAGTCAGCGATCCGTTTTGGTGACTTTTTTTTTTCCCTTCCCCAAATGTAACATAGTAGCATTGCATCAGATAACTCCTAAAGTCTGTGCATCTCCTTAGAATTCCCTGTGCCTGGATTTTAATCCTGGCTAGACTGTACTTCTGTTTGTTCGTCCAGTAACTTCTACTGATTACTTAAACCTTGGCCTCTGTTTTGCTAATGTGCAAAACTGAGATGGTTTCCTTTGACAGTTAAAAGATGTGTGATACGGTGCCCACTCCATGGTCGGCTCTCACAGGATGGTTATGACTTAAATTGGGCTGTGATTCCATATCGTTTTTTCTTTTCTTTTCTTCCTTTTTTTTTTTTTTTGATCGTTTAATTTTCACTTGTGGCTTCCCGTAAGCTAAAACAACACCTAGATTTTTCTCTGACACTATGATTTCTCTCCTGCTCCTTAGTTATATTTTGTGTGATTAATAATGATGGAGTATTTCCAGAATATTTTACAACTGTTCCTTAGAATTTATCATTTTTCTGGGTACCTGGTAGTCCTTTATTCAGTGACTTGAACTTGATGCTAAGATGTTAAGTACATGGAAGGATTTGACTAATGGGGTGATACAGAAGAAGTCATGGAGATCATGTGGGATATTTATAGGAGTAAGAAAAAGAGACCTTTTTCTATCACTCTAGATATCAGACTTGTTGTTTTTGAAGGGGCCACAACTGAGCTAACCTTTGGGGAGACATAGTACTGATTTGAGCCAGTCTCCCACACTCCTGAGCTCATAAGGAAGCCATTTTACCTCAGGAAATATTAAATAAATAAAGCACAGTGACAGATGTGAAAGAAATAGGAAAAAAAAAAAAAGACCAACTGGTATAGGAAAGACTCCTAAGGGAAGACAACATTGATACTAGGTGAATAGCAACTTGGATCACCTGGGGTTTGTCAGAAATACATTTTAAAATTTCATTAATAGCCCCTACCAGGAACTCTTCGAAATCTAGGGTGTTTTTTAATGTGAAAATTATTTTCCAAATTAAATAATCAACTTGCAATATTGCAGTCATAGTTGACTCCTTCTATTTCTTAGAAACCAGTATCTAAATTACAAACCATATCGAAAGACATAAAGCAAGGGTTAAGCTACCACCAAAAAAAATTTATATTCTAGTTTGGTTATCATGATGACCGAAGATTTGTTTGAACTGATTAGAAGATTTAAAAACGGGGAGATTTCGGGCGCCTGGGTGGCTCAGTGGGTTAAAGCCTCTGCTTTCGGCTCAGGTCATGATCTCAGGGTCCTGGGATCGAGGCCCGCATCGGGCTCTCTGCTAAGCAGGGAGCCTGCTTCCTCCTGCCTCTCTGCCGAATTGTGATCTGATCTCTCTCTCTGTGTCAAATAAATAAATAAAATCTTTAAAAATAAAAAAATAAAAAATAAAAAAATAAAAATGGGGAGATTTCAAACAAAATCCAGGTTTCCATGCTGTACTGAAAGTGAGTCCTCATGGCCATTTTCTGCTAGAGGCACACCNTGATCTGATCTCTCTCTCTGTGTCAAATAAATAAATAAAATCTTTAAAAATTAAAAAATAAAAAATAAAAAAATAAAAATGGGGAGATTTCAAACAAAATCCAGATTTCCATGCTGTACTGAAAGTGAGTCCTCATGGCCATTTTCTGCTAGAGGCACACGCTGGCTGACTGGACTTAGGGTTTAACGATCCTCTGGTCGAGTTCGCTTACCCTTTTTAGTCACCCTTGTTCTGCTCTTCCCACCACTGGATCATCCTGTTTTATCCATCTATATTACCTGCTTAATCCCTGTGGCCATCTGTGTGTATATCATGATTGAATTTTTGTGTGTGTTTACTCTTGGAATATTCCTTAATGGTTAACTTGTCTCTGTCTTCTCATTTAAATACTATTGAGCGTGAAGGGAGTTCTTCAGCAGTGCCTGTTCAAGGAGAGACTGCTCTTAGCAGAACTCTGAAGGACATGAATTTGGATTAACATCCTTGGAGCATGACCAGTGCCCTCCAAACCATTCCTAATGGATATGGGGGTCTTTTTTTTTTTTTAAGATTTTTTTTTTAATTTATTTATTTGACAGAAAGGCACAGTGAGAGAGGGAACAAGCAGGGAGAGAGGGAGAAGCAAGCCTCCTGCTGAGCAGGGAGCCCCATGCAGGGCTCAATCCCTGGACCCTGGGATCATGACCTGAGCTGAAGGCAGATGCTTAATGACTGAGCCACCCAGGTGCCCCGGATAGGTGGTCTTATCAACACCTGTTTGAAGGGGTTCAAACTCCAGCATGCTTTTTATGAGATTTTCAGTGGTGGTTCAAAGACCTTTGGAATAGGAATGTTCTCTGCTAGCATGCCCACCTATCTGTCTTCCTTGCTAAGATGAGTGAAATATCCAGGGAATGTGTTAGGGAGATCAGAGCAGAGAAAGCGTTTGAGGGGGATAGTTTCGAGAATGAATAGAAGTTTCTCTGGATCCACTAACTCATTGATGGGTACATACCCAATATCTACTATGGATCTAGCCCTGCTTTATGTGCTCACCACTGTGGTGTAATCAAAAGGACAGGTGGGGTTCATCCTTTAGTTGTGACAGGAGAATAAATGAATAAATTAAATGACTTCTTGAAATCCAGAAATTCTAAATGAACCCATGACAGAGGTAATAATTTATCCCAGAGGTCCCTTTTATTTCTAAACTCACCTTTGGTTTTCATTCCCTGTTAGGTTGATACCACCCATGGCGCTTAACCTTCAGCAAGAGTATAGTTTTATTTTTTAGAAAGCATTTTCTGTTCATTTCATGGCCAAGGTCTTCTTATTCTCCTTCACAAATGAAGAAGCTAAAACAAAATTCTCTGGAAGCCGATTTATTGGTTTAGTCAGTTATGACACAAATGGGTATGAGCAGAGAGTTTGTTCTTCTCAGACAAAAACAAACCATCGAAAAACCTATCCTAGGTATCCCCTCTACCAGCCAGCACGTTCTTGCTGGATGTTACTCCATATTGTTCTATTTGTTCTTTAAGATGTCATCAGTGACTGTTATAAGGGAACTAATCTATTTAAACTTGTCTTCTAGGTAGTCACGTTAATCTTGGGTTCATGGTACTCTTTTTCATTGTATTCATTTTACCTCTGAATTTATAGTTGACAGACTTTGAAAAGTGACCCAGAGGTCTGGTCATTACGAGTGAAAGCAGAGAGCTCAGTACGGAGTCCATCATCTGTTTTTTCTCTATAAAAATTGCCCTTCCATTTCTGATCTTAAATTAATTTAGCAATAAAGAGTCAATATTAAAAATTTCTTTGACAGGCAAAGGTAGGGTAACTGGTTCTTGATAGAATTAAGGACTTTGTGAGGTAAGGACTTTCATAACTGTTTCATTATGTTTCCCAGTAATGGATTCCTTTATTTTTCACTACTCAGAAAAACAAAAACAAAACAAAACAAACAAAAAACAAACCTAAATAGTGAGGCAAAAATTGTTTTTAAAAAATAAGATAACAAAAAACAAAGGATCAGGGAGAGAATTAATATGGATCTCTGTTACACTCCTAGTATTTGACTTTCAGGTTTCTTTACAACAGTGATAGATTTGTGCCTTCATCTTACTATTACCTTCCTAATTTTTCTGTGTATCACCCCAACTGCCATGATACCATTGGCACTGAAGGCTTTAGAAACTAGGATTCCCTGCAATGCTACCTTGGCCTACCGAGAGAAGAAGCTCTACATTTAGGGTTTCTCACCATATTAGAATCGCCCTGCCAGAAACACACAAACCCAAACGTGGTGTCTGATTTAGCATTTCTTTAAAATGAAGGGACAAGAACAAGAATTGAGCATTTTATTTTGAAAGTGTTATGCCTTCATGTACTTAAAATCCTACTTGGCAGTGCTTAAGAAAGGGAAAACATTTGGAAGAGGGTATCAAAAAAACCCCTTGTCATTGAGAAGTAAGTACCTCATTCTTCAGGACAGAAGGAAGCTGCAAAATAGTCAAGAAGCTTGAGAAATACTCATCAGGGTTTCATCTGGTCTAAATAATAATTGACATTCGTAAATCTGCAGTCAGTCTTCATCACGTGGAGAAGATTTGGCTCTGGCATGTCTCCTTAGCTCAATCCATTTCTTAGCAGCCCTGTTTTTGCTCACTGTCAATGCAGATGGAAGTAAAACCCGGTAGGGATTTAGCTGATGCCACAAGAGGGCGTCCTTCTGAATGCTCGGACCTATTGCCCCCACCTCTTCTTGGCCATGTTGGTATACGCATGCAAAATTATGCTCAAATTGGAGATCTGAGCAGATACAAAAAGGATATTACTCTTGCATTTTATCATCTTGAGGACAAATGGTTCCTGATGCTTGGTCACTGTGTTGCACAACTCCCCGAGGAAGGTTCCGTTTACGTGATATCCCAACTGCATAGACTAGCTCAGGATTTCTCAACTTGCTGACATTTTTTTTCTTTTTTCAGTGATCCAAGATTCATTGTTTATGCACCACACCTAGTGCTCCATGCAAAACGTGCCCTCCTTAATACCCACCACCAGGCTCACCCATCCCCCCTTCCCTCCATAACCCTCAGTTTGTTTCTCAGAGTCCAAAGTCTCTCATGGTTCGTCTACCCTCTGATTTACCCCAATTCACTTTTCCTTTCCTTATCCTAAAGTCCTCCAATTTATTCCTTATATTCAACAAGTAAGTGAAACCATATGATAATTGACTTTCTCTGCTGACATCTTGTAGAGAGGAGTGAGGCTCAGGTAAGATGCTAGGACTCCTCCTGATGAATCTTCCAGGAATCTTTTTAATAAGGGTCCTTTGGAGATTATTCTTTGCAAAGACAGAAAAGTCACTGCTATTCCTAAAATGCCTGAAAATGAAACACTGTAGAGGCTCAGAACTAAGTATTCAGAGTTACTCAGTATTGTGAAGCATGATGACAGGACTAGTGGGAAAGAAAAAAGCACAATTTGATGTAAGAGGAGTCTTAATTTGAGTCTTAATTAATGGAGAATTTTGTTCTATCAATCTTAGAGGCATCTCCATAGACTTGAAACATACTACTCCTTCCATGGGTAAGACATCAGTCAGCATCTCCACACTGTTCATGTCAGGGTTTCATGGTTTTCTGTCTGGTCTGCTAGAGGGTCCAGATCGACAAATTGGGAATCTCTGAGACAAATATCAAATAAAAGCAGAGGGTCCTGTATAGACAGAACCTTGTTTCATTTTTCATTGCAAAGAAGCTACAGAAAATTCCTAGATAATATTACTTAATGGATTGGGAAAGCATGTGAAGCAGAACATATTGAAAACAGCCTGTAAATGCACCAGGTCTGATCAAAGAATAACCCTTTTTGAAATCCAACAACGGAAATAAACACAATGGGAATCATGGTGAAGTTTCTACAGTGCTTGTACAAGGGGAACAGCCACTAAGAGTCACATAAGATAGACATTTCTGGACTCACTAGTTGTTAAAATATTCTTATGGCCACTTGCAAAGAAACTTCAAGAGTAAACAGCATAGTAAAGTGCCATGTACACGTTGTCCAGCTTCAGTAGTTACCAACATTTTGTAATCTTGTTTCATCTATCCTTGCTGCATTATTTAAACAAATCCCCAGTCCCATAACTTCTTCAGAATATATTCCTAAGGCCTACTGACTTTTTCCATATATACATTGCTATTAGCATAACTCAGGATAGGAACGATAACATCTAGTAACCAGTCTCTGTTCAGTTTGCCTAAATATCTAAAATAAAACCTGCCTGTTTTCTTTTTGAGAGGTAGGGAGTGGGAGAGAAGAGGGGCAGAGGGGAGAGAGAATCTTAAGCAGACTCCACCCCCAGCCTGGATCCCTACAAGGGGCTCCATCTCATGGCACTGAGATCATGACTTGAGCCGAAATCAAGATTTGAATGCTTAACTGACTGATAGACCCAATCATCCCTAAAATAAAACCTGTCTTTTTACAGTTGTCTCCAGTCAAAATCTAAACAGTCTAAACATTGCTCTTACTTAATGTTTGTAAATTTCTTTGGTCTAGAGGACCTCTAGAGGTCTAGAGGAATTTTTCATTAATTGGCATTTGTCCCATTGCTTCTTTGTGGTGTCATTTGCTTCACTTTCTCATCCGTTCCCCATATTTCCTGTAAAGGGCAGGTCTCAAGTATTACTTTGATTCTGAGTCTCTTTTTCTCTCCCAGTTACTTGCTCTCAGCAAAACAAAACAGAAGAACTTAGAAAGGTATTCGCGGAGGTTCCTGTGACTTTTCTAATACATCACACTGGAAGGAAGCTGCACGTTCAGTGCTGTTAAGATACACCAATCCTGGGGCGCCTGGGTGGCTCAGTGGGTTAAAGCCTCTGCATTCGGCTCAGGTCATGATCTCAGGGTCCTGGGATCAAGCCCTGAATCAGGCTCTCTGCTCAGCGGTGAGCCTGCTTCCTCCTCTCTCTCTGCCTGCCTCTCTGCCTACTTGTAATCTCTCTCTCTGTCAAATAAATAAATAAAATCTTAAAAAAAAAAAAAAAGACACGCCAATCCTTTAGATTCGCAGCCTCTTGGATCTGTGAATTTCCCATCAACCTTCACCTATCGCTCATCCATTCCTAATCCTTGCCAAGATCTTTGCTTTCTTTAGAGATGACAGCATCGTGACTTTTAATGTTATTATTCCTTCTGCATTTATAACTGAAATTGTTCCAAAAAGCATAACGTTCCTTCATGCAATATTATTATCACAAAATAGGGTTGGTACAAAACAGAAAAAAGATCAGATTATGCATTTAATCCCAAAGCAGTTGAAGGATTTATGGAATGTTAGGAATGGTGGAGAATCCAAAAGAATTGATTGTGTGTTTATTCATTTACATAACAGTAGTTTATATTTTAGCACCCTTATTGTTGACCGGTGAGGTTTTTTTTTTGGGAAACATTGTATGTGCTCTCATCAGTTGCACACATTCACTCTGATTCTCAAATTATTCTGTTTTTGACCAAAAGGAGCTTGTTGTCTCTTTTGTCTCTTTTTATATGGCTCCAATAATTTTTGAAACCTTTCTTGGTTTTTGGCGCCACATGTTCCAGGCTCGTTTTGAGTATTCCCAGACCTGGAATCACCAATTTCCCCCCAAAGAGCCTTTGTTCTCTTAATAGGAACTGACAGTTTGAATCTGAACTAAGCTGGCTCTTTGCTACTGCATTACCATTTCTTTTAGACCTATTCAGGAGATGGACCTGGTAATCCAAACTTATTTACATAGTGAAAATATGTCATGAATTCATAGGAATATTGGTCATTTAAATTTCAGATTAGAGGGTACTTACTACTTCGATTTTATATTCACATCTCTCTTTTTTTTTAATCTAAAAATCTTGGTTCTTAGTGGCATTAACATAGTTACTTAGATCTTTATCGTATGATATAGTAGTTTCAAAACAACAATGCCAGCATTTCTAACAATAAGACCACTGAGTACAGTGGAAAATTTCTTTCTGGTTCTTTTTGTCCTTAGGATATATACCAAAAGGACTGTAGAATACTGTCTTAATTCCTCAACCTCATTTCTTTATATGGACTTTCTACCAACCTAGTATACAGTTATGTTCATTTGCTTCAATTACTTTTCAAAATACAGGGATAGCTTTTTTGTTAGTTTACCTCAGTTTTGTTTATTTATGTAAAACACTCACCATGCTCCAAAGTAAAAACTTCAAACAGAAGCCCAACTTTGATCTCTATCCCTGCCTCTTCTTAGATATAACAGTTTTTGGTCATTCTGGTTCACCTTCAAGTATCTAAAAAATAATACATATGTATGCATATATATATATATATATATACACACACACACATACATATACATACATACATGTATACAGGGATACATACAACTTGTGTGTATGAGTCCATATCCCCATGTTGTATGTGTATCTTAAACGTTTCCAGCCCATTTCTTATGCAAGCAGTAATACNCATTTCTTATGCAAGCGGTAATACGGTACCATTAAAAATTGGTCTGCATGTTGGTTTCTGGTGGGTTTTTTTGTTTTTTTTTTTTAGATTTTATTCATTCGTTGCTGGAGAGAGAGAGAGAGAGAGCACAAGGAGCGGGCAGGCAGGCAGAGGGAAAAGCAGACTCCCTGCTGAGCAGGGAGCCCAATGCAGGACTTGATCCCAGGACCCTGAGAGATCATGACTTGAGCAGAAGCCATCCAGGTGCCTCTGCATGTTGGTTTCCCACCTAACACTTAGTCCTGGTGCTTGCTGGATAACAGTAGAATGGATCTTTCTCATTCATGCCTATAGCTGCAGACTACTTTGTGGAAGTTTGCTCAGGAAGTCCCCTAGGGATAGGCCTTGATTTTCCCTATTATGAATATTGTTACAATGAATTATCTTTGCATATGACCTTTTAGACTGCTCTCAGTGTATACGGGGAAAGTTCCGATAGTGGGGACTGTGGAGATAAAGGCCAGTGTGCATGTAGTTAGGTTAGACATTAAATGCTCATACGTGGTATCACTTAGCATTCCCTCCTAGAATGTATGAGAGAAACTGTTTCCCTGCAGGCCAACCATGCATGGAGATTATTGTCCAGATTTTAGATGTTTGCCAATCAGAGAGGTGAGAAGTCATATTTGACCATAGGTTAAAGTGCATTTTTTATTATGAAGGAGGAGGATTACCTTTATATATTTTTAATCTTCTTTTTAAAAACAAATTCTTTGTTGGTCTTTTTCTTCTCAAATGCTCTTTAAATATCCTAGNATATATATATATATATATATATATATATATATATATATTTCTAGTTTGCAATTTGCCTTTTTATTTTCTCAGGGTGTTTGTGTGTTTATCTTTGTTCAGTGGATATTTTTTCTTTCTTAAATGGACAAAAATTTACCAGTCTCTTCCTATATATTGGCTCTAGCTGTTGAATCCTAAGTACCAAAGGGTTCTGCAGTCTGGTTTTTAAAGGAATCCATCCGGGGCGCCTGGGTGGCTCAGTGGGTTAAAGCCGCTGCCTTCGGCTCAGGTCATGATCCCAGGGTCCTGGGATCGAGGCCCACATCGGGCTCTCTGCTCAGCAGGGAGCCTGCTTCCTCCTCTCTCCTCTCTCTCTGCCTGCCTCTNGCAGGGAGCCTGCTTCCTCCTCTCTCCTCTCTCTCTGCCTGCCTCTCTGCCTACCTGTAATCTCTCTCTCTGTGTCAAATGAATAAATAAAAATCTTAAAAAAAAAAAACAAAGGAATCGATCCATTTTACTCCAATATATGTGCAGTAGGTTATGTTTCGTACATTGCAGCCTCTGATGGATTTGAAATGTATCCTGAGAAATGATGCGAGAAATGATCCAAACAATGATTCCATAGGATTTTACCATTTTCTCAGCACTAATTTAAGATGCCATGCTTAGTATATTCTGAACTTCTTGATGTACTAGCATCCTTTCTGAACTTTTTATTCTTTTTGTCAGTACCATGTAGTTTAATTATAGATGTTTTATAATAGATTTCAATAACGGAAAGAAGCAACCTCCCACTTCTTAGCACTTCTCTGGCTGTTATTGTCCTTTAGTTTTTTTCCGGTGAACTTGGAAATGAATTCATATAGCTCTGGAAGCAATTCTTAGGGTATTTGTTTTGGGATTGTATTAAATTTATCAAGTGACTTAGAAATTATCTTCATGTTGCTGTATTTTCTTATCCAAGAACATGGAATGTATTTTTACTTCTGCAAGTCTATTTTGGTGTCTTTCGGCAATGTTGTACAGAAAAAAATATTTTAAGTAAAATATTTAATAAAACATGGTATCGGAGCCAGATTTCCTTAGTGCTGTTGAGCTAAAGTTTCTAACTTGGAATATCCACATTAATAAGGAGACAATGAATGTTTCTCAGGGTAGATAAGTTTTTACTGAAAAATACACACCATTCAAGGAATCAATCCTTATTACTTTATAAACAATTTTTTTCTATCCTACTTATCAGACAACTTTAAATGAAGCTGATAGTATTTCTACTTGAATATTCTGAATAGCATATTTACCCCATAATAAAATTAGACCTCTGGTTGTACATCCTAATTTACATAGAAGGTGGTCTCGGGGTCAGGTTAGCCTCATATTGTAATCTCTTTACTTCAGCTTGAATCTCGATGCATGCATGATTAAATAGAGACGTGAATTATCTCATTGAAATGCATCAGTATCTGAGAAAAAAATTGGTACTTTCATTTTTCTGACTTTGTGTCTGCATGATCCTCTGTGTTATTTTGACCAAGTTAAATAATTGAATATTTAATAATGCCAAATGTCAATCCAGATGAAAGGAAAATAACCCGAGGGGTGTGCAGGCCCTGTGGCTTAACTCCTTTATTGAATGTGGAACAGAACTGTCTTGGTTACTTGGGAGTCCTAGGGTAGACAGCCCTTTGAGGAAGCATGGGTTAGTGGTTCTCCATTAAGGGTGGTACCTTACCATCCACAGGCATCTGGGAGTAGATAGGGGTTGTTGTTTGTCTGACATAACAACTGAGAGTTGGGGAAAACATGTTCTTGCCAATTTACAGGCAGGACCAGAGAAGCAAGTCTTGTGCTATAAGGCAGAGTCCTCCATGATGGAGAAATGTCTTGTACAAATTTTGTGGAAGGTATTGAATGAAAATCTGGGAAATCTAGGGGCACCTGGGTGGCTCAGTTGGTTAGGTGTCTACCTTGGGCTCAGGTCATGATCCCAGGGTCCTGGGATCGAGCCCTGGTGTCAGGCTCCCTGCTCAGTGGGAAGCCTGCTTCTCCCTCTCACACTCCCCCTGCTTGTGTTCCCTCTCTCACTGTATTTCTCCCTGTCAAATAAATAAAATCTTAAAAAAAAAAAAAAGACAATCTGGGAAATTTGGGATCCTTGCTTTGTGTTCTATGTGTTCTATGGTATGGTTATATTAATTATGCCTTTTATTTTTTTTGAACAAGAGAGCGAGCTGGTGATGGGGAGGGGCAGAGTGACAGAATCCAGCCAGCACAGAGCCCAACCTGGGGCTTGATCTCATGACCCTGAGATCATGACCTGAGCCGAAATCAAGAGTTGGATGCCTAACTGACTGAGCCACCCAGGAACCCTTAATGATGCATTTAGAATTCCCAGTGAATCCAATTTCTTAAAGAGTGAGGGTAGAATTAGAATCAGACTAGTTTCTTATTTGTCACATTTATGTGTGACTAGGAGCAAAATGGTGACTTTATTTTTTGGTAGAACCCATAAATCAATAGACACTATACTGTATACCAGAGGATATGAAGTTTTATTTGTGAAGGTTTGTTTTTCTTGGACTGAATGCTTAAATATTCTTGTGTTGAGCTTTGAGATTGTACAGGAATTAATTATGTTTTCCCTAACACAAATCTCTATGGAATAAAAAGGCATAGTCAAGGGAAACTGAGGGCCCTGGAAAGACTTTATTATTGCCAATTCTCACACTCCAATAAGTATATAAGGGAAATAGGTACTTTTTTTAACGGTGCTAGCCAATATTTCACTGTTTCCATGAGACTGCACTTTTCACACTCTTCGTTCACTTGAGGATCCTAAGTACTTGATCCATGGTATGGCAAAATGGTTCTTCCTTTTCTGAAAAGAAATATTTTGTCTCAGTTTGAGCTCTTGAATCTAACTACTCCAAGAAATGCTGCTTTTTTTCGATGTGCTATTTATGGAAACAAGGTCATTAAACCTCAGATAAGACAGTGGGTCCTCTTATTCGAATGGTAATGCTTGGCAAGGGGTTCTTTGCAGAAAAAAAATAAATTTTATCATGATCTGTGTAGTAGCTCAGGAAAACAGCAACAGTAAAAACCAGAAGGAGATATTAGATCATCACGGGATTTTTCTCTTGGAGGAGGGAGATGTTAACTTCAAAGGTAAACAGATTCATCAAATACCTACCAAGATAGAAAACAAATGTGAGCAGATCATTGCTAAGTATCAACAGAAGATTTTTTTCTCAAATTCCAGCCACCAGAGATGATCGGAACTGCAAAATCTCAGCCCTTCCAGTCACCGCCTCAGTGTCTTGCTTCAGTATGTCAGAAGTGGGCACAGGAAAGAAGTGTTGGCGGATTTCCCGCCTGTTAGAAAAAGCCGGAAGCCCATCATGAATGAAAGCACACAACAGTGCATTTGCCATCTGCACAGCTTCCAAACCTCTTGTATTTTATAGCAGTCGCCTGCCAAAACCCCAACATGCCAAAACCAGAATAAAACCCCCTATCTGAAAGAGAGAAGATGGCAAATAATAAAAATCAGCCAGATAGTAGAGAAGTAAAATTGCAGAAAATCAGGCTAAAATAGCAAAACTGTCAGGCAGCATGGAGAGAGCTTAGGAAATGGTGTACAAAGGCAGACTGAGAGAAAAACGAAGGCCGAGGATAATGCAAACCATTGTTCAGTTGAAAGGTTTTCCAAAGCAAGTATGCTCACCAGTAAGAAAATGTTAAGCTTTTCCAGAAAAATGTGACTTTTTCCTTGTTCTGAATATTCGAGCTATGTTGGTTTGAGATAAAGCAAACCTTACATCTTGGAGCTGTCAGACCCCATTTTAGTTTGATGAAAGAATAGCTTTCTGGGAGAGAATCAAACTTAGGGTCTCACAGTTCTTAATTTGTCTTTTGGGATATAATCAAAATTAGAAGCCAGATAAACAAAGATTTAAAATGTTTAAAGCCAGTAATTCTTTTTTTTTTAATCTACTGTATTGTTTGCCCCAAGGGTACAGGTCTGTGAATCATCAGGCTTACACATTTCATAGCACTCACCATAGCACAAACCCTCCCAATGTCCATAACCCATCCACCCCACCCCTACCCTCCCACCCCCCAGCAACCCTCAGTTTGTTTCGTGAGATTGAGTCTCTTATGGTTTGTCTCCTTCCTGATCCCATCTTGTTTCTTTTTTTTCCCCTCCGTACCCCCCATGAACCCCCGTCCTGCCTCTCAAATTCCTCATATCGGAGAGATCACATGATAATTGTCTTTCTCGGTAAAGCCAGTAATTCTTAAGACCTTTTTAGGTACATGTGAAGGAGATTGCGACTTTGATATTATGTAGGTTAGTGGTTCCACTCTAGTAATAAAAATGTATCAAGCTCTTCCAATGTATGTTAATAAATTAATCAGCAAGAAACATATATATGTAGAATGTTTTAAAGTGACCTATGCTTTACTTGAGGGACAAAAGGGAAATTTTACACGAATTCCTCTTTGGGACTATAGGCCACCTTCATTCCCCTTCCCGTCCCTCTTCACATTCATACTTGTAGCCTATAAACAGTATTAAATGCCTCCCCCATTTCTCAGAACAATATAACATAAAAGCATGAAAAGTAAGATACTTGCCATGATGACAGATGAAAAAATGTGTATGGATGTATCTTTTAATTGTTTATGCTATCTTGTCCTCAAGTCTCTGGTGGGGGTGTCTCTTTTTCCAAAATTTGGTTAATGTTAATAGACAATTTGGTTTTCTGTCCATTGATAATTGCACTGTAAGGGAGTGTTGTGCAGAAATGATTCCTGTGAGTGGTTATCTAAAACTGAAATGCCTGCAGATTTTATCACTAGCCCCCAGGATCTGGAAATCCCTTCTGCTTCGTGCACAAAGCCTATAGATAAGTCTTACTCTATTAGGTCCAGGGAAGTGGCTCAAGGAGTAGCTTGACTGGGGATGTCCTGATCTTGCTATGCATTGAGAAAGGTCCCTCACACTGGAGGAGGTGGGTAAGCTTTGCAAGATTGGAAAACAAGATGGCTTTTCTAGGTGAGGGTTCCTGAGAGTAGAGGCAGTTGGCTTCGTATGTTAGTATATAATGAGTGATGAAAATACAGGATGGGGAAGCAATGCATTGTTGGGGACAAAGAGATTGTCAATGAGAAGAAAGCTAGGAAAAGCTGTGACTTAAGACTTGTCTCCAAAGGCTTTACCAGGCATGGGACAGAAGGGGAGTCCTGCTATTTCCGGGTTTCCTTGTCCTCTTCTGGTAAAGGGAAGGGAAACAGATTGGGGTCTTTGAGCTCCTGGACATAAAATATCCAAGTTGACCAGTGTCTTTGAGGGAAACTCCAGGAGCAAGGTACTTGATTCAGAACTTAGAGGGACAGTGGCTGCCCCGTTAAGATAGAAACTCCTTTTGGCAGTTTTCCCAGACAACCCTGAGCTGGCTCTTATTTGGATCAGAATAAAACCTGGGTGGAAAAAAAGGAGCAGTGGTTTAACTGGTCCCAATGAGGATGAACTCAGGGTACTTTGTAGAGCACTGAAGGAAGCAGAAAGCAAGAGACTGGCAAGATCATTGCAGATGAACTTGGAAGCTCGGTGTTGTCCAGCCCAAGAGCCCAACAGGCTCCTTGCAGACAGTGACTACATCCCATGTCCCTTTGTGTCACTAGTTTTAACCATAGTCTTTTAGACCCAGTGAATGCTCACTAAATGCTTTTGGAATAAAGGAAAGCTTTGAAGTCATTCAGGCTAGGGTTTGAAGGTGGCTCTGCTCTTGATAAGCTCTGTACTCTTGGGCAAGTTAAGCTCTCTGAAACTCCGTTTCCACATCTGTAAAATTATGATGATGATCCTCACATTGCTGTAACGTTAAGCAAGTGTTTTCATTGAACAGATCCAGCCAGCATGATGCCTGTACTTGCCCCTTTACCTCTTTTCTCTGTGCTGACTCCTTTACTTGGAGTTGATATTCCTTGGAATAGCTTCCTGGTTTTTTTGTTTTTGTTNAGATCCAGCCAGCATGATGCCTGTACTTGCCCCTTTACCTCTTTTCTCTGTGCTGACTCCTTGGAGTTGATATTCCTTGGAATAGCTTCCTGGTTTTTTTGTTTTTGTTTTTGTTTTATGCTTTTTTAATTCATTTTTCCAACATCAATCTCAAGCCCAATTTCTCTGTGAAAAAAATTCTATCTCCCTGCTTTTCCCATCTCCTCCCACCGAATGGGGTATAAACTCTATTTCCTTGGAGCCCACGGACTACTGTATTTGGTTTGTAAACATAATTCAGAGTCAGTGCTGTTGTGTTTTATTCACCTCTTCCTATTTGGGGGGTGGCTTGCATTTTTTCTTACTGAAAAATCTTCTTGCATGTGAGATAATACATAAGAAAAAAGTAAAAAAATGACTTGGTTTGCAGAAGGAATGTTAAGTCTGGAAAAAATTTCTGCCTAGTTGGAAATGTGTACAGTCTGAGTAAATCATTTTGCCAAGATGATCTGTGTACAGTGATTGTTTTTAAAGGATTGGCATTTAAAATACATTGATTTTTTTTTTCTGCTGCCCACCTGGAACTTATGTCAATAAGTTTTTGTACTGTGTGTCTTTTGACAAGTCACAAGAAACAAGATTCTTTATAAAAATGTTACTTAAATATGCAAAGTAGAAGAATAGATGGAGTTTCTAGTCCAATGGGTGAGTCAGCCTGATCTCTCTCTCTCTCTCTCTTTTGACTAGGACTAAGTATGTTTTAAGTGATGATCTAGGGGCACCTGGGTGGATCAGTCAATTAAGCATCTGCCTTTGGCTCAGGTCATGATCCCAGGGTCCATGGTTTGAGCCCAGCACTGGGCTCCCTGCTCGGTGGGGAGTTGGCTTCTCCCTCACTCTCTGCCCCTCACACCTGCTTGTGCTCCTTACCTCTCTCTCTCTCTCTCAAATAAATAAAATCATCTTAAAAAAAAAAAAAAGATGACGCTCTAACAGCTTTCTCGAAGGAATATCTTCTGATATTTAGAAGGAACAATATAAGTGAAGAATTAAGGATAATTCAAAATCTAAACAAAATTCCTTAATGAAAGGATTCTTACAAATGATCTAATCTAGTGCCCCCAATTATTTTACAGGCAAGGAATCACATCCACAGAAGAAAATAGCTTAAACTGCAAAACTAGTAAGTAGCAAAGAGTGGAATAGGTTCCAATTCTGGCTTGGTTTTCCCCATATCCCTAAGTATTATTTTTATTTCTAGTTGTTTTACTAACTTCCTCACTGGAAAAGCCATTCTCTGTAGCTGCTGTTTTAAGCTGTGTTCATCTGATGCCAAGAAAAAGGACTGAAGTGTAGAATATTCGGGATCATCCTGTTTATTATGATGGAGGCATATAGTTAATCATGGTTAATGGAATGGGTTAACCTTTCTCAAAATAGCATTTTGAGCAGGAGAATAATAGATGCAATATTTCCACCTTCAGAGCAAGTATATGAGAAAGGGTCTGAAGAGGTAATAGATTTGTGTTTACTCCTTACTGTATGGTATGCTCATTGCAAAGATGGTTGTTGCTTTGTCACAGAATAGAAATTTGAGGACTGTAGAGTATTTAAATTGCAAATAAGATTTTTTTTATCCATTTTCTAAAATACTGCATAATTCAGGGTCATTACTGTTCTCCTATGGGGAAGAGAGTCTTCACACTTCTTTATTAGCTGTAGATTCCAGTAATCAATCAGTAATTACATAATAAAGAGGTGAAATTGGGTGGTTAGCATGAAAATACATAACTCCTTCGTTCCTGTATTGTAATCAGCTTCTGATTGTGATTATCAATGATGGAGGGGAAACAGTTAGAATGCCATCTTTCTGGGATTTCCGAAAAAGCCCCACTGAGCAGTATCTAGAACATTGACTTGTTCTGTTACACTCTTTCTGATGTGGCAGCGAAAGTGTTAGGTTTGTATTAATTATAGGCATAAAGGTATTTTATATTTGTACAAGCAAACAGTATATACTATTAGGTAACTTGATTTTTCAACAACAATGTAACATTTGTACCAAGTTAATGTATACAGATCTACCTTACCCTTTTTAAGAGCACATGGAGAGTTCTCTTGAATGGCTATAACATAATTGATCAAAACACTCCCTTATAAATGAGCACTTGGGTCTATTTGCACTTGTTTTTTCTTTTACAAAGTTACAGTACTCTTATTTCACTTGGATACATTCCCAGAGCAGGATTTTAGGGTCAGAGGGTATGTGACTTTGCAGTTCAATAAATATGTCCAGATTGCTTTTTCCAAAAATGTATCCTAATTTATAACCTTACCAATGGTGTCTGCGAGAAGATATGTTCCTAAGCCTTTATCAGTGCTGAATGCTGTCAGTCTTTAAAGACCTTGTCAAATGTCTGAACCAAAGTTTGGCACCTTCTTTTTATAATTTGCATATTTTTGACTACTTTTGAGATGGTTATTCTTTTGTATTTTCTGATATGTGAAGCATCTTTTCATAGCCTTCATCCATTTTTATAATGGGTAGTTTGTTAGTGATTTTTTGCATATTTGGGATACTAGATACTTTGCAAAAGTTTTCTCATCTTTCATTTATTTGTTGACCTTGCTATGTCTATGGCTGTGTGTGTGTGTGTGTGTGTGTGTGTATTTGAGTCAGTATGTCTACATTTTCTTTTCTGGCTTACAAGTATCTACTCTTACTTAAGACTTCCCTAAGTACAAGGTTATAAAATATTCTCCTAGATTTATTTCAAAAGTTTCATGTATTTTTTTTTGCATTTAGTTCTTTGATGCACCTGTAGTGAAAATTTTGATACAGTGCATTAATATTCTATTTTCCCAGCTAATGATGGATCTTGTAAAAAATAATCCCTAAGTTATAAGAATGAAGGAACGAGGGCTTGAGAAAGCAAAGTGAATTGCCCCAGTTCACCCAAATTAATTTTTGGTGTGCTTTTATTTTCTCGACCTTCTAGAATCTAAGCTCATGAGAGTAAAAGCCTTGTGTGAGTTGTTCACTTCTGTATCACTGACACCTGACCCTCTTAATAAATATCCATAAAGACTTCTCTGGATCATTAGATATGACTATCTGCCTTTTGCTGTAATAAATTTTGTCAGTATGGTGATGCTGAGTCATTACACTGTTGACGAGAGCGTGTCCCCCTGTGAAGATGTCCAAGTAAGAAAGAAGCATAGATGTTGCAGGGAGAGAGGATCAAGTGTCATTGTTGTGATCAAAGAGTATCTCAACTTGACTTCTGAGGAAAAAGGAATCCACAGGATTCAGAGAGAAGAGGAAGTCACACTGTGGATGAGCTTAATCGTCTTGGTTAAGTAGAAGTATATGGGTTGTGGATCTTCGTGGTTACATACATTCTAGTGTATGCACATTCTAAGAAAAGCTGTGGGCGTATATACTATTATGTTCTGTGGACTACTAGAGGGCACTCTATCCAGTGTGCGAGGCTGTGATTTGGCTCTGGTTTCATCATGAATAATCTCTTGCTTAACCTCACTGGGTTTCAATGTCCTCAATCCTCAAATTAACCAAATAGTAGGTTCTATATATCCCACCTAATACTGAGTGCTTACTATGTAGAAAGATGGTGCTTCCTTGAGTGCCAGAATCCCTATCTCCCATAAGTGTAACAGAAGCTCAGTTTCACAGGGGAGAAAGTTTCATCTTCAGTGAACGATTATTTTCAAGTTCATTTAACCAGTGAGTAGCAGTGGGAGATTTGTATCCCCAGTTGTTTCTGATTCCCCAAGGCCCTCAGTCTTTCTAGTTGGAATATGTGAAGCTGGCACCATATATAACCAGTCTTCACGTGGGTAAGAGTGCCTTATATTTCTCAGTATCTTTGGACTCTGATACACATCTGCTAAGTACTAACCTTTCATGGTTCCCATGCCTAAGCCAAAGATAATGTGATGATCTTTCAGGTTTCTTTGCTTATGGTCTTGGGATACTGTAAGCGACAGCAGATTCCAATCCTACTGAGATGATGTTAGCTAAAGAAAATCATGGTTTGTTAGCACATACCTTTCTAAGAGTAATTCTTCTCCTACCTCTGAACTAAAGCAGCGAGTGGAACCATCATAGGTAGCTGAGAGCGTGAAAAATCTCTATCGATCACTACAGAACTTGGAGCTGGAAGCAGCAGTCATCATTCTCAAAGTACTGAGCCCACAGATGTCTTCAACAGACTTGCTCATGTTTTGGGTGTACAGTGTGAGCAGAGGAGAAAACCCAAGTGCATCAACCAACATGTGGTCATTGAGTATGAAGATTTCATTGTGTAGCTATTACAGTTACGAGTCATGATGTACTGGAAAGTTTTCGCATCAGTCCACCCGCATTCCCCTCCACCTTCTGACATGGCAGTGTCTTTCTTCTATGCACCCCCATCAACTGGGCATTGTGGTAGGAGCTCTTTGTAGAAAATCCCATCTAACTGTGTACCTTGCCATCAGACTTGACCGTGAAATGCTCTGGCTTTGGGCAGCAGCTGAAGGGTCCTCAGTCCTCTGGCCCATTGGACACAATGAAATAAAGGCATATACTGAATTTCTTTTTTTTTAGGATTTTATTTATTTATTTGACAGAGAGATCACAAGTAGGCAGAGAGGTAGGCCCGGGGGGCGGTGTGTGTGGAAGGAGGCTCCCTGCTGAGCAGAGAGCCCAATGCGGTGCTCGACCCCAGAACCCTGAGATCATGACCTGAGCCAAAGGCAGATGCTTAACCCACTGAGCCACCATGCGGAATTTTTTTTTTTAATTTTTATTCTTTGCCCAAGGGGTACAGGTCTGTGAATCATCAGGCTTACATCTTTCACAGCATTCACCAAAGCACAAACCCTCCCCAATGTCCATAACCCATCCACCCTATCCCTACCCTCCCACCCCCCAGTAACCCTCAGTTTGTTTTATGAGATTAGAAGTCTCTTATGGTTTGTCTCCTTCCCCATCCCATCTTGTTTCATTATTTTTCCCTCCCTACCCCCCACAACCCCCCACCCTGCCCCTCAAGTTCCTCATATCAGAGAGATCATATGATAATTGTCTTTCTCTGATTGACTTATTTCGCTCAGCATAATACCCTCCAGTTCCATCCATGTCGTTGCAAATGGCAAGATTTCGTTTCTTTTGATAGCTGCATAGTATTCCATTGTGTATATATATACCACATCTTCTTTATCCATTCATCTGTTGATGGACATCTAGGTTCTTTCCATAGTTTGGCTATTGTGGACATTGATGCTATAAACATTCGGGTGCACGTGCCCCTGAGGATCACTACCTTTGTGTCTTTAGGATAAATACCCAGTAATGCGATTGCTGGGTCTTATGGTAGCTCCATTTTCAACTTTTTGAGGTCTGGCTTCAGTGTTCTCAGACTGCTGCTCAAGCATCAGCATCAAATCCCTCTCCGCTGAATTCTGTTTTATCAAAGATTAGCTGTTTGTTTTGATTTGAAGTAATTAAGTAAAAAACCTTAAAGTATGACTGGCATTTCATCTTTGTTCTGAATATGAGAGAGGAGGTATTCTTCCTGAAATGTTCTGATACACTCCTCTGGATTCATTTTATTTATCTCAGAAGTATCCTAGAGAATATTTTCTGTCTCAAACTCTCTCAGACCCCTTGCCTGGACCTCCATCTCGATGTTTCTGTGTATGCTGCAAAGATGCTAAAAGCCGCAATAAGCAAATCGGATGGAACTTCAAAACTTGGTGTTTAGACAAAAACTAGGTTGACTGGGACCGACACCAATGATCCTTCTCACTGTTGCTCCTGCTAGAAACCCATGTTGTGATTGGAAAATGCATCGGTGATGGAGCCTGTGATTCCCTAGGCTGAGTAAAACCACGTGACAGTTGTTTTCACTGAAAGTCGCTGTCCTTACAAATGAACGTTCATCGAATGAACTTGTAAAAATGAACTGCTCTCAGAAAAAAGATGCTGAAGCAAATAGTGTTGGTGGAGGGATTGGCCAAGTGTCACGTGGTTCCAACTGTTTGTCACATGACACCAGCCAGAGTCACAGGTAGAAGGGACTAGGCGGGCTCCCAGTGTCTCGCAGCCTCATGCTGCAGAATGCTTGTGCCTGTACACGGGATGCATCCTGCTCTTATTTGACTCTGTTTCCTTACAAGGTGGGCATGAGATTAGTCTCAGAGGACAAAATAGACTCCGTAAGTGGATGGCGCTGCCGATGTCTGGGAAGTGGAGGCCGTGGGCAGTCCTTCCTGGTAGAGTTGATGGCTAGAGCCACTGGTACCTCATGGGAATTCCTTTCCCCCAGATAGTGATAATAAAATGTCCATTGAGTCAGAAGGAAAAATTAAGACACAGGTGCCTGTCCTGGGTGGTTGGGGAAAATAGGACAATGTACGGAAATTCATCTTCAGCTCTATAATGCCTTGAAACATCTTCGCCCTATTAACCATATTACTCTCCTTACCTCACCCACTGTTTGCTGGTGATTTTAAATCAGTTGAACATTAAAACAATCCACTAGGTCTCTTTGAGGGTATTGAAATTGACTGTGTCGATGTCCAAGTATACACACAAAAGCCTGCTCTTTGACCATACAGTTGAGCGAGCCTCATTAATGCCAGTGGGCATTGTGAATGTGTATAAGGAGTGCATAAAATGCATTTGAAAACCCTTTAACGGATCATTCACACAAGCTCTGTTTTGTATATGTATTAGAACACGATGAAATGTGCTCTTACTCTTTTCTCTGAGTTGAAGCAATATGCGTCAGTGTTCATTTCTTTAAATGTCAAGATTGTGCATTTTCTGCATTCAAAAAATTAATCGGAAATGTAGATGTAGCCCAAAGTGTATGCTATTCCAGGCCAAGTTCTGCGGTGTAGGAAGTGAATTCCTGATGGTATTTTCATTGCAGTGGTTGTGGTCATGACTTTGAAAACTGGCAGTTCTGAAATTGACAATGTATCATCATCATCTTTTTATATGCAGGAAACACCCACTTAAAATAGTTGGCTTTTTTCTCTGAATTTCTGTAGGCAGATAATTTTTACAATCAAGTTGCATAGAAACCCTTCATTCATAAAGGATAACATCTGAGATATTTCAATGAAACATTCATGACCTCTGCTTTTTCTAAAGCAGTAGGCAGTGACTTTGAAACTGCCCAATTCTTTCCTTTGAAAAAGATCAAAAGCAGCACCTGCACAGAAGGGTGCGTGTGTGTGTGTGTGTGTGTGTCTACACATTATTATAATGAGAAGTCATACTGTGTTGGCCTGAAATCCTTCAGGGCAGAGGCCATGTCTGCTCATTCAGTAGTGTAGTCTCAATGCCTACAACTGTGCTTGGCATGAAGTGGGTTCCTGTGAGTCTTTAGAAAATGCATTCGCCAATGGTATTCTGCAAACCTCCAGGCTCTCTGCATAGGCAATGTCAGCCTACAGTACACTGACCACAGTTTGTAGTTGAGAGTCAAAATGTTGTCTGATTTTTTGAGAATATCTTGACACAGTCAAGACAAATGAGTGGGTGTTTCCCTTACGGATTTTATGTTGTTTACATGCCTGTTTATCAGAAGTGATACTATAAAAATTGAATGAAGACAAACCTTGATGTTTTGACAGTCTAGTGAGTGTTTGGTTAAAAGCAGCAAAGGAACTGGAGTGGAAAGTGTTTTAATACCCATTCTATCCTTGGCCACTTATTTTAAAGAGGAATCATAAAAGCATCATCAATAATTGCATGTAAAATGAATTAGGGGATCCATTTACAATGTAGCTTTTAATCAGTTAAAGTCTTCATGTGTCACGTGAGCTAGGTACCTGATATCTCTATAGAGAGGTCTTTGGTCTTCTCTTCCAATGGGAAAAATCTAGAAACTCTACCTGTGATAGAAAATGAGCAGCAGCTCCCACTACCTAGAGAGGTTGTATAAGGATTAGGGAACCTGGGTATTTTAAATTCTGGCTTAGTTCCAACAGAGTCAGATCCTCCTGCCTCGCTTCAGAAACATGCTTTATGAGATCTTGGCATTTTACAATCACAGAAGTTTCTTTAAGTACTTGCCCAGAACTTTTTATTAAGATTTGGGAGAAAGAATATATAGATTTATTATTGTAAAAGTTAGATAATGGGAAAACAGCAATTTAAGGAGAAGGAATAAACATTAGATAGGGATAGTATTCTATTTCTCTGTTCCCTCCTTTTTTAGTAGATCCAAATTAGTATGGAAAACATGCAACTTAATTCCCTTTTTATTACCTTAAATATAGAGAATCATAATACTATAAGAGATGAGATGAATATTTTTTTTAAGTTACATAGGACTTGAAAAGGCTTCTTAGAAGCAGGTTCGGGGTTTTAAATACCTGTTTTCTTCATATTTCTATGTCTTTCAGTAAACACACATTTTCATAAAAACACAGTGATGAGGTTTAGGTCAAAGACCTGGTTGCTTTTAAATATAGTTAAGAAGGGCGCCTGGGTGGCTCAGTGGGTTAAAGCCGCTGCCTTCGGCTCAGGTAATGATCCCAGGGTCCTGGGATTGAGGCCCACATCGGGCTCTCTGCTCAGCAGGGAGCCTGCTTCCTCCTCTCTCTCTGCCTGCCTCTCTGCCTACCTGAAATCTCTCTCTCTGTGTCAAATGAATAAATAAAATCTTTAAAAAATAATAAAATAAAATAAATATAGATGAGAAGAGAAAAACCATCTCATTTAGAAGTGAAGGGTTTTTTCCTCATGGTTGCTTGTTCTGACTGAGTCAATTTTATTCTTTTAACCTTTCTTAGAAAGTTTAATTCCAGTATGATTAACATGTGATTTGTTAGTTTCAGGTGTACAATATAGCGATTCAACAGTTCTGTACACTGGACTGAGTCCATTTACACAGACTAAGCTAGGGTAGAAGAAAAAGTAAGACATGTCATCTGATGACCCTTCAGTTATTTTGAGCAAGCTCACAACTCCCAACAGTTTTTATAGCGGTTCTGAGGAGGAAGTCATCACGAACTTTAAAATGTGGAGAAAAATCTTCTAATTATAACAGCCTATTTCCTTCCTATGAATAACGACTTAAAGGAACTTGAACTTGGGGTCTCTTAGTGCATTGTCTTCAAGACTCATGCCTTCCATAAATACTTTTTGAGCACCAACCCTGAACCTGGTACAGTATGGTCACTGAGGAAATACCAGTAAAAGTACAGAGGTAGACAAATCTATAATAGAATGTGAAGAAAGGAGGACTATAAACAAACATGAAATATGGAAGGACATAAAGAATGACAGGGGCTGTAATTTTATATTTGGTGGTCAGGAAAAGATTTCTCTGTGGAGGTGATCTTTGAGCAAAAACTTTAATGAGGTGATGAATAAGGGGAGGGTGTGAACCACAGGGGCATCAGGAGGATTAATGTTCAAGAGGGTGAACCACGAGTGTGAACCACTTGAGGCATGAGTTTGCTTGGTGTGTTGAATGGTGAGAGCATCGGCATGGCGGTGGGGGAGGGAGGAAGGGTATGAAATGAAGCCAGAGGTATAGCCAAGCTCCTTACCCTGTGGAGCCTTGTAGGTGGGGTGAGGCCTGAGAGATCCATCCTATGTGTGATCCCTGGGGATGTCAAGGTAGAAACAGACTCTCCTTAGGAGACCTCTGAACTGTCAGCTGGAGATGTCAATAGACTGGACTGCAGATAATGGTAAACTTGGTTAGAAGGAGTTACATTTGTGGATAGATTGGGGTTGGGGTCCTGTACTCAATGGCATCAGAAAAAAAAAAGCCTGAGGATTTCCTGCTAAATATTTTCAAGCCAAGTATTTTCAGGTACTGTTATTCTGGAATCAGTACATTTTGTCAGGGTTTAAAAAGATGTACGAGAATAGTTTTCTTCTCTCAGAAAAATCTATTAAGTTTGGTGAACACCCCCATTGGTGATATCTGCCATTCTTTCATGTTTGCCCCATGGTCGGCTCTTCCATGGGATATTAGCCTTTTCTTAAATTAACATGATGCTGATAGGCACCCAAATGGATCTTTCTCTTCTAGGTATGATTGTACAATCCAATTCACAGATCTTGTTTCATCATTCCTGACCTAGCATTTAGTCTTCATTTTCTTCATTTTTCATTCATTAATGTATTCAACAAGTACCTACTCATTCTTTCAACAAATATTATTGAGTCTCTACTGTATGCTAGGTATGCAGGACTTGACAAAACAGGCAATATTTCACCTGCAGGACATTTACTTTAAACAGAAGGAGAGAGAAGATAAGTAGATGAGTAAACGTATAGTTTACCACATGCTGGTAAGCATTTGGAGAACACTAAAGCAGGAAGAGGTGGGCCCTCCGAGTTAATGGGGTAAGAAGGGGGGAATGGCTGTTTAAATCAGATGTCAAGGAAGCCCTCTGTGAAAAGGTGCCGTCAAAGGAAGCAGTGGAAGCAGGTAAAGCAACAAGCCATGTGCATATGTGGAAGGAAACTGATCCCAGGGAAGGAATTGCCATAGGCAAATGCAGGGAAGTAGGAGTGTGTCTAGTGAGTTCTTGGAAGAGCTGGGAGGCCAGTGTAGCAGATGAGCTGGGGCAAGAGGAAGAGGGGGCCTAGATGGGGCATGAAGGGCAAGTGGGGGCAGGGCTCGATGATTGGATCTTTGAGAAAGGAAGATTCTGGAAGGTTTTTGAGTGGGGGAGTGACTTGTTCTTGTGTTCTTAGTGGGATCACTCCGTTGGTGTGTTTAGAATGAGAATGAAGGGTGCGGGGCAAATGAAGAAGGAAGATCAGGAAGCTGTGTCAGTATCATCTTTATTGATTACACAAGCACAGGGCTCCTTGCTTGTGTGAGGATTTGCTGGCTGTCCTTAGGACTCATTGTCACTGTTGAATGATTTCACCCATCTCCATGGAAGACTTAGTTACTTTCTCACTCTGTGTGGTGTGTGTGTGTGTTTTATATTCTCCATTTTCCTTACTGTTGAGATTATAAGCCTCCTCTTCATAAAGCTTGAAATCTTGTGAGTTTTTGTTTTGTTTTGTTTTACTAAGCGCTTCCAAGGAGAGGGCAAAAAAGGCTTAGAAACCGTCTCAAGACTAAACCAAGCACGGTACGTTTTTGCAGATAATGGCCAACGAACAAATCTGCAAAGATGCGGAAATGGCTGGCCCTAATGTCCTAAAGGAAATGGTCAGGTGGACCTGCTTTTGCAGGGGAGGAAAGTCAATGTCCCCTTCATTGGTATCTATGGAAATGTGTCAATAGAAATTAGAAGCAGAGCAGCTCCTGTCCATGTTTTCATGAATCTGCAGGTATGTAATTATACCTGCATCTGTCTTTTACAGATAGATGCACTTTGAAGTTGATTTGTGGTCCCCAAATTAGAGCTTGCCAGGCTTTAAAAATTGACCGCCAACGGTAGCTCTAATTTCTTAACGGTAGCCAAATTTCCCAAGGCTCCTTTCGAGCTGTGTTCCCGTGTGTCTGACTTGAAAGGGTTTATGTCAGGCTTCTGTACTAAAGTGCATCGAAAGCTAAAAACATACCAGTGGACAGTTCTTCTGCTTACTCTCAGAGGGTTGTTTATCTGAAGTCAAAAGAATAGAAATGGATGCACAAGCAACTTTAGGGCTATAATTTTTGTAAGAAAAACCTAACTATAGCCAATAGTGTCGAAAGAAGGGCTAGAAATACAACATAAACCACGAAAAAATGAGTCTCTGAGAAAAAAAAAAAGACACCACTGAAAGATATAGCCCAATTTTGGTACCCACTGGAGGCATATGTCATATGCGCCATGAAATTGATAGGATTTACCTGCTAGAGACTATAGGTGACCTCATCGTTGCAGGGAATTCAGTCTAGCCGGAAGCGGGCAATCTGAAAACTACGGATGGGTGGGTCAGTCCCCACTGGCTGGGACTGGGTTCTTGCAGTGGATGTAGCCGCTCTCCTCCTCGGCACAGTGGACCTTGTGTTGGCTGTGCTGGGGGAGAGCTCTGTTTGATCTTTGAGCACCTGCCCTTCTGCCTGCTGAGGTTGGCTCTTCTCAGCACAGAGAGAGAAAGAGAGTGTGAAATTCTGACCTATAGTGAGGAGCGAAGGGGGAGAGAGCCCCAGAATCTCAGGAAGCAAAGTTTGGCTAGGTGTTAACGGGAAGACAACCGGGGTTGGGGCGGGGAGGCGGGGACAGATTCTGATGTTTAGGTGACTTGTATGCAATGGAAACAATGTTAAGAAACAGGTGTATAAGCCAGCTCTCATTTGTTCGTGGATCTGAGTTCTCATTGCGGTCATCTCCCTTTTGCTTTCTCTCTTGCTGAGAATATTTTCAAAATGGGGAAAGGCTTTGAAACATCCAGGTGTAAGGGTCTGATCTAGAAGTTCTTGCAACCTGAAAGGATGTGAGGAAGAAATGGCATTTTCTCCCAGTCTCTTGACTACTCCTCAGAGACAACTATTACTACTAATAGCTATGTGTATCTGTACATGTCTTTTTTAAGATTTTATTTATTTGACAGAGTGAGTGAGAGATTGTGTGCAGAGGGAGGGGCAGAGGGAGGGAAAATCCTCAAGCAGACACCCTGCTGCAGGTGGAGACCGACTGGGGGTGTCGGGCTTGAGCCTATGACCCTGATCTCATGACCTGAGCCAAAACGAAGGTCAGATGCTTAAGTGACTGAGCCACCCAGGTGCCCTTATTTGCACATATGTTACCAACACATTTTAATTAATCTGTTAACAAACCATACATTCCATCTGTTAAACTACCACAGCTCACTTGACATGGCTTCATGAATATTTTTCTGTGTCCATTTCTTTCCCATTGTGTTGGCTGCAATGTCTCATTATGGAAAAGTACTCTAATTAATTTTTAATCCACCCACGGCTGCTGTCGAAAGTCACTACCCATAGTTTTTCATGTAGACAGTACTGCAGTGAACATTCTTGTATGTTATCTCTTTGCCCTCGTATGTGATTTCTTCTTCAATTAAATTCAGAGAATAGACTTACTGAAATTGGGATATATACTTTGTATTGCCCCCTAGAAAGATAATACTAATTTGCAGTCTTACCAGAAGTTCATGAGAGTACCCTTTTCATAGGTATCAAAGTCAAGATTTCAATTTGTTATTTACTGCATTTGTAAAGATTAAAAGTATTGATATTTCATTATCGTTTTTTTTTAAAGATTTTTTATTTATTTATTTATTTGACAGAGAGAGAGAGATCACAAGTAGGCAGAGAGGCAGGCAGAGAGACAAGGAGAGGAGGAAGCAGGTTCCCTGCTGAGCAGAGAGCCCGATGTGGGCCTTGATCGCAGGACCCTGAGATCATGACCTGAGCCGAAAGCAGAGGCTTTAACCCACTGAGCCACCCAGGCGCCCCATTATTGTTTTAATTGAATATATTCAGTGATTTGTGGGATTAGACACATTTTTATTGTCCGTTGGCCCTTGTATGTCTTTTGAGACCTAGTCACATTTTACCCATTTCTTTCCTAATCACCTGTTAATTATATATTGTACTCTTCAAAAAAATTAACTTTTTTTTAAAGAAATTAACATTTTTTATTTAGTAAACCCACTGGTCTTCTCATTTGTGACCTCTAATAATATTTTGTCGGGCTTTTCCTGCCCCTGTTTTATTTTAAAAAATCCGTCTCTGGTGTTTTTGTGTTACATTTTGACACTTAATACCACAAGCTACTTATAAATTATTCTAGCCTGGGCTTTAATCCCACAGTGAACTTTGGCAGTTATCCTAGACTTTTGGTAAGACTTCTATTGCCATGTCTAGCGTGGCTGAAATAGTTCAAAATATAACTAGGTTTCCTTTTTTTCCTTCTAAAATGATACCTAATTAGCAAACATTGTGGGGGCCGTATGGCTCACCTGCAAGTGTCGACGGGGGAGGGGTGAGAATGACTAAGGGACAGTTTCACTGTGAGGTGTACCTGGGAACTAAGTCAGCCGCTCCACACCTGTTCACCTATGACCAGCTGACTGCTTTTTACCTGAGACAAGAAGAAAGAAACAAAGAAAACAACAACAAAAACACCCAAAAAACAACAACAGAAAGAAGAAAAAAAGGAAATCTCTGGGGCTTATTGTGGAAGAAGCAACTTTGGTCACTATATGGTTTTGCCAGGATGCTGATGAGAATAAAGAAAAAGTAGAGAAATAGTTCTGGGGCTTTTCTGCCCAGGGACAGGCTCTGCCCATTCTAACAACATTGATGGGATTCATTCAGTTGATAACAATTTATCAAAAGCCTATTCTGGCCAGGTAGTGTTCTAGGTGTTCTGGACACAAGACATAGTTTGGGTTATGGAAAATTGACTTTCTCAAGAGCAGACAGACAATACGTAGTCTAAGTGAATACAGTATAATTGGTTCAATAACAAAATGGTAATGGGGACAGTGATTTGTGTTAGCACTCTGTGCAAGAGAGGGTGGACAGGAAGGATCCCATTGGTGGGATTTGAGATGGGAAGGCCAAAGAAGTCCTCACTGAGCAGGGACCCTTAATCTAACAATATAATTATGTATATAAAGTTATATACATAATTGTTCTGCAGTTAGGTAGCCTCGCATACTGAACACATCATACGTGTAAAGCCCAAGTATTTTGGCTTAAATCTTGGTTCCTTGAACACAGATTATAAAAATGGTGATCATTCAGATAGTATATTTATCAAATTATGTAACAGTATTTCTCTGGAGCTGTTGATAAGCAAAAACACCCAAGA
Organism: Ailurus styani; assembly: GCA_002007465.1. Lineage (NCBI taxonomy): Eukaryota > Metazoa > Chordata > Mammalia > Carnivora > Ailuridae > Ailurus > Ailurus styani. The sequence goes on along the minus strand of LNAC01000996.1, from coordinate 252,597 downwards.
CGGCAATGTTAACATATAAACCTTTGACTGATGGTTAGTGGCCCGTCACCTGGTCTATTTGGAGGTGTGTCATACTGGGATTACAAATAGTGGGATTTCTATCTTTATTATTACATACAGGTGCCAGAAAGAGTATTTACTAAGCCAGTGATTTAATTTGACACAAATAAATATAGTTAATTTATTTCGGAAAGATTTGTGAGGTTAGTAGGTCAGAATTTAAAAATAGAGGCCAAACAGAAGAGCCTAAAGAAGTTGTTTGTTCAAACAGGTTCTCCATCAGCTGGTAGGGGTCTAATGTGCTCTTTATTTCTCCATCAAAAAAAATTGCAAATGATTTCAGTTGAAGATGTCTTTAGCCACTGCCCATGAAAGAATACTTGTCATTAATGACATTATCCTACTGAGCATGAATACAAGATCAGAATCATTCTTAAGTGACTCCTCTGGGTGAATATTAGCAAGAGATCTGTCAACCTTACATTGAACATATATATTTATCCTTTGTGTACATTTTTACACATTTTATCCATCAATGAACTTAGACCTGTTCCTGACAGTTGATTTGTGATAGAAAGCTAGAGAAAGAAAAAGGATCACATAAATGGGAGCTATGTAGATGTCCAAAATAACTTTTTCATACTTTTCTAAAAGATTTTAACCATGATTTATATCTTGTTCAAGGAGCTGAAAGGGTTGCCATTTTCTTTCTAGGAAATCTGCTGGAAGAAAAGTATGCCCAATATTTCCTGTAACTGAGCTTACATACTGTTAGAGCCATAAGGAAGGATTGGGGTTGGAGGGTAGAAAGGGAGGGAAACTTGGTGAACCATGTAGAAAACCTTCTGGAGTCATGTGAAAAAGTGGAAGTCAAATGAGTAACTTCCCTCAGGTGCTTGGTAAGAAATCCAGTTGACCTTGAACAATGCGGGAGCTTAAAACCAGCCCCTCATGCAGTCGAAAATTGCAGTATAGGGCGCCTGGGTGGCTCAGTGGGTTAAAGCCGCTGCCTTCGGCTCAGGTCATGATCCCAGGGTCCTGGGATCGAGGCCCGCATCAGGCTCTCTGCTCAGCAGGGAGCCTGCTTCCTCCTCTCTCCTCTCTCTCTGCCTGCCTCTCTGCCTCCTTGTGATCTCTCTCTCTGTGTCAAAGAATAAATAAAATCTTAAAAAAAAAAATTGCAGTATAACTGTGGACTCCCCCAAACTTAACTGCTGTTGCCCAGAATCCTTACTTCGAACTAAAAGAGTTAAGATCTCCTCTGTATGTCAGATGCGTTTTACACCGCATTCTTAAAGTAAGCTAGAGAGAAGACAGTGTTAAGAAAACAAGGCAGAGAAAATACATTTAGAGTACCATACTGCAATTATCACAGGAAATCTCTGTACAAGTGGACCCATGCAGTTCAAACTCAAATTTTTCGATAGTCAGTTGTTTATGTGGAGGGATAATTAAAGTGAAAATAATGGTAAAAGCAATATATTATTAAATCGAAAGCCCCGTATTCATGTTTTTGAAATATTTCCAGTTAGTGACTATTGTTTCAGAGTAATTGTTACACTAGAAGCCAAACCCAAAGTACTAATATTTCAATATAATTCTTTAGCATTTCAGTAACTGTTAATTGTGTCATATGATCTAAAGATCTAGCAAGCATTGTTACATCCAATTTTGCAACAGATATGTGAATATTTATATATATATATATATATACACACACACATTCATATACACATATCTGTCAACTGTCTTTAAATGCTAAGTCTCATTTCATAGTATATTAGTAACCAAAGCAAATGAAAACCCCTATCTTGTCATTTTGAGAAAATATTGTAGGCTGTGTATCAGCTCATCTCTTTGCCATTGTACTGAAAAAAACAAACAAAAAACCTGAGTCTGGGAAGGTTGGACTTAGTGTTCCTGGTAATGTCAGATTAGCTCACCAGCTATGTTGATTTTTAGCCCAGATTTTGGTCCTTCACTGACGGAGAAAGCCCTCCTGAGATTGACCTACCTGATGGACACCAGGCTCTGCCTTGAGAAGCGTATTTGCCCTTCCCAGCCCGAGAGGCCAGTGAGATCTCACTGAGCACATACTTGAAACGCAGCCCTTTTTGCCCATCCCACTCTCTTGAGTCATCTGCCATCTGTGGTTTCCGGGCCCATGTCTGAAAAAAAAGTGCTCAGTGCATAAATAGAATCTGCTTGGGTGGGAAAGAAGCAGAGCACACCCATTTCCTATGGCCCCTGAGTCTATACTCCTTAAATTTCTTGGGTCTTGAGACCAAGTGCAAGGCGAAAACTCTGCTCGCGTTGAAAACTTAATGCTCAGGTGGAGGACGCTGCCCTTTTATGCCCCAATATGCAGGTATATCAGTGACTCCGTCTGTCCTCCCCCTTCCTCCTGCCTCCTGCCTCCTCCGTCACCTGCTCCCTCCCTCCCTGTCTCTGTCCTTCTCCCTCACCTGCATGGTTCATACCAATACGTAATTCCAAATCGACATATTTTAATTCTCACATGCTTGAGTTCCCTGTTCACTGTCAATACTCTCTTTTGTGTTGACATCTGCTGTCGGGGGGGAAATCAAGGCACGTGAAGGTATGTATGTAATGTAAGCAAGAGAAGAACTTTAGAGCAGTCAAGGAGCCTTATTTCATAAAACAAAATGAGTAGAAAAGCAAAAGTAATGTTATGTAGCCAAGTAAATTTTAGGTACTCTTTTTAATTTTTGAGGAATTTAATGTATGAAGAATTCCAATCATACCTAATACTCAAAATTAATAATGGCTAAAATGTCTTATTTGTTTCAAGATATATATTTATATATATTTTATATATATATTTATGTATTTACTAAGATCATTCCATTATGGGTATTACAGGTAAGGCTAAAATTACCTTTTACCTACACCTGTGTTCCTATTATTCTTCCAACCCCAGAAGCAACCGATATCTCATTTGTAGTATTTTCTCTCTTGTTCCATTTTTACACACCTAAGTATGTATGCAGAAACAATCCAAGAGGATTATTTTTGTTGTATTTTTTAACTGCCATAGATCATTCTACATCTTCCAGCCTCGTGTTTTTGAGATGTTTCTACATTCTGTCTGCTCTACAGTGTTCTGTCCTGAAATCGTGACCCATTATACACATGTCTTTATCTGTTTCTCTGCTTATAGACTCCTGGGTTGCTCCCTTGATTTTGCTCTTAAGGAGGAATGCTTCTCTGTATATGTCTCTTGGTATACATATGTAAGAGACCTCTTATGTATACACTTGGACATGCAGTTACTACATTGAGCTGTGTGATCTACACATACCTGAATTCACTGATGATGGTCAAATTGTCCTCTAAGTCACTGTATCAATTTATGATCCTAGTAGCTGAACATGAGGGGACCATTCTTTATCCAGATCTTCCCAATACTTGAAATTATCAGACATTAGCTGTTTTTACCAAGTTGGTGAATTAAGCGGAATTTTGGTTTAACAATAATGAGTTTCTTCAATTATTAGTGAGGTTGGATGACTTTTTATAACTTACTGGTTAGTCTGATTTCTACTTTTTGTCTCTTTTCTGATTGGCTATATTTTTGCATTACTGATTTGTAAGTGTTCTTTGCACATTCTGGAATCCAGTTAAGGAGAACATCATGTTTTTGGCTTGAGACACTAGGAGAATTGAGTGGTTATTTACTGATATGAATGGGTTTTTTTTTTTAACGTACATTACTTTATTAGCATAACAAAACTATTTCAAGTAGATTTCTTCAGTCTTGTGTAAGTAATGCTGCAGGGAAAACAATAAACATGGTCTCAGGTCTGAAAGCCAGGAGCAACACAGTTTTTAGTTCTCTGTTCTCACCTTGGGAAGAAGTTAATTCCATTTGGCCGGTGCTGTTGTTGGTGTCAGGACAGAAGTGATGAAGAAGGGTCTGACTAACTTCTCTGCCTCCCTTTCTCTGCGACAGTCTCCCAAGTGGCCTGGGGCCAGCTTTAGGGAGGGATGCAACTTTCTACGGGTATGTGTCTCACACCAGTTACAAATGTCACTGTTTCCTTCTAGAGGATCCTACACATTCCTTGGTCTGTCGAAGAGCAAGAATTATTTGAACATTGTGGCTCAGCCAGTGCAGCAGTAGCTGGCGGATGGCATACAATATACTTCACGCTGTGAATGTCACTAGTAAATCTAAATGTAATACTGAACTAAAGAGTTGAATACCGATCCTTTGCTTTTCTACACGTTGTAATACTGTCTTGTGTCAGCTACTTGTATTTGCACTTTGCTCCTAGTGAACTTGGATGGTCACAAGTGTTTCCTCTTAATGTAATCAAATTTATTACTTCTTCCCTAGCGTAGGTGCTTTTGAAATCTGACTTAAGAAACCTCTTCCCACCTGCTTTCTTAAGTTTTACTTAATTCTATGTAGATTTAACATTGGTTGCTTATGTTTCTTTTTAAGTTCATTTGTGGGAAAGATCATCTTTTCTCCATTGAATTCCAGCACAGTGCTGATGGAGGTGTTGAGAAGAGCTGTCCTTCTCTCCATCCTGACTCGAGGTAGAAGTCATCTAGTTTACTACATTAAGTATGATGTTCACAGTCAGCTTTATGTGGATTTTTTAAAATCAATTTGAAGAAGCTCTGATCTACTCCTGGTTTTATGATAGTTTTTATTATACACTGGCATTAAATTTTGTCCTATGCTCTCTCTCTGTCTATTGATAAGATGATATGATTTTTCTTCTTTGGTCAATTGATATGATGGATTTTTATTAGTTTTTGAAAGTTGAACTAGTCTTTCAGACCTGAGATAAATCCCACTTGGTTGTGGTATATAATTCTTTTTTATTTTTTCCCCATAGTAAGATTTAATTCGGTAATACTTTGTTGAGGATTTTTGCACTTATGTTCATGAGAAACATAGGTTTGTAGTTTGCCCTCCCTCCAATGTCTTTGTTTTTGGGATTAGGGTAATCCTGTTCTCATCGAGATAACTTCATAGTTAGAAGTAATCTCTCCACTTCTGTTTTCTGGAAGAGATTATAGAAAATTTGTATCACCCCTCCATTAAATGTTTACTAGAATTTTATTTTCACACTCTTAATTGTTTCCCCAAATCTATTTGTGGAATCAATTTTATTCTTCCTGAAATAGAGCTTTTGGTATCCTTTCCATGCACATTTGTGTGTAGAAAATTCTTTTGGATACCTTATACTTACATCTAAAAATGGCTTCATTTCATTTTCATGCTACTTGGTTGAGATTTTAAATTGATAAATATATTTCTTTGGCACTTTGGCAGGATTATTATTCTATTGTCATCTCATTTCTGTTCTTGACGATGAGTAGTGTGCTATCGATTTTGATTGGACCTGTGTTCATTCTGTGATGCGTCTGGTCTTCAGGCACTGGTTACTGAGCACTGACATTATTCCCCATGTAGAAAAAGTTAAGATCTTTTTGCTAATAATTTTTATGTCTAGGTAAATTTTTAAAAAATCATTCTTACAATTCAGGAAGTACTTTTAGTCTGAAAAATTCTCTTTTCAATTATTAGACATTTTTATCCTGTCATTACACATTTCTCACACGTTCTTACTATTTGTTCCTTCTGGAATTTCTACTTGTTTTTGGTGTTTCTTACCCTTTTTCATCCCTCTTATCTCTTTCTAACTTTGTGCTACATTGTGGGAGACTCCCGTTTTGTTATTTCATTATAGTGATTTATTCTTCATATCTACAGTTTTAGTTATTAAATGTTTTTACTTCACTGACTATGTATCATTTGTCCTTGATTATTTTCTGTATCTACTTCTTTTCAAAAGGCCTTTTTATGGAATCCATTTTTGCCCCCTTGAAACATACTTATTTTAGACACCCTTTTTGGATTGTTCTCTCTTCTAGTCTGTCAGTTATAAACTGATATACATAGATTATTGATTCTATGGACTATATTTGTGTTGTTAATGTGTATTTTTCTTCCTCGGGTATCCTCTGGAGAATTTCTTCATTCCATTTTCAGGTGACCCTACAGGCTTCATCAGATCTGACCCACTATTTAGATGTCTTTTTCAGTTCAGGAGCTTCATAATTAATGAATGTGCTTGTAGTTCTTACTTGGTACGGGTGGGATTCTCTTTTTTCCACATACATTCTGGGTAACCAATTTGTTCAGGCTGCCCGAAGTTGGCTGCTTTTCAGAAAATTCCAAGTCACTGTTCCCATAAGTAATACTCTGTTTCCTCAGTCCTAGCTTGTTATACAGGGAGCCCAGTGCTATTTCTCTGACATGAGTGATAAGACTACCCAAATCTACGGTCTTTCAATATTGGCTTAAACCTTTCGCTCCTAGGGCGTATATCTCCTTGTTTCCCCTACAGTTCACTTGGCTTCAATTTTCACTAAGTTTCTGGTACAAGGATGGTTTCCTTCTTTGTCTTCAGGCTTGGCTATGTATTTTCCCCAAACAGCTTTAATTGAGAAGAGATGGATATACCTGCATTTGCTCAATTCATCATTTTGACTGGAAGTCTCCAAAACTATTCCTCTCTGGCCAGAAAAACACGATACAAAAAAAAAGAACACTAAACTTTCAGGTGAAGCTCAAGTGCTTAGTTGGCTGCTACAAAAGTTTTCAGCCATCCTTTGGAGTGAATGTCTTTATAATTCTTAGTTGTAGCTATCTTTTTTACAATTACTGTCTCTGTGCTCAAGCGAGGAGTTAACAAAAGAAGATTCCTTTAGTTGCTCATGTCACTTTTCCTGCGGAGTGAAAATAAAATGTTGGAACCTGGTTTCTCTCTTTAGTTCCCATATTTCTCTAAACTTTCTGTTCTGTTTAGGAGACCTACAGGACAAGTACAAGCACCCCCACTAAATACTTAACCATCTGTGTTTTGAGTTTTCATAAGACTATCAGGCTTACCAAGAGCAAATCTGAATAATCAATTGACCACTTATGAGCAAATAATTACATTGTGATTTTTTTCTTGTAGATGAGAAGCAGAACTGAAAACACAGTTATGCCCTCATAACTGATTAATATGGATTCAAAATTTTACTCCTTTAATGACCTCTTGATTCAGCCAAGAAATAAATACTGAATGCTGACTGTATGCCAGGTATTCTAAAGGGTACTGAGATAACAACACTAAACCATACAAAACATGTCCAGGGCCTTCATCGAGTTTACGCCCTCCAATGAAAGGATGGGCCAGTTATGGCCAAAAGGGTGCAGAAGCCTACCCATGTCCATTTGTTTACTTACTGTGTATGGATGCTCTCTCATGATGAGGGAAAATTGAATAGTGGAAACAGAGACCCTATGTCCTGCAAAGCCCAAAAAATTTACTCTCCAGTCTTTTAAAGAAAAGGTTGAACAGAAGACAGAGACCTTAAGCAGTGAAATATAAAACTCCAATTAAGTAGAGTTTCTAAGAAGAAGAGGTAGAGGCTCTCGAAGCATGAACTTGGGAAGTATGTCTGATCTGAGGGCACAAGGCAATGGCATTGGGTCTGATGGGTGCTTAAGAATGTTTAAGACTCACATGTTAGAAGAGGGAGGAAGGAGAGGTTCACTGGAGCATTTGGGGCAAGGAGACTGTGGAAAGAGTAAGCTAAGCATAATAGAAGAACAGAAAGGAGGATACTGTATCTAGAACATAGTAAGTTAGGGTCACACAAAATGAGGCTGGAGAGGTAGGCAAGGGCCAGGTGTAGTGCAAAGGCAATTAGTTTTCATTAGTATTTTAGATTTTTTCTTATGAACACGGAAAAGCCTTAGAAGCCTCTTGTAATCCTATGCATGAGACCGAGTTGTCTAATCTGGACTTGAGTAATGAGCAAGCAGAGAGAATAGTGGATGAATTCAATTTGATGGGGACAAAAAAAAAAAAAAAAAAAGATGGGGATGTTTTGGGAAGTGGAAAAGTTACTTTGACTCCCAGTCTTCCATGTTGGAGATTGCCGTTTACTAAGATGGTGGACACAGGGAGAGGGTCAAGATTGGGTGGGACAGCTCATGAGTTAAATTTTGGGGGTATGTTGAGTTCGAGATGTATATTGAATCAGCAGTATGCTCTGTTCATCTGCGACCAAGAAGAGAGACCGTTATGAGTATAAGGTGGTAATTTCAAGTTAGTGATATTCTCCCTCCCAGAATGAACAAAAACAACAGAAGATACTTGATAGTATATTTCTGACTGTGTGTGTGCTGGACTTATGAGAAAGCCTCTATGAGGTTAGCTGTGTATGGGCTTGAATTGTAAAGAGCCATTGTATGGAAACCTTTGCTGCTGCCTTGTCCAGTTGTTCAGTGTTTTTCATCAGGGAAACACCTACCGAACTTCATTTCTATTTCTCTGGGCTAAGTTGGCAATAAAAAACAAAAACAAAAACCACAGAGCTGGGTGTGCAGAAGGGTATAGGCATTATATAACCCCTGTGTGTTAAAAATGCTCCCAAAGGTATAACAAATTCCCAGCCCACGAAATTGAAATGATACATCTAGATTTCTCAAATTGGCTAAAATTGTATGTGTTCTAGATGTGATGAAAATGACTTATGATAGAAACTAATAAATATATTCTCTATATAGGACCTTTGTGATGATAAACTTTTTCTAGTTAATGTCCTTCTAGGTATAATTTTTAAACCATGCCTTGCTAGGTGAAGTAGCTTATGGGTAGATACATTTATCTGCTTTCTAATTCCTTTCCTTATCTTGAGGGCCAGCGGAATAATAGCTTCTCATTTTATCAAAGGATATCACTTCTGGCATGATGGAGTATATTTCTAATAATAGAAAATATTAATCCATGTATGCTTATACACTTATCTTTCACTGTACATTTTTATCTCCCGTTATACAAAAATTGGTGCCAAGTAACCCGTGTTCACGAGAATTTATTGTATCATTAATATGATTGTTTTTGTTGTGTGATTTACTTAGCACTGTTTGCATAAATTATGGAAATTTATACAATAGCCCCAGGTATCAATCAAGTACAAACCTAATAGAAAAATTTAGGCAGTCTGATTTTTCTGCATTTTGTTGGGTTTGTATTGTTAAAACCACATTTTCATTTTTAGGACTGTGGGAGAGATTTAGAAATAGTCCCTAAGCCTGCATGTCCTCAATAAAGTTGCCCTTCCTAAAATGAAATGTCTGCACTGGTAGGCAGGAATAAAAAAGTTTCCACATTTCAGGGTCATTGATAGGAACATTAAGTACTGAAATTAACATCTTAAACCCAAGGCTAGCAGATCAGTTAGGTTATTCTTCAACTAATGGCAAGGAAGTGACAAAATTCTGTTAAAGGAAAAAGAATGAACATTTCACTGCCCTTTAAATCCTTGGTCATCTGCCCAGAAATACAGCCAGTAACTTGACAAGTGACTTGAAAATTAAGATGAGATTTCTACGGTGAGATCTGTTATTTGTAGATGCTTTATTAGCATGTAGTGACTTTGCAGTAAGTGGGAACATTATAAAGGTAGGATGTAAAAGTAACTAGGTGTAAGACATGCGAAGGTAACATTTTTCGAATTTAGAAGACTAAAAAGTGTAAGTCGCAGTGTAATACATTAGAGAGAAAGAGCAGGCATGTGAAATATTGCTTCAAGCTTAACACCGATGGTTTGGAGGCTTAATCAAACTGAATTAACTTCCACAAATGTGACCCTAAGGTAGATTGTTGATTATCATTCTCAATTAATGAGTCTTCTGTTTTTCTCATGCTTAATGGTCAAATTTGGATCCATCCAGGCAGGGACAGCTGTGGGTGATTCCTTTCCAAGCCAGTCAATTCAATTCCTGCCAAGATTTCCCCAGTGTCAATGGCAATGTCAATTGTAATGTTAGTGTTTCCAAAAGAGTGCTTGAAGATTAAGACTTTTCCAAAAGAAGATTTTTAGATTCTATAACTAAATGTTTCAAGTTTGGTGGAATCAGCTATTTCTTCTTTTCTAACTTTACACCATCATTTTAGAAAACAGACCCAGAGTAGTAGGATGCTAAGGGTGAACTTAATTTTTTGTAGGTTTTCTAAAATTTAAACATGATATGCCCTGTGTTTATTTTTGTAATACAGTTTTTTCAATACTTGTCGAAGTAAGAGAGGTATAAATGGTTAGAAACGAAAGTGGTGCTGAAGGTCTGATAATTCAAAAGATACCCCACCCCCAGTCCCATTTCCTAGAGGCCTTCATATCCAACACTTTCAGCTGTTTTATTTATGTACACTTTTAAAATACAAAAATATGCTGCTATTTAAAAATATTTTTTCTACCAATTGCTGAATTTGGTAAAGCTTTGGCATTGTTACCACGACTGTCCCCCATCTCGCCCCTACCACGCAAACTCTCACCTCCCACTTTGACTTACTACAAACTCTTTGTACAGTTCAGTTTGTTGGTTTCTTTGGGTGAAATGACTTTACGGGGATTATATAATGAAGATTGTCGATGGCTATGTTTTTCAAAGCTTAGTCACGGAGTGTACCAGGATGCACTGTCATGTTACCATTTGTTTATATTCATCTCTACTTATCTCTTAATTAATCCTTGAAATTTGTAATAAGCCTCTCAGGTCAAATGTATCAGCTAAAATCTCTTTGCATTGGAGACATTTTTCTGGAGTGTTTCATTCCCTTGAAATCTGGACTGGATGATTTTTTTGGAGGCGTTGGGGGGATGGATTCTGACCACTCAGGGTATTCCTTTCAATTTTCTTTTCTTCTTCGATTTTTTTTTTTTTTGGTTGTGTTCAGTTTTATTTTCTGGATGCTGTGACTTCCTTTTGCTTACTGCCTTATTCAGTGGAACACATTCCTTAGTAACTTCCTCAAAGAACGTTGCACTGAAGGTGGAGCTTTTTTGTGACCTCACTTGTCTGAAAACACCTTTCTCTTACCCTTGCACTTGATTGATCGTCTAACTAGGAATCGAAGTCTAGACCGAAAGTCATTTCCTCTTAGAATTGTGTAGGTATTGTTTGTTAACTTCTAGATGAGAAGTAGGATGTTTTGATTCCCAGTCATTTATATGTGGCCAAATTGTTCTCACTGTAAACTGTTACAGAATTCTGACATAATTCTCAGTGTTTCTGAGAAATCAGTGTGATGAACCATGTTGCCAGTATTTTTTATTTATTGTTCTCTGCATTTACGTGTCACATTTATTCTGGAAACGGAGGTCTTCAGTGTTGCAAATATTTTTTTTAATTTTTTTAATAAATTTATTTCTGTATTTTCTCTGTTCATTCTTTCTGTAGTTGTATTTTTTGGATGTTTGACCTCCAGGATAAAACTGTTAATTTCTTTGTTTCCCCCCATTCTTCATGTTATACTTTCTGGTTTTCTTTTCAGCTTTTGTGATACTATGTTTTAATTTTTGGTAGTACATTTGTGAGTTACTAAATAATTGTCTTGTTTCAGAATGTTCTTTTTTTGTAGACTTGTGTTCTTTTTTAATACAATTTTCTTTTAGATAATTGTAGATTTGCATGCAGTTGTTAAGAAAAAATGCAGAGATTTCATACCTACTTTGTTTCCTCTGATGGCAGTATTTTGTTAAACTACAGTAAGATTTCAGAGTTATAATATTGATACTGATACCCCCTCTTCTTGATCAAGTCACCTTATTGATAGACACTTGGGCTCCTTCCATAATTTGGCTACTGCAAATAATACTGCTATAAACATGGGATGCATACATATTTTAGAATTACTGGATCATGTGGTAATTCTATTTGTAACTTCTTGGGGAACTTCCATACTGTTTTCCAGAATGGCTCCACCAGTTTGCATTTTTACCAACAGTGAACAGTGGTTTCTTTTTCTCCACATTCTCACCAACACCTGTTGTTTCTTGTGCTGTTAATTTTAGCCATTCTGACAGATGTGAGGTGGTATCTCATTGTGGTTTGGATTTGCATTTTCCTCATAATTAGTGATGTTGAGCGTCTTTTCATGTCTGTTGGCCATCTGTGTATCTTCTTTTGAGAAATGTCTATTCATGTTTTCTGGCCATATTCTCTTGGATAATTTTTTGAATTATATTAGTTCTTTATACATTTTGGGTACTAACCCTTTATTGTTGCATGTGTCATTTGCAAATATCTTCTCCCATTGTGTAGGTTGCCTTTTCATTTTGTTGCTTGTTTCCTTTATTGTGCGGAAGCTCTTTATTTTGATGGAGTCCTAATAGTTTATTTTTTCTTTTGTTTCCCTTGCCTCGGGAGACATATCTAGAAAGATGTTGCTGTGGCCAATATGAAAGAAAATACTGCTTGTGTGCTCTCTTCTACGATAGTCTTCCTTTCAGGTCTCACATTTAGGTCTTTCATCCATTTTGAGTTTATTTTTACATATGGTATATTAAAGTGGTCCAATTTCATTCTTTTGCATGTCCACTTTTCCCAACACCATGTATTGAAGAGACTGTCTTTTTCCCATTGCATATTCTTGCCTCCTTTGTCAGAGATTACTTGACCACATAGGTGTGGGTTCATTTCTGGGTTTTCTCTTCTGTTCCACTGATCTCTGTGCCTGTCTTTGTGGCAATACCATACTCTTTGGATTACCACAGCTTTGTAGTATAACTTGAAATCTGGATTGTAATACCTCCAGCTTTACTTTTATTTTTGAAAATTTCTTTGGCTCTTTGGAGTCTGTCCTTCCATACAAGTTTTAGGATTGTTTACTTTCATTCTGTGACAATGCTGTTGGTATATTGATAGGATTGCATTAAATATGTAGGTTGCTTTGGATCATACAGACATTTTTTTTAAAGATTTTTATTTATTTGTCAGAGAGTGAGAGAGCGCAAGCAGAGAGAGCAGCAGGCAGAGGGAGAGGGAGAAGCAGACTGCCTGCCGAGCAAGGAACTGGATGCGGCACTCCATCCCTGGACCCTGGGATCATGACCTGAGCCGAAGGCAGCTGCTTAGCCAACTGAGCCACCCAGGTGCCCCCATAGAGACATTTTAATGATTTTTGTTCTTCCAACCCATGAGCATAGAATATATTTCCATTCGCTTGTGTTGTCTTCAATTTCTTTCATCCATGTTTTACAGTTTTTAGAGTACAGTTTTCTGAAATGAGTGTCTTGTAGGCAGCATATAAATGGGTCATGCTTTTTTTTAAATCCATTCTGTCGCCCCGTGTATTTCAATTAAAGTGTTTACTCCATTTACATTCAAGGTAGTTATTGATAAGTATGTTTGTATTGTCATTTTGTTACTTGTTTTATGGTTGCTTTTGTAATTCTTTGTTGTTCTTGTGCTCTTTTCTCTTACACTTTGTTGGTTTTTTAGCGATTAACTTGGATTCCTTTTTTTTGTTTGCATATCTATTACTGGTTTTTGATTTGTGGTTACCATTAGGGTTGTATACAACATCTTACCCGTGTAGTAGTCTATAGTAAATTGATGGTCACTTAAGTTTGAACCCATTCTTTACACCTATCCTCACCATGGTTTAAGTATATGGTGTCATACTTTACATTCTTGGATTCTCTTAATTCCTTGACAAATTTTTATAGATACACCTAATTTTACTGCTTTTGTTTTTCCTACTTTCCTTACTCCTGATTATGGTGTTTCCTTTCTACTCAGATAGTACTTTTAACATTTCTCGTAGGGCTAGTTTAGTGCACATGTATTCCTTTAACTTTTGTTGGGGAAACTCTTGATCTCTCCTTGTATTCTGAATGATAGTCTCCCTGGGTGAAGTGTTCCTGGCTGCAGGCTTTCTTCTTACAATGCTTTGAATATATCACACCACTCTCTTCTGGCATGCAGAGATTCTGCTGAAAAATTAGCTCATAGCATAATGGGGCTGCCCTTGTATGTAAATGCTTTGCTTTCCCTTGATGCTCTTGAAATTCTCTCTTTATCACTACATTTTGCCATTTTAGTTAGTCTCTACCTTGGTGTGGATTTCCTCAGGTTATTTTTACTGGGGACTCTGTTACTTTTGGATCTGGATTTCTGTTTCCTTCCCCTGATTCAGGAAATTTTCAGCTATTATTTCTTCAAATAAATTTTCTGGATGCTGGATTTTTTTTCATTACCAAATATAATGCCTTTCTGATTCATCCAAGTGGTTATGTTTATCAATAGCTGATTCCTTTCATTGCTTCATGATATTTGTTACTGTGGATATACAACCATTTGCTTAGCTGCTCACCTATTGAATGGCACCTGGGCTCATTCCCATTCTTGGCTATTATAGATAGATACACTATGATCATTTACGTACAGGCTTTTATGGGAGTATAAGTTTTCATTTCTCTAGGATAAATACCCAAGAAGATAATTGCTAGGTCATGTGGTAATTGTATGTTAATTTGAAAAGAAATTGCCAAACTGTTTTTCAGATTCTTTCTACTATGTTACTATGTTATTACTACTCTGTTATGTTTGTACCGGTAATGTACCAGTTACATTTGTACCAGTTTCTCAGCAATCTTGCCAGAATTTGGTGTTCTCATTTTTTTTTTTTACTTTAGCCATTTTAATAAGTGTGTAGTGCTATCTCATGGTTTTCATTTTGTATTTCCTCGATGATTATGAATTGGAATATCTCTGTGTGATTTGTTTGCAATCTGTGTATGTTCTTTATTGAACTGTCTCTGTCTTTTGCTTTTTTCCTATTTGGATTATTACCTTAACATTGAGTTTTGGGGTTTTTCCTTAATTTATTCTAGATACTGTTCCTTTGTCAGATATAAGGCTTGCAAAAAATTTCTAAAAGTCTACAGTTTATCTTTAGATCCTCTTTACATGGGCTTTCAGGGTGCAAACGGCATACACCCAATTTATCAAATTTCCCTTTTAGGGATGGTGATTTTATGTCAAGTCTAAGAGCATGTCACCTAAGCTTAGATCTTGAAATTTTTCTTCTAGAATTTTTCTAAGTGTTGTATTTTTTATTTTAAATCTGTAATCCATTTTGATTTAATTTGTGTTAAAAGTGTGAGGTTTAGGTCAATTTTTTTTTCTTATGGGTGTCCAGTTGCTACAGCAGCATTTGTTAAAATGGTTACCTTTCCTCCATAGAATGGCTCTTGCACTTTTATAAAAAAAAAAAATGTTCGAGCACATTTCTGTGAGATTATTTCTTGGTTCTTGCTTTGGTCCATTGACTTACCTGTCTGTCCCTCTGTCTATACTAAACTGTCTTGGTTAGTATAGCTATATAGTAGGTTGTAATATCAGATAGGATTGATCTTTTATTATTGTCTTAGAAGTTCTTGAGATCTGGAATGTAAAAGTTATGGTTTATGTAGCATATCATTATGTCTAGTTTTGTAACAAGTTTGTGATTAACTGGCAGTGTGAAGTTTTTAGACTTATTACTAGTAAGTAAAATAAAACTTGGATAAGGATGAGATACTTTTTATATACTTCTTTTTATGAGCCAGGATTTAAAGCTATACCCACATTATCCCTTTTTGTATTTTATTGTAGTAAAATATGCCTAAAATGTAAAAACCATTATTAAGTGCACAACTTAGTGGCACATTGTATGTTCACAGTATCGTGCAACCATCACTACTATCCATTTCCAGAACTTTTTCATCATCCCAAATAGAAGCTCTGTATTCATTAAGGAATAACTCCCCAGTCTCCCCTCCCTTTAGTACCTAGTAACAACTATTATATTTGGTGTCTCTCTGAATTTGCCTATTTGTCCTTTTGTGTCTTGTTTATTTCCCTTAGCACAGTGTTCCAGTTTCATCCATACTGAGCGTGTATCCGAACTGCATTTCTTTTCATGGTTAAATAATATTCCAGTATGGTATATACAACATTTTGTTTAGCTGTTCATGTGTTTATAGACTTGGGGTATTTCCACTTTTTGGCTTGTTATGTGTTTTAAAATTTTTTAACTTATTACAGAACTTATTATTGTGAGATAATTATAATTCCTTTTAACCTATTCAGCAGAGGTTAAACAGATACCTAAAGGTCTCACAGACATCAGGTAGATTTGAAAGAGTTTGAACTGATGCATATCTTGAACCAAAGAGATGCAAGTCATCAGATAAATGATCTTTAAATATTAGGAGTTGCCTCAAAATGAGGAAAGATTCTGAGGAGCCTCTGATACTGACTCTTGAAACCCCCAAGTTTAACCAGGGAAGCTTCCCCTTTTTGTGATTTACATTTCGCTTAAACAAAATATCATGTATCTAAAATCAGTGAAAAGGGCGCCTGGGTGGCTCAGTGGGTTAAAGCCTCTGCTTTCGGCTCAGGTCATGATCTCAGGGTCCTGGGATCGAGGCCCGCATCGGGCTCTCTGCTCGGCAGGGAGCCTGCTTCCTCCTCTCTCTCTGCCTCTCTGCCTCCTTGTGATCTCTCTCCCGCTGTGAAATAAATAAATAAAATCTTTAAAAAAAAAAAATAAAAAAAAATAAAATCAGTGAAAAGAAGTGCTTTAAATGAAATGAAGATCTTTTCTATCTCAAAATTTAGAAATTTTTGACAATATTTATATTACTGGGGAACAAATGCTTTAAAGTATGGAAGGTGATTGTACAACTTAGGATGAGAAAAGGGATACAGTTACTTAAGTTGAAGAATCTTTGTGTGGAAAAATTGTACAGTATGCTCCAGAGATTACTTAGTCTCAAATCTTGTGCATCTTTCTGGGTCATTTTTACCTTACATCACCTTCGAGCTATTTTACAATGGCATTTGTAGAAAATTGGTAATAAAGCGAAAAATTCTTGTCCATAGAAATGTGACTAAATCTCATCTGGTGGAAGGCAATTAATTTTTACCCTGCAGAAAGATAGTTTTTCACATTCTTATAAATGCATTTCAGAATTCCGATTGAGCTAGGTAAGTGAGGTCAGCATTTTACTGGTGATAGCATCTTAATGGATCCCCCATCAATGAATAACTTAAAGTCCTTTATATGTGTTTGTTTTATATTTGTATGAGTCATGATATTACTTCCCCTCCTTTTTTCTTTTAATAATCACTTAATTAACCCATTAATTTAGAGTTTCAGTAACTAGTCCAAGGCCTGGAGATGAGTTCTTGGCCAAGACTGGGAGAAATTCCCAAGAGAATGAAATTCCTTCTTAGGTGCCCAGAGGAGCTTACAAAAACCCTCACAGAACTCTAGAGTTGTGCAAGTGGCATCAAGATGTCCCAAGTTCCTTCCACGTTTGTCTTCACATTGTAGAGAATGAAGTCAAAGCTCAGGAGCTCCACTAACATGCTCAGAGTCATCTAGCAAGGGACTTACAGAGTTAAAGGCAATTCCAAGACTCAACTTATATCCCTTAGCTTCACAGTAATGGAATTCTGGCTTGGACTGCAGTTTTCCATGTAATCACAAAACATACAACTTTTGTAAATCCAAGCAGAGAATGTTTGGAATAGTCAGAAAAGGAGTTTCACTGATAGAATTGTGTTTTCTGAACTCTATGAACACATTGACCCAACCCAAGCAACAATTTGCCTCTACTTTCATAAATTTTTACCTTGAGATGCATGAAATAACTTTGTGACTTTATTTCTGTCATATAAGTTATTCATGTAGTTGGTTTTGTGATAAATAAATATTGGCATCCTCGGCATTTTAGGCTAATGGTGTTGAGGCAAGTATATTCAAAATGGGTTGCATTATTTAAAATGTTAAAGTTTATTCTGTATTTTTGCTTTATAAATAACCCGGAAGGATGTTAAAGATGAACAGAGTTAGAACTGAACCTATCAATAATGAATCAGAAGACTTTAACTTAGAAAATTCAATTTAACTGTGGAGGAAATAAATGTTTTCCTCCCTGAAGGAAAAAAAAGGTCATGGACCTAACTTACAAGATCATTTTCTCAATAAATACACTATAGATAGCATATGTGACATTTCTGTGCAAAAGCAAATTTGTTATTATAATTTCATCATGGGTAGTAGGTAGAATACAGATATACAGAAAGAAAAAAATAAATGTATGCATCTCAGTCTTGTTGGTACTGTTACTTTCAAATGGTTTCTCACTCTAGCATACAGGGTTGTTTTTATACTTTTTGATAGTCCTTCTTCCTTCCGAATACTTATGCTGAGCTCCTTCCCTCTCTCTCTCACTTTGAACCTAGAGGACTTAGGCATCTGTGTCGTCACTGTCGAATTCATAGCAACCTTACACTTGTTCGTGTAGTTACTCATTCAACACATGTATTGAGAACCTTTATGAACCAGGGTCTGAGCTGGATATTATCACTTATCTTAGGTCTTGAAGGATGAAGATTAAAGGTAGAAAGAGAATATCAGGAAGTGGCAGCAGTATGTGCAAAGGCATGGGATAGTGAAAGGACATGACATCTTTCAGAAAAGTGTTGATATTTAAAGCATAAAGAATTGAGGTTGGAGAGAAAGTATGCTCTGATAAGAAATCCGGTCATGTTGTCACTTAAAATACGTTATGCCTTTTCTTTCTAGCTGGATTATGTACCTGGACCCTAGAGATGACATTGTATATTGATTTTTGGATGTTTTTATATTAATTCTTGGATATGGCGAATGAAATAGGGNTATGCTCTGATAAGAAATCCGGTCATGTTGTCACTTAAAATACGTTATGCCTTTTCTTTCTAACTGGATTATGTACCTGGACCCTAGAGATGACATTGTATATTGATTTTTTGGATGTTTTTATATTAATTCTTGGATATGGCGAATGAAATAGGGTAATAATGTTGTGACGAGTATCGCTGAGGTTCTTTCAATATACATTCTCTCCTCTTCCCCTGTAGAGAACCCCACACTCTGGCAGGCATATGGTAGGACAAAGGTCTGTAGATGGGTTATGTGCACACATGAATGAATCCCCATGAACATAGTTTCTAACTCAAAGGCCCCTGCACAGCAGCAAGTCCATGAAAGCACTGACTTAATATTTTGTTCTCTGCTGTTCCTCAGGACAGTGCCAACCATGTTGCAGGTATGGGAAAAGCCTTTGTTGAGTTGATTAAACAATTAATTTATTCAGTGAAGAGAGTTGGAATGATAGGGCTTTGTAAAGAAAGAAAATGCTTTCCTCAAAAAAATATGTACAACTTGTAATTCAGAGGACATTCCTGGAAACTAAAAAAGAGAATTCAGCACACAGGTTGAGATATGACACATTTTCCTTCACATGTGCTGGGACATGAGGGTGAAAGGTAGTCTCCAAGTGACTCATTTCCTGGGTAACATGAAAGAGAAAATGATAGATGGAAAAATGGCACAAGGAAGATAGAAAAACTTATATGTCAAAGAGAAAAATAGATTTCAACAAAAAAAGCCGCAGAAAGGACCAGTTAGTTGCTGGTTGGATAATTAATCAAAGAGCACATTGCAGCAAGAAAAACTGCACTGGTAAGACTATAAAGAGGAGGATGGGTCCTGATGCTCTGGAGTTGAGGGTTTTAAATCGGTATGACTGTGTGTGTAAGTGAGAGATTAATCCTACTTTCCCAATGCGAAGCTGAGGTGCAGAACCCAGGTCCTGCGGATCAGGCCTCGACTTTGGTTTCGTATGAACATCTTTTAAAAAGACAAGGTCAGGGGCGCCTGGGTGGCTCAGTGGGTTAAAGCCTCTGCCTTCGGCTCAGGTCATGATCTCAGGGTCCTGGGATCAAGCCCGGCATCGGGCTCTC
Organism: Ailurus styani; assembly: GCA_002007465.1. Lineage (NCBI taxonomy): Eukaryota > Metazoa > Chordata > Mammalia > Carnivora > Ailuridae > Ailurus > Ailurus styani. The sequence goes on along the minus strand of LNAC01000996.1, from coordinate 232,934 downwards.
TGCTTGGCAGGAAGCCTGCTTCCTCCTCTCTGCCTACTTGTAATCTCTCTCTCTGTGTCAAATAAAAAAATAAAAAAAATAAAAAACAAGGTCAGATGTGCCCTATTTTATGTTTTTAGTATTACGGTGAAAACTGAATTTATCCAGAGAAACTTGATAGGATATATTATTAAAACACTCAAAATAATTAGAGGAACTCACCTGTGGAATGAAACTCTGGAAAAATATTTAATAAGGGCACTTACTTAGTGCGCCAACATGGGGTGTGCTGTGAAGGGGAAAAAATGATGCGGAGGAGAGGAGCTGCCCTTGCCCTAATGGATCTTCCATTCAAAGGAAAGAGAGTGAAATACACACACACACACACACACACACACACACACACTCTCTCTCTCTCTCTCTCTCTCTCTCTCTAACTGAAGAAATTAATAGCCACTTTCTCTTGCTTGTAAAAGAAATGACCGAAAAGGGCGAGGAACTGATACAGAGTGAAGGAATCCTCTTGAATAGTGTGGTTGTGAAAGCTTTTTGAGAAGGGGAAATTAAGCTGGTACCTTAAGAAAAGAAGCGAGTGGGGAAATAGAGTTCCTGGCAGAGGGAATATGTGGAAGGTCTTTCTAAGTCGAGGATTGCAGACAGCTCACACGTGCAAGTTACAGTGAATTGGGAGGAAGGTGGACTAGGTTTGGAACAGAGGAGAGGGTAGACGATGATGAGCTTCACAGTCCATGGCATTGGAAAGCTTTTGAAGAAGAACAAAAATAGGGCAGTGAGCCCTCTTCGTTGTTTCGTGAATGAGTATCAGGAATTAAAATAGACTGACTTGTTCAGCAGTATATCCACTCATTTGAGTCCTATTTAGAAAAATGCCTCCTGGAAAAGTATTCATATTTTTGCTAAGCCAAAATAAGACTGTTGTACTTCTGTATGCGGCTAGGAACAAAATTCATAGCTGTATATAGGTTAACTATTTTATTAACTGCATGCATTCATGTTTTGGGGGAAATGATTTGAACTTGCTGACTTTGAATGCACAAGTCACACTGAAACTTTTCATTCTGCAAATTTCATATGTACTTACCTTGATCTAGAGCTGAATGCTCTGGGATACTTTGCTTTCTTAGAGCAGAAGGTAAATGACAGGTTAAAATGATAAAACTACTTAATCTAAGTGACTTACCCCCTTCCTGTTCTTAAGGCATCAAGTTTGGGTATAAAGCAGTATTTCCAAAAATTGTTGTTTGTGCATCACAGACATAATTTTGCAGTTTCCAAGTATTATTACTTGCTTTTTCTTGAGCAATGATATGTAAGGAACTACAGGTCTGATGGGCTGGTTATATACTTTTAGAGCACATTAAAATGAGTGCATGACAACACCAAAAATCATTGTTTATCATCTTTCAAGTAAAATTATCTTGGTTGGGTATTACCAATGCTTCATAAAACACAATTCGGGGAAAATTTGGTACCCACTGATGAGACCGTTTTGTTGTAGAGGCTAATTATGTACCTACACCATCCCTTGGGTGGACAGACATAGCATCTGTGCCTTCTGAAAAATCAGTAGCAACAAAGCATGACAGAAACATAAGCAGAAATTAAGCCCAACCCTAGTCTAATAATTTGTACTCCCTGTGAACTGTTGAAGCCTGGGGCAATTCAACACAATCTGTTGACAGTACATGAATTACTGTTGGGCACTCTCAGCCAAGGGAACCTCCAAATTTCAGTTCTGCTTGAGGTCACTGGGAAAAACTTGTTAACCACACCGATCAGGAGCTCGTGACTACAGAAGGCGAGCAAAGAGCAGCATGACTCATATGGATAGACCCTTCTCACCTCTGGCTTCTCCATGTAAAACATGCTTGGTTACGCAGAAGTCTTTTGCCTGCAGGCAATTAAGAAATTAAACACTTGAGAGAGTAGGAAATAAATTCAGTTAAGAGCAAGATTCACATTGAGCCTACTTAGGATGAGGTAGAGAGTCTCCGTCATCAAGGAGGTAAGCCAAATATTAATTGTGCTGAAATTCCATCAGAAGGTCTCCTTTAACTCTCTCACCTCAAGAGGCAGACATACAGTTTGTCAAACTAAAAGGCAGAAATTCACTTGTTAAGCCTAATGTAACCTTGAGAAACATTCTTTAAAACAAAGTGCTCAGAAGATCAATAGCATTACAAATGGGAGGCTGAGCTAAAGGTTAGAAGTAGAATGTACCATGATAAGCTCTTATGGGGCTTTCTAATAATTTACTTCTCGTTTCTTTTTTAGTAGGAATCCTGTTTCACAGTCCTCTTTCCTTCTCTTGCTCCCTCTTCTGTTATAGTTAGACTATATTTTAAATGAGCGCACCAGGGAATTTTAGAGATACACCATTATTGTAAAAAGTATGTCCTATAATTAAAAGTGTCCTTGTAAAAAAAACATGAAAATTTCAACCTCTGTTTTTTCCGTGTTTGTTTTAACCGAACAAACACTCCTGGAGTGTCTAGGGTGCGCTGTAGTTGTTGCTGTCAGTTTAAGGATGAACATGATTGACCTTGACCCTTAATCTGAAGGACCTTCCAGTCTATAATGGGGCGTGGTGATAGATGTAGGAGGTACCTACCAAGAGCTTAATGACCTGGTGGAATGTGATGTGAGCTCTACGGAGGTTTAGAAGGCATGCCACGACCTTGTGTGCTTGCTTGTTCTGGCCTTAAGAGCACTGGGGGTAGAACTCTTTCCCTAAACTTCAAATTTGTTATTCCCATTTCAGCTTTATATTCACCCTTGGAGAACCAGGGAAACAGAAACAACCCATACCTAACACTTAATAGAATTCACAAGTATACCACCTTGAGCACATGCTAAGTTGTATAAATAGTCCTCTTTTTTTTTAAAAGGGAATTACCTTTTGTCTTTATGTCACTGGATTCAGTCTTCTCTCCCCATTTTGAACCCCTGAGGGTCAGCTCCCCATTAAGATGACTGCCCCTGTTTCAGTGTCCAGAACCATGAAACACATTCAGTGGGTTTTTTTCCAATGGAATAATAATGAGAATATGAAGCTCAGGATATATAGGTGAAATCTTGACAACTTTTACGAGGAGCTGCAAGGAGACTGGCTCTGAGAAGACTTTCTTTCTTTCTTTTTTTTTTTTTTAAAGATTTTATTTATTTATTTGACAGAGAGAGAGAGATCACAAGCAGGCAGAGGGAGAGGGGGAAGCAGGTTCCCCGCTAAGCAGAGAGCCTGATGCGGGCCTCGATCCCAGGACCTTGAGATCATGACCCGAGCCGAAAGCAGAGGCTTTAACCCACTGAGCCACCCAGGCGCCTGAGAAGACTTTCTATGGAACTCACTACTCAGTGCTTGTAATTTTTGGCGTGTGTCATCAAGATGTGAAGGGATATGGCAGTGTTCCCGGAAACATAATTTGTTCATAGTTTAATATTGTCCCGTTGAAAGTACATGCAAAACAAAATCTTTCTTGATTGGCATTTGGATTAGAAAAGAATAGGTAACAGTGAGTAGAGACGAGCAGTATGATAAAATAGGTCTTTCTTATACCTGTCAGCAGCTGCCTGGCATAGCCTGTGATCACCCTTCGATTTGACCTCCCAACAGCCTATCCCTGAGACAAGGGGAACTCTGAGAGGTTAAGAAAATTTCCCAGGAAAAGAGAATCTGTAAGGCTCAAAGCCGGGACTGTGGTCTGGATCCCATTTTCTAGCTCCATTTTCTGGTCCTAAAACCACACACCATCTCTAAGATGCAAGCTCTACCACTTTAACCATGAAATTAGGTCCTGCCAACACTGTCCTTTCTGTGAACAACAAAGACCAATCCACATCATGTAAAAATACTTCTGCTAGTCAGAATTTCCAAGGTGCTTCTTAGCCATTATTTCCATAGAGTTTTGAGTGACTCATCGGATTAATCAGAAAGGAGCTGAGTCAGCCATCTTCTACTCGATTGCCTTTTCCCCTGGCCTAGGGTCTATTTTCATTGATTGTGCTTCTCAACTGTTCACTCTTACGTTGTCAAATATTGTCATATTAAGTGGTTTAGTTCCATTGAGCGACTTCAGCTGCAGCGAAAGGAACTGCATTAGTCAGAAATTTGTCATAATTGGACGTGAAACCAAAATGCTTACCTCATGAGCAACCGCTGGTCTGTTTTATCCTCGAGTGGCCTCTGCTCTTCAGCAGTCCAGAATGTGCGCCCCTCTGTGCCACCGTGCCTTTTCCCCACTTGAGATTAACACGTGTGCCTGTGTTTTAAACATACGTGTGCGTATGTTCTTGCATTCTGTGGATACGCGTGGATCTTTCAGCTGGTTTGCTACTGGTGGGAGATTCTATGAAAAGGTGCTCTTGGGAAAGAAAAATGAAAAGAAAAAGGAGCCATACATGGTTTGAAAAAGAGAGTAATGACATGTTTTCAGTGTTTGCAACTTGACAAAATGTAAATTGTCCATATGATCAGTGAAAGAGAAAAAAGGGGAAACATTAGGGACTTAGCATTTCTTCTTTAGATTCTCTTCTAGAGATGAACTATTTCAATACCTCATTAGTGGATGTCAAGGGCGGTGCAACATTTATCTCAACCTAATGAACTGGTACCATTGTGATAGGGGTGTATTATTATCATTTTACTTGTTTAATTTGGGTCATATTTTCTTAGCTGAAAAATGCATTGTACACAATGGTGAAAATGCTCCCAATGGGCAAACACTGGTTCTTAAAAGGACAAAAATCCTACTCATTTTGTGTATCAGGCATTGGTATACATAGAAAACATACATAAACGTATATAGGTATATATGTATGGATATTACAATTTTTATGAATATCTATGTTATCTGGGTATATCTGTGATACTAAAATTTTATAGTGGGGGCAACTTGGAAAACAATGTCTGAAAAGTCCCCTTAGGGAGTGATAATGAAAAAGTGGTTGAGAAACACCACTCTAGACATAGTGATCTTTATTTTTTTTTAAAATGTAGATCCCCAAAAATAAGTCTGGTTATGGTCTGTCACTATACAGAGATATTACAATATTATTGAGTATATTCCTTGTGCTGTACATGATATCCCCATGACTAATTTTTTTAGCTGGAAGTTTGAATCTCTTAATCCCCTTTACCTATTTCACATGCCCTGCAAACCGCCCACCTCCCCACCCCCACAACACTTCCTCTGACTGGTAACCAAAAGTACCTATGAGTCTGTTTCTGTTCTGTTTTGTTTGTTTTTAGACTCCATGTATAAATGAAATCATCTGGTAACATGTTTCTCTGATCACTTTAACTTAGCATTATATCTTTCGGTCCATCTGTGTTGTTGGAAGTAGCAAGATTTAATTCTTTTTTATGCCTGAGCAATATTCCAGTGTTTGTGTGTGTGTGTGTGTGTGTGTGTGTGTGTGTGTGTGTGTGTACACCCCATATGTTTTTATCTGTCCATCAATGGGGCATTAGATGGCTTTTGTAGCTTTGCTTTGTACTATTGCTGCAATAAACCTAAAAATGCATGTATTTCCTCGAATTGGTGTTTTTGTTCTCTTTGAAGAAATACCTAGTAGTATAATTGCTCAAGTGTAGGGTAGCTCTATTTTCAACTTTTTGAGGAGCCTTCATATTGTCTTCCAGAGTGGCTGCACCAGCTTGCATTCCTAGTGTTGCCCTTTCTCTGCATCCTTGCGGAGTATTGTTATTTCTTATCTTATTGACAACAGTCATTCTGACAGGTGTGAGGTGGTACCTCATTGTTCTGATTCACATTTTTCTGATGAGTGATGACAAGCACCTTTTCCTTGCCTGTTTGGCCATCTGATGTCTTCTTCTGGAAGATGTCTGTTCATGTCCTCTGCCCATTTTTTAATTGGCTTGGTTTTTTGATACTAAGTTGTATATATTCTTTAAACTTTTTGGATTTTAACCTCTTATCAGATCCATGATTTGTAAATATTTTCTCCAAGTTTAGGTTTAAACTAAACCTTAGTTTAGATTTACTCATTTTATTGATGGTTTCCTTTGCTGTGCAAAAGCTTTTTAGTTTGTTGTAGTCCCGGTTTTTTATTTTTGCTTTTCTTGTCCTTGCCTGAGGAGACTAGTCCAAAAATACTGCTAAGACTGATGTCCAAGAACCTACTGCCTATATTTTCTCTAGGAGTTTTATGGTTTCAGGGTCTTACGCTCAAGCCTTTAATCCATTGTGAATTTATTTTTGTCTGTGGTATAAGTTAATGGTCCAGCTTCACTGTTTTGCATGTAGCTGTCCAGTTAGACATGACAGTTCCTAAGGTCATTTCAATGCTATCATTCAATGATTATGGACTTTCACATCTTGGATGTTATTATTTTTCTAGGATTAAAGAAATCGAGATAAAGATAATGTTTTAAAAATGAGCAATGCAACATCATTAGCAATACCAGTGATGCGGCTTAGAGGTTGTAGACTTGCTCGGTGTAGTAAGTTTTCTGGGAGAAATTTAAGAAGGGTACGCAATTTCATTTCTTTCAGATTTGAAGATGTGTAGATTTGCATGGCAGCTAGAATCTGGAAGTAGGGGTGAGGTGGAAAGCACTGGGCAGAAACCTGGGAGAATTTTTGATAGAATTCACTTGTAAATGTGCCAGGTTCTGTGTATTGTCATTACAGTTTGAGGAATATTTAATCCTAAATGTTTGTGCAGTTACTCATCTCATTTCTTTGATATATTACATAAGCAATTTGAAAAAGGCATAAAATAAAAAAAAAGAAAATGACAAATTGATAATCATTTTATATTGCCTTGGTAATTGCATGTTGCTTTGTGCATATAAAATAAATAGCCATTGTTCTGTATTCCTTGTACTGCAAGTGAAGCTGAAGGAGTTAAAAATGAATTTCAAGGGCATCCTTTTGGCTTTTCGATGGGGATGGTGTGTGGCAGTGTACTCCTAGGGCTCTTCGGCATATAACCATAGACACACACTGTTAGAGTCATACCACTTTGATTTATAGATGCTTTCAGAAATACAGCTTACACTGTTAATGTACTTAGAAAAGGCTAGTAAAAATCAGAGTCCCGCCTCCATAAAATATAAGTTTCATTACCTGACTCAGGGAAATGAGTGTCTCTCCACTTCGGAACACAACTCTACCACTCAAGCGCAAGTCACGGATCATTTATTAATGTAAAAATGACGAGAATAGATGGAAAAGGATAATCACTAGTCCAGTTAATTAGCGAACAAGGACATACACAAACATCCTGGAAAGTGTGGTTGTTTTTACTTACTTATTAAATGGAGAAAGAATTGAGTCATGAAGCAAATTTACTGGGATCCTTAAGATCTAAGTAACAAAAATCAGAAAAATCAGATATGAGAAGGAGTAGTATACCTTTTTGTTTATTCCATTCCTTTGTCAGTAAAAATTATAAGAATTCTTTTTTTTTTTTTTTTTTTTTAAGATTTTGTTTGTTTACCTAACAGGCAGAAAGACCGAGCAGGGCTCTATCCAAGGACCCTGGGATCATGGCCTGAACTGAAGGCAGACACTTAATGACTGAGCCACCCAGGCGCCTCAATTTTAAGAATTCTTAAACTACAATGCCAGTCATGATTTAGCAGATAGATAATGAATGCAAGTCTAGATGTGTCATCTGGGACTCTTATTGAGAACACTGTCCCCGTTTCACAGTTAATTATGGCTCTCTCTTCATCTTCAGGTGACATTTAATACATTTTGTATTAGGTATATATAGGACTTTATTTAACAAATATTTGTAGAACATTGATGCTGTCAATAGGATATTTATAATTTTTTTCCAGAAACATAGAGAGTATTTTTTTTCAAAGCTTATTATGCACATTTTTTTGTTTGTTTATTTGTGCTTTGGGCTTCTAACTGGGGGATTGATGTACAACTTGAACACTAAATTCCTAATTTTTTATTCATTTCCTGCGAGCCAACTAAAAGAGATTGTGTGTGCGTACCCATGTATGTACTGCCAAATATCAAGCCATATCTTAGCTATAGTATTTAGTGGCACTTCAGGCTCACAAAATATATTTTCAGGAAGATTTATTTCAGATTGCAAAAAATTTTGATTCTTCCATTGAAGGAATAGTTGTTTCTATATAAGGATGATAAATTTGTTTTTCTTTAATAATTTTATCTGTTTTTGCCACCACTAGGCCTTGTTAACTCCCTGAGCTTTTAACATGAAATGCCATTCACCAGGAATGGCAGTATTTGTGATAGGACCCAGAAACTGGGGCGCCTGGGTGGCTCAGTGGGTTAAAGCCTCTGCTTTCCGCTCAGGTCATGATCTTGGGGTCCTGGGATCGAGGCCCACATCGGGCTCTCTGCTCAGCAGGGAGCCTGCTTCCTCCTCTCTCTCTCTCCGCCTGCCTCTCTGCCTCCCTGTGATCCCTCTCCCTCTGTGAAATAAATAAATAAAATCTTAAAAAAAAAAAAAAGGACCCAGAAACTGAGTTGGCTCATTGAATTAATTTGTTTTAGGGTTCTTTATCATGCTTCTTTTTTTTTTTTTTAAAGATTTTATTTATTTATTTCACAGCGGGAGAGAGATCACAAGGAGGCAGAGAGGCAGAGAGAGAGGAGGAAGCAGGCTCCCTGCCAAGCAGAGAGCCCGATATGGGCCTCGATCCCAGGACCCTGAGATCATGACCTGAGCCGAAAGCAGAGGCTTTAACCCGCTGAGCCACCCAGGCGCCCTGTCATGCTTATTATTGCCATGAAGTCTGATGCTCTTCAAAACGGAGTAAATCAATTTTGTGGGTTTGGGATTTGATCAAGATCACCCGAATCTAGATGCCTTGCCCTCCACATTATCCCTTAAAAATGGTTTTCTTTTAGCTCAATGACACTCCTAAAAAATTCACATATTCTACTTTAAACATCAGAAGTCTTGTAGGATCCCTCCAAAGCTGAAAAACTCAATGTATCATCCATGTGGACTACAGAAAATGAGCATTTGGTATTTTGAGTGGAGTCCTTACCTCCTCAGTTGAACTGACTTCTTTCAGCTTCTGTGTTAGCCACAGAGAGAGCACTGCCACTGGTTAGGGTGACTGTATATAAGTTCATCATGGGCAGTGGGCGGTGATGGGTTCTTTGGAGTTGAGAAATGAAAGGAAGAGAAAGAAAAGAAAGTACATAAGGGCACTTGTGTTAAATATGTGAATTCTGTTCTCTGATCAAGTTTCTCAATCGAATGTCAGATAATGGCCCTATTCTTCTCCACATTTATGTGCTATTTTTATGGTTCTCATTTCTTCTCTGTAATATTGGGGCAGTACCAGGAACTTCCCAGGATATTGCAAATGGAACCTGCACAGTAGTGGTATTGTTCAAGTGAGAGGAGAAATAGAACCAGGGGGGAAACTTGGAAAGAAAATTGTCCTCGGGGGTAAAGGCATGTTATTTTTAATCTTAGAAGGCTGTTTTAAAATGAAGGATTGTTAAGACGACAGTAACTATGACTTGCCATATTATTTGATATCTGAACTCACTTTAGGTTAAATCTATAATTGGACCACCTGGACTAGAACCGTGAGGGGCCTTCGGTTGTGAATGTGTGTTTGACAACTTAATTCTCTCTGGAAATTTTCAAGTAGAAAGGCTTACGCTTCCTCAGGGGACCAAAAGCAGTAGCTCAGTCCTGCCAGGACAAGAATTCCTTAGCTTTGTGTCTGACTTGCTTGATCTTCCTTTGCTTCCCTGTGCTCATTTGTAAAATGTGAATTGAAGAATTAATTTACCTCTCAAGGTAATATCGATGGAACCGAGAAAAATGGTTGTAGAACATTTTGAATATAGAAAGACCTATGTAAATGTCAAATTATAATGACAAACTGGGTAACCCAATTATCTATTACAACACTTCCCACTGTTTGATTAACCGAACAAAGATTAACCATATTTCTTAGACAGCATCCTTCAAAAAGTGTGCAGCTTGCTCTGGTAGACTGTCACATTGAAATTTTAATGGTGAAAGGTGTCACATCTTGACAACCTTTTAAGCTTGTTTATGTTTATGAATTATATTATAAAAAGTCATTTCATTTAAATTACAGGTTCTGAGTGGAGACTTGGTTTTTATTCAAGACTGAAGTCTTTTTATCACTGTGGGCCATATTTTGCCTTAATTTGGTCACCAGAGTGGAACCCAGGTCAAAGTTGAACTTTTGTTCTATTTTTGTTGTAAAAATGCCAAACCTAATTCACTATAGAACTGAGACTTTTCCAAAAATATGGTGGGGTAGTTTTTATGTCATTCTAGGAAAATAAATCATTCTAGGTAAAGGAGTAAATTTTCTTCTCTCTCTCTCTCTTTTTTCACCAAAAAAAATTGTGTTTGCTAAACTTAAATAGGCACCATGCCACCTCTTTTAGAGTTTATAATTTATCCTGTTTTTTATTTTATTTTATTTTTTATTTTTTAAAGATTTTATTTATTCATTCGAGACAGAGAGATACACAGGGCTCGATCCTAGGACCCCGGGATCCTGACCTGAGCTGAAGGCAGATGTTTAACCATCTGAACCACCCAGGTGCCCCTACCTTGATTTTTAAACATAAAGTTCAAGGATTGGACCAAGAAAACAAGAACCTTGCAAGGTCAATCCATGGGCCAACTTCATAAGTAGAAATTGGTAAATGAAAATTCAACCAGACTTCAGATCAATGTCTACTGATAGGTAAGTGAGTCTAGATATTTTTAAAGCCTGTTTTAAAAGAGTCAACACCATAAATAGTTTACGATTAGAATGTGGTCATTGATAAAGTGCTATACTTTCCAAATCTGCATCCAAGGGCCCAGCTGCCTTCAAATTCATAGACCTATTTTTTTTTTTTTAAAGATTTTATTTGTGACAGAGACACAGAGAGGGAACACAAGCAGGGGGAGTGGGAGAGGGAGAAGCAGGCCTCCTGCTAATCAGGGAGCCCAATGTGGGGCTTGATCCAAGAACCCTGAAATCATGACCTGAGCAGAAAGCAGGTGCTTAATGACTGACCCACCCAAGCACCCCTCATATACCTATCATTATGCCATAAACAGTCGCCACCTTTGGGCTAAAATGGTCATCTCTGCAGTTAATAGTTTCTTTTTCTTTTTTTAAAAATTAATATATAATGTATTATTTGTTTCAAGGGGTACAGGTCTGTGATTCATCAGTCTTACACAATTCACAGCTCTTACCATAGCACATACCTCCCCAATGTCCATTCCCCAGTCACCTCTACCCTTCAGCAACCCTTAGGTTGTTTCCTGAGATTAGTACTCTCTTATGGTTAGTCTCCCTCTCTGTTTTTGTCTTGTTTCATTTTTCCCTCCCTTCCCCTATGATCTTCTGTCTTGTTTCTCAAATTCCTCGTATCAGTGAGATCATATGATAATTGTCTTCCTCTGATTGACTTATTTCACTTAGCATAATATCCTTTAGTTCTTTCCATGTCATTGCAAATGGCAAGATTTTTTTTATGGCTGCATAATATTTCAGTGTGTGTATGTGTGTGTGTGTGTGTGTGGTACATATCTTCTTTAACCATTCATCTGTTGATGGACATCTAGACTTATAGTTTGGCTATTGTGGACATTGCTGTTATAAACATTCAGGTGCATGTGCCCCTTCGGATCACTACATTTGTATCTTTAGGGTAAATATCCAGTAGTGTGATTGCTGGGTCAGGGATAGCTCTATTTTCAACTTTTTGAGGAACCTCCATACTGTTTTTCAGAGTTGCACCAGCTTGCATTCCCAACAACAGTGTAGGAGGTTCCCCTTTCTCTGCATCCTTACCAACACCTGTCATTTCCTGACTTGTTAATTTTAACCATTTTGACTGGTGTGAGGTGGTATCACACTGTGGTTTTGATTGGTATTTCCCTGATGCCAAGTGATGTTGAACACTTTGTGTCTGTTGGCCATTTGGATGTCTTCTTTGGAGAAATGTCTGTTCATGTCTTCTGCCCATTTCTTGATTGGATTGTTTGTTTTTTGGGTGTTGAGTTTGATAAGTTCTTTATAGATTTTGGATACTAGCCCTTTACCTGATAGTTTCCAACTTTTCTCTTATGGTTGAGTTCTAGTTTCAGAGCATTATGGTCTGAAAATATGCAGGGAATGATCCCAGTCTTTTCGTACCGATTGAGACCTGATTTGTGACTCAGGATGTGATCTATTCTGGAGAATGTTCCATGTGCACTAGAGAAGAATGTGTATTCTGTTGTTGTGGGAAGGAATGTTCTAAATATGTCTGTGATGTCCAGCTGGTCCAGTGTGTCATTTAAAGCCTTTATTTCCTTTTTGATCTTTTGCTTAGATGATCTGTCCATTTCAGTGAGGGGGCTGTTATTATCCCCTACTATTATTATATTATTCCTCATCTTTTATTATAGTCTTTAGTTTAAAATTTAATTTGTTTGATTAAGGATTGCCACCCCAGCTTTCTTTTGATGTCCATTAACATGGTAAATTGTTTTCCACCCCCTCACTTTAACTATGGAGGCGTCTTCAGGTCTAAGATGAATCTCTTGCAGACAGCATATTGATGGGTCTTGATTTTTATCTATTCTGATACCCTGTGTCTTTTGATTGGAGCATTTAGCCCATTTACATTCAGGGTAACTATTGAAAGATGTGAATTTAGTGCCATTGTATTGCCTGTAAGGTGACTGTTACTGTATATTGTGTCTCTTTCTTTCTGGTCTATGTTACCTGTAGGCTCTCTATTTGCTTAGAGGACCCTTTTCAGTATTTCCTGTAGGGCTGGTTTGGTGTTTGCAAAGTCTTAGGTTTTGTTTGTCCTGGAAGCTTTTATTTCTCCTTCTATTTTCAGTGACAGCCTAGCTGGATATAGTATTCTTGGCAGCATATTTTTCCCATTTAGTGCTCTGAATATGTCATGCCAGTTCTTTCTGGCCTGCCAGGTCTTTGTGGATAGGTCTGCTGCCAATCTAATATTTTTACCATTGTATGTTACAGACCTTTTATCCTGAGCTCCTTCAGGATTTTCTCTTTGTCACTGAGACTTGTAAGTTTTACTATTAGATGATGGGGTGTGGACCCATTTTTATTGATTTTGAGGGGGGTTCTCTGTGCCTCCTGGATTTTGATGCTTGTTCCCTTTGCCAAAGTAGGGAAATTCTGTACTATAATTTGCTCCAATATACCTTTTGCCCTGCTACCTCTTTCTTCTTCTGGGATCCCAATTATTCTAATAATGTTTTGTCCTATGGTATCACTTATCTCTCAAATTCTCCCTTCATGATCCAGGAGTTGTTTATATCTCTTTTTCTCAGCTTCTTTACTCTCCATCATTTGGTCTTCTCTATCACTAATTCTCTCTTCTGCCTCATTTATCCTAGCAATAAGAGCCTCCACTTTTTAATTGCACCTCATTAATAGCTTTTTTGATTTCAACTTGGTTAGATTTTAGTTCCTTTATTTCTCCAGAAAGGGATTCTGTAGTATCTTCTATGCTTTTTTACAAAACCAGCTAGTAAGTTTATAATTGCCATTCTGAACTCAAGGTCTGACATCTAATGTTTGTATTGATTAGGCCCTTAGCCATCGGTACTGCCTCTTGTTCTTTTTTTTGAGGTGAGTTTTTCCCATTTGTCATTTTGTCCAGAGAAGAATAGATGAATAAGAGAACAAAATGCTAAAAGGGTAACAACAACCCCAGAAAAATATACACTAACTAAATCAGAAGAGACCTCAAACTGGGGGAAAATGATAGGAAAAAAAAAATATGACCAGGCTGGTGACTAGAACAGAGCCATACATTTGATTTGGGGTGTATTTTTGGTCTGTTAGAAGAAACTGCCTCCCAAAATTTTAACAGAAGAAAAACTTAAATATATTCACAAATAAGGGTAAATATGATGAAGGGATGGAATATAACTGTAAAGATGAAAATTGGAAAGGATTTTTAAAAAGGAATTGATAAGAAGTCTGTTGAAGAAAGAAAGAAAAAATATTTAAAAAGAAAAAGAGAATGTGATCAGGTGGGAGATTAGAACAAAGCTTACACTAGGCTTAGGGTATATTTTGATCTGTTAGAAGAAACTGTATCCCAAAATTTCAAACATGAACACATATATATGTGTGTGTATATATGTATATGTGCATATGTATATATACACATATACCTATATATGGTTAAATACAATGAAGGGATAGAATGTGACTGTAGAAATGAAAATTAAAGAAGATTTTTTAAAAAGGTATTGATAAGATGTTCGTTAAAGTGGGAAAGAGGAACAATTAGAAAAATAGGAGAAGGAAAAATNAGAATGTGACTGTAGAAATGAAAATTAAAGAAGATTTTTTAAAAAGGTATTGATAAGATGTTCGTTAAAGTGGGAAAGAGGAACAATTAGAAAAATAGGAGAAGGAAAAAAATTTTTTAAAAATTTAACTTTGAAAGACTAAAGAGGGCGCCTGGGTGGCTCAGTGGGTTAAAGCCTCTGCTTTCGGCTCAGGTCATGATCTCAGGGTCCTGGGATCGAGGCCCGCATCGGGCTCCCTGCTCAGCGGGGAGCCTGCTTCCCCCTCTCTCTGCCTGCCTCTCTGCCTCCTTGTGATCTCTCTCCCTCTGTGAAATAAATAAATAAAATCTTAAAAAAAAAAAAAAGAAAGAAAGACTAAAGAATCCTGGGGAAAAAGCCATGAATTCTATGTGTTACATTCCCCTACCTCTGGAGTTCCGCAATTCTCATCGATCGGTGAACTTGTTGATCTTCAGGGGGAGGGGCCTGTTGCAGAGATGCTCAAGTGTCTTTGCCGGAGGCGGAATCGCACCGCCCTCGCCAGGGGCCAGGCTTAGTAATCTGCGCTGGTTTGCTCTCGGGAGCTTTTGTTCCCTGAGCGCTTTCCGTACCTCGTTGGGGGAGGAGAATGAAGATGGCGGCTCCCAGTCTCCCACTCGGAGGAGCTGAGAGTTCGGGGGCCCCCCCTCCTCAGTGCGCCTCAGAGAAAAGCAGTCAGTCCCTCCCGTCTCCCTGGTCTCCTTCCGCACTCCGAGCTCACCTGGCCTGTGACCCGGCATTTCTGTCTCCGGCGCACAGCCCCATTTGGAGTCTCCAAACCCTGCAGATTCCTGCAGCACGCTCCCCGCGCTGCTCCTCCCAGAGGAGGAGGAAGGTGAGTCTCCTAGATCTGCCACTTGTGGGGTCTCTGCTGGAAGAGCAGTGGCCCGACTGTGCCAGGGACCATGGTTTATGGCAATCGCGAGCTGAGAGCCCACTGCTTGGCTCCGTCTCTGCAGCTGGCTTCTCTGCTCCCATACCTGGGAGCTCTGCCGCACTCAGACACCCCCGGTCTTTCTGTGACCCCGAGGTTCCTGAGACCACACTGTCCCCGCGAGGGCTCCACCCCCCGCTTAGACACCAGAGTGATGTTCCTCAGCAAAGCAGACTTCTAAAAATTCTAATTTTGTGCTCCGCTGCTCTCTCACTTGCTTCCCAGACCCGGCTGACTGGGCCCCCCCCCACCCCCACCATCTATCTTTCCATGTATTGCCTCAGATTCACTGCTCTGCATGTCCTACCTTCCGGAAAGTGGTTGCTTTTCTGTTGTAGAATTGCTGCTATTGTTCTCTTTGACCTCCTGTTGAGTTTATAGGTGTTCAGAATGGTTTGATAACTATTTAGCTGAATTCCTGGGACTGGATGAATTTAGACCTCCCACTCCTCCACTATCTTGCTCTTCCCATCCAATCCCAGATCAGTTTCTAATGCAGTCTCTCCTGAGAACAGAGACATAGAAGGATGCTATGATTCACAAATTTCCTCTCGTTCATCAATCATAATTGTTGTTCTCTGTGGCTGTGAGAGGGCACTAGGCACTTGATGCAGAAAGTGAGAAGATAGTTTATCTCCCAGCCACCTTTGTCTTTTGTTAGGAGATGAATTTTCAGTAGAAGATAGAGCAAGTTCAAGAACACATGATTTGTTGGAAGGTCATGGTGGATGAATGTCATTTGACATTTGTGGAAACCCATAGAGGTTGCAACACAAAGAGTGAAACCTAATGTAAACTGTGGACTTCAGTTAATACTTAGATTTCAGCATTGGCTTATTACTTCTAACAAATGTACCACCCTCATGCAAGATGTTAACAGGAGGTATGTGTGTGTGGTGGGGGGACGTGGAATGAGTACTTTCCACCCACCTTTCTGTAATTCTAATACAAGTACTCAACAAGAACGTTATACACAGCTGTCATGATGAGCCCCATTTGTAATAGTACCTATGTTATTGACAAAAATCTTTGAATTTTCTTCAGTCTTATTAATATTTAAATCCTGTGGTTGTCCCATCCAGAAATGTTATCACTTCATCACATTAAAAAATAATAAATAAATTTCAAAAATACACACACGATTGAAGGCCTTATTTAAATCTCCTTTTTCTGGAAGAGAAGGAAAAGATTGATCACAGGTCTATCAGGTCAGAATGATGCCAGTTGCTTCATGACTTACTGCTGAATCTTCTTGTAATTCCTGAATAACAAATAGGATCCTAATCACATCACATGTCAAAAATCAAATCCTTTCACCTAACTGGGTGATGGGCATTAAGGAGGGCACGGGATGAGCGCAGGGTGTAATGCACAACTGATGGATCACTGATCTCTACCTCTGAAACTAATGATGTGCTATATGTTGGCTAATAGAATTTCAATTAAAAAAATCATCAGATGAATTGAACACATCTGAAACTAATGAGGTAGTATATGTTGGCTAACTGAATTTAAATAAAAAAAATCAAACCCCTTTTTTCCCATTATTTTGATGGGAAAATCATAAAACTATTTTAAAAATGAATATGGTGGAAAAAAAATGAGGATGAGCTGATTCCAAATCCAGGTGGTAGGGTTGAGTGCTTGAATTCTTCTCTCATCTCTCTCTTTGGACTTGATGGAAATGAAGATATAGAAATATTTTTAAAAAATCGATAAACAAAAATGGATGTGAGTGTCTTCCCAGGTGGAACAATTTAGAAATATTAGTAGGTGTATACTTTATACGTCATTGTTTATGCCTCATTTCTTTAAAATTTAATATATTTGGTAACTCTTACTGTATTACTACATACAGACCAGACTTACTTGTATGCTTTCTGGTAACATTACTCATTGCCCATTGATGGATATTTAGCTTTTTCGAGGTTTCTGTTTTGTTTTGCTTTTCACAGTTAGCTTGAACCATAGTTTCAGGTGCAAGTGAAAGAATATAGGATCAATTATTAGAAATGAATGTTGGAGTCAAAGGGTATATGCATTTTAAATTTTGATGCTGTTAATTCACCAATGTCCTGTTTTTAAAAATTTAATGTAATATTCTATAGGTTTGGTTGACACAAATTTACAATGAGTGGATCTAATTGAATTACTAGAGAAGCCGATGGTAAGACGGTGCATTACTCTAATGAGTGTGGAGTCTTAACTCCAGGTACAATATGTAAAGAGTTGTAACAAAATGTCACAACGTAACAGACAGCTTTTACCATGACTTCCCAGCTGAAACCATTGTGCCATTGTCACTCCACTTAGGAAGTTGCATTTAATGTATGAGAATCCTGCTTCTAGAGACATAGGCAGTGTTTCCAGCTTACCTGTGTTGCTGAAGATAACTACAGTTTGAATCATAGTGGGTTTGGCTCACCTCATTCCTTCCCACCTGAAGGCTTCTTTATTCTTTGTAATGAAACCTGATTTGAAATACGTTTTTCTGAGAAGCCAAGTCATAAATGTATTTCCTCTACCTCCATTTCCATTGGAATGACAAAGTAAGTTTGCAAAAAAAAAAAAAAAGAAAAAGAAAAGAAAAAAGAAAGACAAAGAAAGTAATTAAATAAAAAAAGTCTGCCTTGTACTGAGAAATTCCTCCATGTACCAATTTTTTGCCGTCGGGCTACAAATTTGCGTTGTGAATCAGAGCATTCTCTGGCACATGTCATCTTGATGGCTGTGGAGGGTAATGGCTGGTGCAGTTATATGCACCAGGAACAGCAGGAACCCCCTTCTCCTGTTGGCTCTGCTCTACAAAACTTTGAAGTAAGAAGGAGACTGTGATTATAACACGTACTTCCTAGGGGACACCGTGGAGATAAAGTTGAAAACCACCATCTGGCTTCTTTAAGCACTATGCTGAGGCATGCCTAATGATGGTAGCTCTGGTAATATACCCCATACGGTCTGGCAACAGCATAATAATTGTTTTTAATGCATGGTATGTAGGTCATACAGCTTGATTCAAGCGAAATCCAAAGGTTTGCATTCTCTCGCTTTATTAAAAAAACATTGAAATGGCCTACGTTTTGCTGGGAGAGTGACCCTAAAAGCACACATGGCCAAATAGTTAAGCCAAACAGCATGCTTGCTTTATATATTCATGCCCTGTTCTCTACAAAGAACCAGCCCTTATAAAGTTTTAAGTGAACTGTGAAAAGTTTATGCCGTTATTATCCAAATGTTCTTTAACCCAAGGTTAACCGTGGAAATGTGAGAACAGGCGCCGCGAAGCCCTGATAGGAAGCAGTAAGGCTTTGTCTGAACAGCCTGGAGTTTGCCCGCTGTTTTCCTAATGTGACAATGTGAACTCACACGGCTCAGATCCCTGCTTTGCCATCAAACCTCAAAGGTCTTTGATGAAAAAAAGCTGAAAACGTTCTGGAGATGCTTGGAGCTTCACGCGGCTCTTGGCTCCTTGACTTACTCCATAATGTTTAATGGGACAAGTTCTCACCTTGTCCTTTCAGATGGAGGCCTAATCTGGGTGTGAAGTTTAAATTCAGCTCGAACTGTAGTCCCAGATGATCTCTGTAAAGCAGCCCAGCAAGAGAGGCATTTTTCTCACTGCGTGCACAGACATCAACATTTAATTTCAGTTTATTTTTAAACTTCATTTTTTCAGGGATAAGTTTTAGGCATCGGCATATACTGAATGCTGGGTACAGGACGGCAAGACTTGCATCCTCTCTGGGAGCACAGATGGCGTCCTAGAGGGTGATCCGTACAGGCTCAAAATTCAGTAGAATTTCATTCACTTACTACTGTGACGCTCTATGTTTTTAGGAGTTCACAAGCCAAAACATTACTAGCAGTGGGTTCCCCGATTGCCCCAAAGTAGTGGAGTGTGCTACTTCCTTCTCAAATCTACTCCATCTATTCCTAGCTTCCCAGACATAGGCTTTCATCTAAAATCTCTGCGATAGAAGGGTGTTTGCCTAATGCTGGAGGACCACTCCTGTTCAGTTGTACAATCCTAGGGAGAGGAGTGCGACAGTTCATTGGGTCATGGGTTTTCAACTCTTATGATGTGCCTGGCATGGCTTGGGGCACTTTTATATATACTATCTTATTTAGGCTTTACAACCGTCTTACCTGTAGGGTTATCCTCTTTGTTTTAAAGATGGGGACAGTGGTTCTTAACTGACGTACTAAGATTGTAGCCCTAGTAAGTGGCAGATCTAGAATAGGACCCCAGTCTGTCTGCTGCCAAAGTCTGTGCTGGGCTTTATCCATGAAGTTCTACTGCTCTCCCACATTCTATCCATCTTGGACCAGTGTGGATAATTGGGGTGATGAGGAAGAAGGCTCAGTGTATTATTTTCCATTATTGATAACCTTCTAAATACACACATAATATAATTGTACAATGAAAAACCTTAAATTACATCTTCAACTGGCACCTGGTAGTTATCTCTGGGTGGTGAGATCACCAGGTGTTTTCTTCCTTTGTACTTTCCTTACTTTCCTATGTACTTCCAGTTTTATGTAGAGAGGATATAATTCTTATAATTAAAAAAAAAAACAGAAGAAATGCTATATTAAAACTTTCAGCCATGAGTGATAAATTTAAACCATTCCATGATTCCTCTAAAGAACAGTAAGTTACTTGGTATAGTTACCTGATTGTTTTTTTTTAGTAGTTATTTCCTATTGTATAATGTTTATAGCTAAAATGAAAGGATAAACTTTGTTTCCTTAGAATAATATTTTAATTCTTTGAAATAGTAACGTTACATACTCATACGCATGTGGTTATATATATATATTTTTACATAGGTATCTATATGTGTATTTATTTTCTAGATATATTGATATAGGAAGTTATGTGAAAAAATACCATGGCATATACCACACTTTGTGTGTTCCAGATATTGAACCAGTTGCTAAAGGTACAGACAGGAGACATTTGCAGTAAAGCCACTTCTGTTTTTCTGTTAAGCATGCTAGCCCCCCAAAGCGTATTTTCCAATATTATTGAGAGGAGAGAATGTTCCAGCTATACTCCTGGGAATAAGAACCAGTTTCCCACCTCTGTGCAGTTGTAAATCAGGGCTTAAGAACAGTGCTCATAGGAAAATAAATTGTGATTTGTAGAAGATAAAAAGGCTTGGAAGTCTTTCACTGGGCATCAAAATACTGTAATTATTGAATATTGTGAAGTAAAATGATCTGGGCCAGAGGTTAGGCTGGCTTGATAATGGATAAATATTTTATTTATTTATTTTTAAAGATTTTATTTATTTGACACACAGAGAGATCACAAGTAGGCAGAGAAGCAGGCAGAGAGAGAGAGGAGGAAGTAGGCTCCCTGCTGATGTGGGGCTCGATCCCAGGACCCCGAGACCATGACCTGAGCCGAAGGCAGAGGCTTTAACCCACTGAGCCACACAGGTGCCCCTGGGTGAATATTTTAGAAGTACTCTCTAAGATGTCATAGTTGGGAAGTGTTGGGGATTTTGTGGGAGTCAGTGGGAAGACAGAATTTAGAAACCCATTCAAATGGGATTTTCCTAAAGGAATTAGTCTGCAGTTGTTGTGTGCCTTAGCATCCTTAGAGATTTGTTTGGATTCTCCATCCAGCTGTAGCTCAACAGTCCCATTGCTTGCCTAGATTAGAATGCAATCCTTTGGAGCCTGGAGAATCTCAGGGCTTTCTCAGAGTTGAGGGGTTCCAGTTTGGCCTGCTGTGCATGGTAGAGTGAGGGCTCCACACTGGTGCTGAAATTGACTTGAAGCTTCCTTCAAAGTGAAAAATGTTGGATGATTTATGAATTATTGTCATGTAGAAGAAACATTCCTACAGGCCTTTCTCTTCCCCTGGATATTAAAGCTGACTGAGGAATCAAGCTGGGTGAGTTAGCCATGGTCAAAAGGATCATGGGATGTCCCACAAGGACTGTATAGAACTGAAGAGAAATTGAAGTACCCCGGTGCCTCCCTCTGAGCTAGTTATTCACGATTCACCATTGCATGTTTGGAATTTGTCCTCCGGATCCTAGTTTATTTTTAATCTACTGTACTCTTAGATCTTCATCTTACTTTTTGACTAGTCTGCTTTT
The DNA here is from genome assembly GCA_002007465.1 of Ailurus styani. Classification (NCBI taxonomy): domain Eukaryota; kingdom Metazoa; phylum Chordata; class Mammalia; order Carnivora; family Ailuridae; genus Ailurus; species Ailurus styani. The sequence continues at coordinate 211,565 of LNAC01000996.1, read as the reverse complement.
GGATCCCTGTTTTCTTTTTCTCTCAGTTGGTTGGAGTGCTTTGTCCTAGACTCTAGATGAAATGACCATCCTATTCATTTACCCATAGCCAAAGGACTGCCCAAAGTGACTTCACCAGAAACACTTCTTTTCTGGGGAGACTTGGGCCAAAATCGTTGATCCAAATATTAAATCTGGCCCTGTGGAATCATAACTCAAAATATGGAAAGTTAGAGATTTATAACAGGTACTGTGATTTTGGACATTTTTCTTTTTGTATGAATTCTAGTTAATGTTGATTATCCCATATCCTCTGTTGATTATTGTTTCTTTGTATATTTTGTGGATCTCTAATCTCAAATCCTTGGTTTTTTTTAAATCTTTCACTGAAGAGTGTGCAAAATGAAGCTGTGAGAAGAACTAAAGAATGTCCATTAATTGACCTAAGGAAAAGATACCTTACTATTGAACCGCAAACACTTAATACTTACCTAGAATATGATAAAATTTCTCTTGATATTTTAATGAATGAAATACTAAACCTGCCACTCTTTCAAATGTGGCTCAGAGCATAAATGTGTTTTAAATCTTCCATTTATGCTCTAAAGAGTCTAATTTCATCCTATAATTTCATTTTGACTTGTCTATAATAAGATGGTGCCTATTTATATTTTAGCCTTTTCATCAATGTGTCTCCCTCAGGACATTATGAAAGCTGTTTATTAAAATAAAAGAAGATACAGAGTTTTTCCAAGAGCTTACAATTCCTTTTTCGATATCCATAAACTGCAAGACTGGGTACAGGGTATTGGTTTTGACACCCATAGGTCTTTTTTTTTTTTCCTCTCTCTTTTGTTTTCTTTTTTAAAGATTTTATTTATTCATTTGACGCAGAGAGAGAGATTACAAGTAGGCAGAGAGGCAGGCAGAGAGAGGAGAGAGGAGGAAGCAGGCTCCCTGCTGAGCAGAGAGCCCGATGTGGGCCTCGATCCCAGGACCCTGGGGTCATGACCTGAGCCGAAGGCAGTGGCTTTAACCCACTGAGCCACCCAGGCGCCCTCTTTTGTTTTCTTTTAGTTTGATGTCGTGATTTATGAACTCTGGCCTAGGTCTTAATATGAAAATGCTTATAAAAGCATAAATATACTTGTATTTCTTGAGGTTTATTAAATTCAGATTAATTTTTTTTCCCTCTACTTCTTAGCTTCTACCCATATAAAGGTGGATCTTCCCTGTTGACTGTATTCGTTTTTCTCCATAGCTAAGCTTTCTCTTACTGTGCTTCCCCTATAGGTTATAGGCTACATTTTTTTTTTTTTTATTGAAAACGACACTAGCGTTGAACATAACTTGCTTGCTCAAGGTGCCTCTCACTCTGAATGATGGGCAGCCCCTGAAATCCACTTTCTACTGCAGATGCAGTGTTCTTGCTTCATCATGGAGTCATCTGATTTTCCCATAGTGAGTGAATTAGAGGTCAGAGTTGAGGAGAAATGACAATGAAAAGACAGCTATTTAAATATGATTACCCTTTAAAACCTCCTCTTGATGTATTTGAATTCATGATCATTAATATCTTCCCCTCACCATCTTCATCCTTCATGTATCTTATTATCATTTCAGGCACTTTTACAATTTAGACTAGGTTATATTAAATTCCTGACATTTTAATGTTGGCCCTCCTTTTATCTCCTTTTCTAAATTTTATACACGGTGGCTTGTATTTACTTCTTTGTTTCTGACTGAAGACATAAGTGGTTTATTTGCAGGCTTTTTTTCTCAATATAGTGTTCAGTTGCTTCTGTTGTCTAATCAAAGAATCTTAACTAAACATTACTGAGATTGCTAGTTTATAATATGATCCCAAAACAGTTGGTGAGATCACACACACAAAAAAATCTTAATTTGGTCGGGGTGGAGGGTCGTGGGTGGTAGGGAGGGAAAAATAATGAAACAAGATGGGATAGGGAAGGAGACAAACCATAAGAGACTCCTAATCTCACAAAACAAACTGAGGGTTACTGGGGGGTGGGAGGGTAGGGATAGGGTGGCTGGGTTGTGGACATTGGGGAGGGTTTGTGCTTTGGTAAATGCTGTGAAAGATGTAAGCCGGATGATTCACAGACCTGTATCTGTGGGGCAAAGAATAAAAAAAAAAAATCTTAATTTGATTTTATTGGTCAAACATTTTGTTTCCTGCCATTTTGGTATGTTAAATTGTTGGGCTCTATTGTGAATTCAATATACTTAATGGTAGCAGCAAAAATGGCAGGAAAAATTGGCTTCTACTGTAAGGTAGTTGGACTGATAGTGTATTCAGATACTTTCTGCTATTCAATTTAACTGCTAAAGGACTTCCTGCTACTTAATGTGGTTCTTCTGTTTGGAATTTGATCTCACTTCTTGGGGTCAAAGTCTCTCACCTTTTCCAGGTGTAGTCTGTGGGATGCCTACTTGGGTATCAAGTACCCTTTAGAAGCGAATGACTCTTCATATAATAGAGCTAAATACAATGAGTGGTTCTTTGTAGTTGGAAGGGCTTTTGAAAGGTCTTTAGTATCAGCTTTGGCTCCAAGCATGAGTTTGAACTTGTCTGTTAGTGTTTTACCCAATCTAAGTTGATCAAATAACTTTGTAATATATTGTAAAGTAATTCTTTGCTGATAATACTTTCTTTTTCTCTAGATACAAGTGAACTTTGGGTACTGTGTGTTGACCATTTTCTCCTGCTCTTGATCTGATATGATTCAATTGATTGTAATTATATGATGAGTATGAAGACTGTTTTCACGAACTTTAAACATTCTGTCTTTTCCTAGGCCTCTTGGTCAGATGGGCAAATTATTCCATTTTCATGGAATAATTGTCTTTGGTTGCTGTTAGCTTCTCTCTTATTTTCATCTTTTTTTTTTTTCTGCCAGAAGAATGCTTTTTTTCTGGTTATATTATTACTTGTCACTGAATCTTTTGTAGTTCCATTTTTATGAGATATTTTAGTTATGACCTTTAGTCATATTTGGCATTTAGACCTCAATAGCTAAATTTATTTAGATTCTTCCTCAATTATATCATTTCTAGGTTATTAATCAAAGGATGATATTTGATGTGGCTAAAATGTGGGCTCCCCCACCCCACTCCTGTAAGTGCTACTGTGAACAACTCTCGAACTTTTTTTTAAAGGATATCATTGCTTTACTTTAACATCTTAAAAATCCTTTTGAGCATTTCATGTCTTTTTTAACACTCATAGTCTTAGGTGAAGGGAAATACATTTCTAGGAATTTGCTTTGGTCTCCTAATTCTTTGCTCAGAAATACTGATTGGCTCCCTGTCAGACTCCTTGGTCTGATGTTCAGTATGGTCTCTGCAATACGCATTTTTATATTGTTGATTTTGTTTTGTCTGCAGTAATGAAACATACTTGGACTACTTGTTTTGTTTTTGATTATGTCTTAATTCTGTAGCTTTTTTTTTTTAAAGATTTTATTTATTTGACACAGAGAGAGAGAGATCACAAGTAGGCAGAGAGGCAGGCAGAGAGAGAGGGGGAAGCAGGCTCCCTGCTGAGCAGAGAGCCCGATATGGGCCTCGATCCCAGGACCCTGAGATCATGACCTGAGCCGAAGGCAGAGGCTTTAACCCACTGAGCCACCCAGGCGCCCAATTCTGTAGCTTTAATAAAGCTTTCTTCCTACAGAACTACTTCTTCTCACTTAGACCCTCTCTTCTCCTCTCTCTCCTTTAATATATCCACAATTGAATGTCTTTGGGGCCAAGAACAACAGTGCTAAAGTCAAAGTCATGGGCCAGTTAACTTCATGCAGGAAAAAAACACAATTTCAAGCCACACATTAACCCTTATTCAGGCTTTCTTGGCTATGTATCTGTTGGTTCCTACAGAACAGCCTCACATTCTGTGGGCAGTTCACTGTTACCCATACCGCCAGCCCAGACAAACACACACACACACACACATACAATTTTCGAGAAAAAAACCCTTGTAATAACTCCTATAAGCAAGCCTTTGGCTTTTTGTCTCCACTTTTCTTGGGGTACTTTTTCTGTACTTTTTATGAAAAGAAGTACCTGGACAAATGTGCCATATGGAGCGTATGCCATCAGAAATACACGTGTTTTGAAGTATAACTCAAGGGGATAGTGTTCAGATAAATAATCCATAGTAATAAATAAAAGCCATGTCAAAGTTGGGGAAGAGGTGGTGGCAGAATATAGAAATGACTAGAAGAGTGGCCCACAGGGACAAATGGAGCAGTATTAGGGCTCATCATGCCAGTGGCAGTGCCGAAGAGTAGTTCTGGGAGAGATAAAGAATGTACCCACACAAAAAATATCTCCATGAGTCCTTCCTCCATGAGTTACCATGAATGAATCTAAAAATGCCCACATGGTTACCCCTATGGTGCTACTTGAGTTCTGGAACTTTCTCTAGTGACCCATATATTGGCTACAACCACTGGAAGTAAAAAATAGGTTAAACAAACCAAAATGACCCAGCTCAATGGATGTTTGTACTTTGATATTATCTGAGGCCATGTTGTTGAATCTGTGTATGTTTCCAAATTTATTTTCCTTAGGCCGTCCTCCCTTCCCCCACTAACTTGTGGTGAGGGAGGGTGGTGTACATCAAGTACATTGCTACATTCTTTGCTTCTGTTTTGATTCAATACAAAGAGTTTCTAGAGAGTTGTATAGCGACTTGAACTTGATTTAACTAAGTCACTGGTAGAATGGTCTTTCTGCTGCCAATTGTTAACCCATTTATCCAATATTTATTGACTACCTACTCTGAAAGTCTCCTGAAACTGAGTGAGCCCTTTGAATCTGTAAGCTTCTGTTTTCTTGTTCGCTCAGGAGAATTTGGAAATTCTAGCCTGTATTTCTTAACTGATTGATCTTTCATACTCCTTCATATTCATTACTTTATTTCCCCTAGAATAACACTCATGATTATCCTTAGCACAACTGATAGGATTTTTTTCAACATCTATTCTTCTTACCAATTTTAGATTTTTTTTTTTTATTCATTTGACACAGAGAGAGAGATTACAAGTAGGCAGAGAGGCAGGCAGAGAGAGAGGAGAGAGGAGGAAGCAGGCTCCCTGCTGAGCAGAGAGCCCGATGTGGGCCTCGATCCCAGGACCCTGGGATCATGACCTGAGCTGAAGGCAGTGGCTTTAACCCACTGAGCCACCCAGGCGCCCGTCTTCTTACCAATTTTAATGGATTATAAATTTATGGAAGATTTCACTCTTTTTCTATTAATTCAAAGCATTGAGTTTCTGCTATTCCCCAAAATGGTGTGTTGTGTGTGTGTGTGTGTGTGTGTATGTGTATATGTGTGTGCCCTATGGTTCTTGATTCAAAAACTACTTGTGTTATTTCTCTCTTTTGGGGTAGACTTCTGAAATCATATTTCTTGGTAATGATTTGCAGAGATAGAATGTCATCACAGATTTGGAGAAAGGTCCTGGGGTTTTTTGATGTTTTTGTTCTAGTATTTCTTTTATACTCCATAAGAAATCTATCTAATTCTAGTACTTTCCCAAAGATTGGTGGCATGGAAGGTCCTTAGCTCCTTTCATTGAGATCTAAACTTAAAGAGGAGGAAGATAGGCTCCATTCTTCTTGAATCCCCAGCCAAATAGTCATTTCATGTTAAAACACTGGGCTGACGTGGACTTCTCTGTGGTGAGTGTCGAGTTATCTAACTTTGTGCTACTGCAGGTGTGGCTCACAGAATATTCCCAGTATACAAAATCTTGCCCACAGGTCCATAAGAGATAATTAAGGAAGTTGAAAGTAAGACTTTTGAAACTTCTGTGGAAAAAAATGACCCTTAGGTAATTATATGTCTGTTGAGTTTAATTGTTGAAAAAGTAGTGCCTTAAACTTTGTATGATGGATGGTGACTTGTATTGCTAGGTAATTCATTTTTATTTTAATTTTCTTAAGCATTATTCTGCCACAGATTGGAAATTTTAGCAAAACGACTATACTGGATTCTCACACAAGATAATTTGAGAAGCACTGCTCTAAATAAGCAACAGAATACTCAGCAGTTTGCTTTTTATTCATGAATTCAGAACAATGTGCTCCTGTGCTATTCTAGTCCTGAAGTTCTGCTGTCATTTCTGAATGGCTGTAGGAGAAACAAAGGGAAGGAGGAATGGCTCAGAATCTGGCTGATTCAGAAGATAAATTGCATGGATTTTGAGGAATAGCAGCTTTTCACTGGGCGGTGGTGATCTTGCGTAAAGGAATTGGAACTCTGCTATCAGGGTTGTATGTATTTCCTTGCTTCAGCAGGGTTTGGGGAGCACATTTGATCCGTGCCCTTCAGACCTAGTGGAGTGGGTTAGATTGAAAAATGGAATTTTGAACCTATCCCCATTGAAGTTGCCTTCACTGTGAATTGCTATCCTACCCCTACATGGGACTTTGACAAATTGTCTATCTTATTTCTCTTTGCAGGAATTTTCTCGGTTATTATGTATTTGTTTGGATTCCTGGATATTTTATCAGGACCGTTAGGAGGGGTCTAAGAGCCGGCTAATCTGCTACTTTAGTTTTACAAAAAGACTCCTTGTGTAGTTAATAAAGGACACCCCCCTTTTCCCCCTGTTTAGTCACAAAGAAAAAAATGGCTACCTTGTGTACTTTTTTTTACGAACACATTCCAGGAGATATATTGAAGTTTCAGAAAGGAGGAGCCTTTTCATGACAGAGATTTCTAGTATGGAGACAGCTCTGTTAAGAGGAACTAATGATATATTGATTAATGTGAATTGAGCTTGGGGTTATCTCTTTTCTCTTCCTTCATCTACCATCTTACTCTGACACTTTGGGTTCTTTGGTATTGAATTTCTGCTTTGGAGCAAAATTCGACTTTATAATAGTCCTTTCAGTTATATTTATCTAACATAGATAAGATACAAACCCTGTTGGATCATGATCTTTGTCATCCACAGTAATCCTCAGAATCAGCCGACTTCAGCGATTGATAACCTCATCCATTATGATTTAGCTTGAGAAATACGCTATTGCCTTTTACAAAAAATGTAAACCTTTTCTGAGTGTAAATAAAACTTTCCCTGAAGGGCGCCTGGGTGGCTCAGTGGGTTAAAGCCACTGCCTTCGGCTCAGGTCATGATCCCAGGGTCCTGGGATCGAGGCCCACGTCGGGCTCTCTGCTCAGCAGGGAGCCTGCTTCCTCCTCTCTCCTCTCTCTCTGCCTGCCTCTCTGCCGACTTGTAATCTCTCTCTCTGTGTCAAATGAATAAATAAAATCTTTAAAAAAAAAAAAAAAAAAAAAAAAAAAAAAAAGGGGGAAAAAAAAAAAAAAAAAAAAAAAGAATCAGTGTGATAAAAAAAAAAAAAAAACAAAAAAACTTTCCCTGAAGACCTACCAATAGGTATAAAAATAAGCCCAAGTAAATGCTCGCATGCTGGAGGCTGGAGGTAGTGACAATGAAATGTTGTGGAAGGGCTGAATTTGAAAACACTCGGCATGTGGAAAATTGATTGCCTTAGCTGCTCATGCATTTTTCTGGAGAATAAGAGCCTCTCTCTTTACTTTGGAATTTAACAGCTTTTCAGTACACCTGCTGTCTCTTGCTCACAAACACAGATGCAACCAAATATTAAACAAGAAGCCAATAAAATTAAGTTTAATACTATGAATGTGTCAAACTTGCCAACCTGTTTTTTTTTTTTTTTGAATTGATTGCCTGATTCCTGAACACTTGGAGCATTTTAGAGTCTCAAGTATTTTTTTCCCCCTGCCTCTGAGCAACTGTCCCTGCTGATATTCTTGAACCCCTTACCTGACATTGCAACATCAAACTGTGTTCAGCACAGTGGAAGGGAGAACAAACTTCCAATTCTTCCAGATGATGCAACAGAAAAGCAATGAATGGGAAGAACACAGTGGTGTGCTAAAGTAAAGGTAAATTCCCTCCAGGCTTCAAACATCGAGGAACTTATTGTGTATACTCACCTAAACTCCAAGCGTGTATGATCTTAATTGAAAGAAAAGAAATTGAATGAAAGATAACCTTTGCTAGGACTTAAGTTGATCACCTGATTTCGACATTACTCATCATTGTCAAAACATGATTTAAAAGCAAACAAAAATGGCATCAGCAAAATGTTCTCATTTCAGTCATACTAATAGATAAAAAATTCTGATTTGTGAGCTACTTTAACTTCATTCATCTCAGCATCTGTGTCTGTGTATCTCTAACAGACAACTCTCATTTCATCCAAACAAAATTGTAGACAAGAGAGGGAGAAAAACAGGGTGGCATCTTATAGGATGGTGAAAACCAAGGGTTTTTTTTGTTTTGTTTTGTTTTGTTTTGCTTTGTTTTTCATTGTAAAATTGGCCCCTTGATTTTAGGGTAGAGTTGTGATGTGGGAAACACTGAAGTAGAATCCCAACAGGAATGAACAACCATGAGCCCCATGTGGTTGGAAACAAGAAGATAACAGGAAGCTTAGTGCTTGCTAAAAAAGTTACCTGTGATGTTTTAAAAGGCATGTGTGGTGCATGTGAATAAGAGTGCTATCATCCAAACTTTAGGGCTTCTTGGCAGTCATCAGATCTGTCAATATTAACCTGGTCTGTGCATCGACATCAGGAATGGAAGCTGTTGTACATGAGGGTGGGTGGCCCCAAACCATTGAAAACAACTGGGTCACATATTCAAAGCTTCAAGCTTGCCATATCTGTGGCTTGACAGGGTTTGCCAGACTGCTTGGATTTCTAGTGCCTTTATTGTACTACCTTCTCAAAAGTTTGCCAACTTTAAAAAAAAAATGCAAGTACCATAAGAGTTTCTATCCCCACAGTGGTGGTCTTTGCAATTTTGTGACAGTCCATTCACTAAGAATTGGTTTTGTGTGTCAGGTTATTTTACTTAAAGTTGCAGGTCAGTACACGTCAAGAGTTCACTTTTTTGGTTTGTTAGTTTTTAGTTTTGTTCGTATCTTCAAGAGTACACTCTTTGGTTTGTTAGATTTTAGTTTAAAATCAACTGAGCAGGGCGCCTGGGTGGCTCAGTGGGTTAAAGCCGCTGCCTCGGCTCAGGTCATGATCCCAGGGTCCTGGGATCTAGGCCCACATCGGGCTCTCTGCTCGGCAGGGAGCCTGCTTCCTCCTCTCTCCTCTCTCTCTGCCTGCCTCTCTGCCTACTTGTGATCTCTCTCTCTCTGTCAAATGAATAAATAAAATCTTAAAAAAAAAAAAAATCAACTGAACATACCTCCAGGTCTTTCCTTCTGTACTGCAAGTCAATCCAATGAACAAGGACTTACTGGAACGTCTACACGTTGTAGCTTCTTGTTTTCTAAGATTTTATTTATTTATTTGTTTGTTTATTTAAGAGAGGGAGTAGGGGGAGGACCAGAGAGAGAGTGAGAGNCTGGAACGTCTACACGTTGTAGCTTCTTGTTTTCTAAGATTTTATTTATTTATTTGTTTGTTATTTAAGAGAGGGAGTAGGGGGAGGACCAGAGAGAGAGAGTGAGAAAGAATCTCATGCAGACTCTATGCTGAGTGTGGCGCCAGATGTGGGGCTCGATCTCACAACGGTCAGGTCATGACTTGAGCCGAAATCAAGAGTCAGACGCTTACATGAGTGAGTCACCCAGGTGGTCTTACACATCAGATCTTCTTAGCCATTAAGCTGCTAATCGATTCAGGCAAAATGAACCACATTGGCACCCACCCTGTATAGGTATTCAAGATCTTTGGAGTTGAGGTCAGTCATAAAACTCCTATAACTCTCATATGTCAATTTGAAAGTATATTAATTCATTAAAGGAAAAATAGATTTTTAAAAATTTATTTATATTTTTATTTTATTATTTATTTGACACAGAGAGATCACAAGTAGACAGAGAGGCAGGCAGAGAGAGGGGGAAGCAGGCTCCCTGCTGAGCAGGGAGCCCGATGTGGGGCTCGATCCCAGGACCCTGGGATCATGACCTGAGCTGAAGGCAGAGGCTTAACCCACTGAGCCACCCAGGCGCCCTTATTTTTTTCTTTTAAACTGTTAGACTAGGTTATTTCCTTGTTCTGAAACGCACATATTAATAAATTCAGGAGTATAGTTTTTAAAAATACACACTTCAACATAAAATGCTAAATCAAGAAAAGACTTTATGAGTAGGAGTCTGAACAAAAGTACACATTTTACTCATTGATTAGAATATTCTGGAGTCAAGAGTGATCTTCTCTCAGGTAAGGCAGACAAAAAGCTCNTTAAACTGTTAGACTAGGTTATTTCCTTGTTCTGAAACGCACATATTAATAAATTCAGGAGTATAGTTTTTAAAAATACACACTTCAACATAAAATGCTAAATCAAGAAAAGACTTTATGAGTAGGAGTCTGAACAAAAGTACACATTTTACTCATTGATTAGAATATTCTGGAGTCAAGAGTGATCTTCTCTCAGGTAAGGCAGACAAAAAGCTCATAAGAAATGATTAATTTTTTTTCACTTTATCCTATCACATAGTGAAAATACTAACTGAATATGTTATTAAGTGGTACACATTTAACCTGTGTTGCACCTCTAAACTGTCAAAATAATAGTTTAAGAAAAGAAAGTAAGTCTCTTATGTAAAGTCCAGCAAATAGGATAAAATTCTAATTCTTTGTGTCACTAATGTTTAGGAAAAGATTTTATGGTTTTTGACTGGCTTAGCTATAAATTCTGACAAAGAGCTACGTGAAAACACATGCAATTGCAGATAATGGAATGTTGCATTTATAGATTTTAGGTTGTGATTTAGAACATGGATATTTTATCCTATAGAAACTAAGCTGTATAGGTTTCATTTTAGAACATGGATATTTTATCCTATAGAAACTAAGCTGTATATATATATATGTATGTATATATATACACACATATATATATATATACACATATATATACATATATATGTATGTATAAGCAGCTACTAGAAGAATCTAGAAAATCTAAATTTAAAAGGTACTTACAGTCTCTTGAGGTACCAATAATAACACCAACACCAAACTGTCACTTCTGATAACACTTGACTCTGATACAATCACATTTCCACTGGAGTTTAGGAGCCATTCCCTCTCAAAGCTGAGAGGTGACCTATTGTCCAATCTTACTAGATAGGCGAGAAAAGTGAACCTCCGAGAGGTAAGCCTTACTTAAGAGAAAAGGTTAATAGTGACAAAAGCCTAAGTTTGTCAGCGTCTAGTCTAATCCTTTTGTTACTGTATTACTTAGCTAAGACTACCTGACCTGAGTTACATGTGAAAAATTTTTGCACAGCATTTTGAATGGTAAAAATCATGATTTTCCTTGGAAATAAAAACTACCTACAGGACTAGAGTATATCAAAGCTGTATGCTAATTAACAAATACTTCTTTGAAAACATTTATTTATTCTCTGTTGTGTTCCAGGCTTTGTGATGCATAGAAATCCAAGTAAGACCCTCTCCTATGCTTTATATGAGAAAATCACTGTCTTGAGATTTGATAACAATTAATAAGCTACCTACTGCATACTCTACATCAGCAAATGTTTTTTATCCCTTTAATTTTGTACATAGTTAGAGATAAAATGTTTTCTTTTTTTTTTTTTAAATACGTTTTCATATGTTGCTCATTTACAGTAGCCAAGATAGGGAAGCAACCTGAGTGCATCAGTAGATGAGTGGATAAAGACAATGTGGGATGTGTGTGTGTGTGTGTGTGTATGCCGGCCAAGAAATAGTACTTGGTCATGAAAAATGGATCTAGAGGGTATTACACCAAGTATAATACGTTGGCCAGAGAAAGACAAATACTGTATGATTTCACTGATATGTGGAATTTAAAAAAACAAAAGAGAAATAGACTGATACAGAGAACAAACTGGTAGACTGCCAGAAGAGAGGAGGGTGGGGGGATGGGCAAAATCAGTGAAGGGGATTAAGAGGTATAAGCTTGCAGCTATAAAATGAATGTCATAGCGATGGAAAGGACAGTATAGGGAATACAGTCAGTAATATTACAGTAATGTATGGTGACAAATGGTGAGTAGACTTACCATGGTGATCATTTCACAATGTATATAAATCCTCAATCACTATGTTATACACCTCAAACTGCTGTAATATTGTATGTCAACTATATTTCAATACAAAAAGCTAAAATATGTTTTCAAAGGTGATTTCTTTCTCTTTCTTTTATATCCCCTTCCTGATGTGGAACTGATTTGTAAAATAATAGAATGGTTGTATGCCTTGACATAGCTCTTTTGACCATTTTCTGGAATCTGGCAAGATGGTATAGATGATACAGTACTGTGGGTATAATATTTTAAAACAAGCAGGAATGTTTTGTCAATCATAATAGGTTATCCCTTACCTTTGCATATCTAATCATCGCATATTTTGCAATAAATAAAAAATTTAAATTGATTCAATTCCATTAACCATCTGCCCACTCCCTTCTGGGATTTTCCTTTTGTGGAAAAAAAAAAAAAAACAATAGGAATTCATTTGGAAATGGGAAACAGAAAAGACTCACATTTTCAACCAAACCCAAACTGACTTGTGAACAAGGACTCAGAAAAAAGAGTTTTAAAAATCAGTAGTTCTTCTGTCTCTGATTGTGGATAAACAGGTTGGGATAATCATTAGGACCCTATCTTAATGTTGTACTAATTTTAAAAATGCATATCTAATGATGGTAATTATCTTTAAGTTATTCACTTAAAATGTTTTTCAAACTCCACCAAGAACAAATGACAGTTAAAATAAATGCTTAGCTCTATTCCGGGTTAAAATCTTTAATAATGTTCTTTAGATGTACTTATTCTCCTCTAATGACAACTGTGAATTTATCTTAACTTAAAAGATTTAGTGGCTCTTCCTATAGACATCAACTCACTTGTCCATATTAATTAACTGACTAGTTTTTACTCAGGCACAAATGAGTTGTTTCAATTAACCATAGTAAGTTGGGAAAAGAAACTATACAATTAGAAGGCAAAACTAGATCGATTCCCCTACGCCCATCTGTCAACTAAAATTTAACTTTGGAGGGAACAAGAACACACTTGATAACAGAGGTTTGGAATTACGATCCGTTTCTTGTAATTTTACTATAAAATCGGTTGGAAAAGTAGAATATTTATCTTCTGCCTCTAGCTAGCAGATCGTGGTAAGTCCCCAAAGAGGACCATGAAATAGCCTGTTCCTCCAAGAAGGGAGACCACCACCATGGTGAGTGATAAGTAACGCCTGGAACACAGCAAGCATCATGAAGAATAAAGGGATACTTTTTACAGGAGGGTTAAGGCACGTGTTCCCACACAGGTCAGAATGGGCAGAACCTTCATGGGATTGTGCACATTTTGAGATGTAACAGTTCAGAATTGGTGGACGCAGCCCAGAGAAAGTTTTAAAATAGAGATTGAAGGGCGCCTACGTGGCTCAGTGGGTTAAAGCCTCTGCCTTCGGCTCAGGTCATTGATCTCAGGGTCCTGGGATCGAGGCCCATATCGGGCTCCCTGCTCGGCAGGGAGCCTGCTTCCCCCTCTCTCTCTGCCTGCCTCTGCCTACTTGTGATCTCTCTCTCCGTCAAATAAATAAATAAAATCTTTAAAAAATAATAAAATAGAGATTGAAGACTAAACAGTTAGAAAAACCCAGCTGAGTTCTACAACGAGGTATTATTCTGATGGAGCCTCACTGAATAGGTTAGGTAAATGGAGTTTCAGAAATTTCCTGAAACAGACAATAAAGTTATTTGTAATTTCATCTTCCTGGGACATATCATTCTTGGATAATAATAGTAAATTTATGGAAATGCAGACAGAAGCTCTGTGGCCAAATATAGATCCAGTTCTCGAGTATTTATGGCTGTAAATATTATTAAAATACCTATCAATAAACTTGAAGTTCTGTTTTCTAATTAGCTGATGACTATGTCATAGTTGTCATTACTAATCAAGATTATCTAAGAGGATTTAACCCAGATGTGTGTCCTGAACCCCGTTGAGCCAGGGGAAGTCTGGCAGTAACCCTGGGAGGGCACACAGACTGTGTGGCCGTTCTCCCTGTGGATAAACATTTCCATACGGTTTTGGTGGAACAATGTGATTACATCCTTCACGAGCCAAAGAACGGAAGGTTTTTACTACCCCGTTACAATCTTCTAGTCTGTAGCATCTTGAAAAGGAAGCATTATCCTCGTTCAGGGCTTGAGAAATCAAGTGGTTTCTTTTCCCCAGGCTGAAAGACAGAAGATGGGCAGGTGGCAGGGTAAGAAGTGGGTATGATATCAATCTCCAGTTTTTATTTTAAGGAGGGAGCGGCCGCGCTCGAGCACGCCGTGACTTGATGTTTTGTCCTACGCTACCTGTAGCAACTTGGACGTGTTTGTTTAGAGGCTGATAGATAGCTATGACCCCTTCTCTTCTCTCCTGCTCTCTGCTCATAGTTATAGTGATGTATTAGATGTTCCTTGGCATAGCAAAAGCTTTCAAAAACCCACTTGCTCACGTGCTTTTTTTTTTTTTTTGTCAGAGTTGGAGTGCCTTTACAAAACAAAACAAAAAAATCTCCTCTGACCATTTATCTTCCTGCAGGTGGAATTGCGTAGTGCCTTCCTATTTCTTTCTGTGGCTTGCTCCTGACGGCCCATGCAGGGAGAACGTTGCTTTCAAACCTTATTAATATTTTTTTTGCTTACATTATCTCAAGGAACCAGCCAGAGGATAGCAGGGTCTCAGACACATGAGCTGCATGTATGCATGGAAAATGACTTGAAAGGCGGAGGGCATGTTGGAGATTAAGTAATGTAAGCCAGTGTGCCCCTCCTGCTCCCAAATGTACATGGCCCTCGTGTTTGCTTTCAGGATTGGAGACTTGCCTCAGTCTCTCACTCTGCATATGTTGGTACAATCCCATTGTCACTCGAAGCTCTGATTTCTGAGAATGATTATCAATGTAGAAAAAGTTATGATAGGGAAAAAAGTGAATAACTCACATCCCTGCTCATTCATTCACTCATTTATTTTTTAATGTTTTGTAACAGAATTAACAGCATTTTGACCCTGGAGAAGCAGAAAGTGAAACTCACCCCAAAACTGGATTCTTAATGAAAAAAAAAAATCTTAGGATTTTATTTTGTTACTCGGTCAAGAACCTCATATACCTTCGTTATATTTTATGTAATGGAAGTATTCCTATTTCCTTCTAGTGCACAGCAGCATTGTTTCTTCCTTCCTTCCTTCCTTCCTTCCTTTCTTTCTTTCTTTCTTTCTTTCTTTCTTTCTTTCTTTCTTTCTCTCTTTCTTTCTCTTTTTTTTTACTATAACCAGATGGAAACAGCTTCACTGGATTGGAAAAGCATAGACTTCCAAATCTCTAAATTTCTGTCCCAGCTCTGTTACTTATCAGATCAGAGAAGTTGAGCAAGATACTTAACAACTTAAAGATGGTGTTTCCTCGCAGGGAGCTAGAATGGTTGCATCTACTTAACTGGGTTGTTAGGAGGTTCAAATGAGGTGGTACTGGTGGTGGTCCTTCAGTCCTACAGATCTGATCCTTTAACCATGTCTGGCACGTAGTGGCTATTTAACTACGGGTGAGCAGACAGAAAACGTGTTGCCCATGATCCACAGAAGCTTTCTCATGCAAAATGTGTTGAATGTCAGGGGAACAGGGTTTCGGAGTTTGTATCCTGTGACTCCCACATTTAACCGGGAGGGAAAGCGAAGTCCAGAGAAGTCAAGATGCTTGCTCAGAAGAATTCCCCCTGGTCAGTGGCATATGGAGTGTCAGGACTTCTCTCCCGATGTCGGGGGCTGGGGCCATTTATTTTAACCATCTGGCTGTGCGATAGATGAAAGTCGATTTCATGTTGAACGTCATTAGGACTACTCTGAAAAAAAATCACTAAAAAATAACCATTCATCTCATCATGTGTTAATTTCACTGTGGGCCAACATCCGTTCTATAGCAACGCATGTTAACCTTAGTCCAAGTGGTACTGATAATGAAGACTCCACTCAGACGTTGCTTTCCTGAGTCATTTACACAAAGTGCACTTAGTGAGTACTTGAGGGCCAGCCATGTGTGTCGCTGTAATAATACCGAGGCAGGCCCAGGGAACACCCCAAATAAAGCACCAGCCCCCTAGTGGACAGAGGTGAAAACAAATGACTTCACATCCTAGTAAGGGCTCTAAAAGGAGGGGAGGGCATTCTAAGGGACCAAAGTCAGACTGTAAAGGGAAATAGGAGTCTTCCAGATGGACTGGGCAAAGGACAACCTTTCAGTTACAAGAAGTAGCAGGAGCCAGGACAGAAGAATATATCAATATAAAACAGTGACTAAACTAAGTCACTTCAGTTGAATGAAGCTTCACCTACAAAGGACCCAGCAGGACAAAGCTGACTGAATCACCAGACACAGACCCTGGGGCGTGCCTAACATTCTGTGCTGATGTGTTTTTGGTCTTGATTAGATAGCTTTGGATTTCAGCGTATTATTTAAAACAGTTAAGTTGTTGAAAACAGCCATCAAATCATCTAACAGGAATTCGGAACATTTACAAGATAGTTGTTAATGTATTCAGCAAATATTTATTATGCACTGGCTTGGTAATTTGAAGGAAATCTCTCCAGAACTGATAGGACTCAGAGGAAAAAATTATTAGTTTGAGGACAGCAAAAAAGCTATTGAGAAATGAACTTTTGACCTCAGCGACCACCATTAGTGCCCACAAGGAAAACTTACTGGAGAAACATTTAAATATGATGGAAGCATGCATTATTCAATGAAGTCTAACAAGGCAAGAATCCTTATTTTTCTTTGGGTCAAACATAGGAGTAGAAAGGTTCCATGTATTCTTTTTGGGTTGGGGAAAGGGGCTCATCCCTGTATATGTTATTACCTTGGGGTATTCACAGGGAGCCTGAGGTGATAAACCCACAGAATGCAGGAATGGGGGGGGCAAATGCTGTCACATTCCCGTCTATCTGCAGCACAGCATGGATTTTCCTCTCTGTTTTCCACTCTGCAGAGAAGATTATGAAGACCAATTTCCTGTCATTATTTAAATTAATATTCGTTTCTAGTACATGGCTGAAAGTGGCACCCAGGAGTTTGCTGCCTAAGGAGAGAAGGAAAGACATTTGAAAATTAATGACATCATCCTCTAGTAGAAAGGTAACTGAAAAGCAAAGTTGTTTACATAAAAATGGGCATTTTTAAGGGAAGAAAAACATTAAGGAGTAATAAAAGCAGAGATGCATCTGTTCTGTATTTTTCCTTTTGAGTGTGTTCTCCCCACCAATTTCAACAAAGAGGGGAAATTTTTCAGCTATTTCTATTCGCCCTCCCCCCCACCTCAACAGGACTTAAACTGGCAATATAGAAATACTAAAAAGAAGAAAGAAAAAAAACCAAAAAACAAAATTAGGACTTTAAAAAAAAATGGTTAGAAACCAGAGATGGTTGCCTAAGTGGCCTATCTTGGAAAGTCTGGCTTCAGATAATGAGAAGGAAAACTCCAATAAAACTTGCTGAGTTTCACATGCACATTTAGAGCAATTCATAGGAGGGGAAAGGAGATAATCAGGCTGTTTCACTTACAGGTTAAATCTCATAGTTACTGATGTGGTAATAACATATGATCTAGAATTTTTTTTTTCAGTAAACCTTTCAAAATTGTATCATTTCAAATGGGATGGGACCTTCATTTCTCAATCTTATCTGGACATAATAAACACAAAAGAATAATACTGGCTCTGTGATCATGGGTTTTGCTTCTTTGCTCTGCTCCTGGATGCATTTGATCAAACTGCTTCTCCCATGGGTCTCTTTCTGGTTCTAGAAGTTGTGTCACAGAAATCTGTTTTATCAGCAGGCGTGCACTGCTGGAGATTTTCAGACAGGGACTGCAGGAAGCCAGAGGCTGTTCTGGTCTCCCTTCAATAGAATGGAGTTGGGGGAACAACTTGTTCTCCCCAAAAGTCCTCCAGCCTCATTAGTCAGGAAACCAGAGCTGCGTGTCTCCCCCTGACATTACAAGCTTCATCTTTCTGATTCCAATGTGCTCTGGGAAAATCTCCCTCACACAGTTGTCCTAAGGATGACCTGAGGTCATATGGTGAGAGCAATCTTTAAAATTACACATTTGGTTATTTCCCAAATGGGTTCATATCCTCCCAAGGATCTGGAGTAGTAAGGGTTTGGCAGTTAAAAATAAACAAAAGCAGAACCAAGTCTTTGATTGCCCAGAGACAAGAAGGGAACCAGGGACTAAATAGAAAAGAATTCTGATTCACACCTTTAGTTTAACGCTTAGGATCCGATGACCTGGGGGACTTCTTAGGGAAAGAGTGGGTCCCACAGACTTCTGCATCCCAGAATTGGTGTGGGTTTAGGCAGGTATTCCCACTCTAGCCAACACCCATCTTGACTTTATGGGTTTCAAGGTTCTAGTCCCTCTCAAAGCAAGAATCACAGAAGCCTTGAAAAATGATTTATTCCTTCTGTGAACCATAAACACCTATGATTTTCTGCGGGTTTTTTTGTTTGTTTGTTTGTTTGTTTTGCTACCCATAAAGTAGTCGCTCATGTTAACAAGATTGAGCTTGAGTCTTTGTAAAAGTACTTTTATCTCTGCAGTACCAGTCAGAGCTAGGAATTTCCCATACCGACTTCCTGAAGCATGGTACCTTGCAGGCTTTGATGTATAGTCTTTCAACATAAAGGCTTATGGGACACATTCTTGAATCTGTTTGTGTTATTTTGCAAGCAAGGAGGAAAAGGAAGGGAGAGGGAAGGTCAAACTTGCAAATAAATGAGTAAATGACTAGCTTGTCAGTTGTGATTTTGATATCTGCCAGTTTGGCTAATGTCTCAACTTCTGAAAACCCTCGGAAACTTTTTTTTTTTTTTTTAATCAGTCATGAGAATGAAAGAAGAGGAAATGGTTATCTACAAAGTGTAAAGCACATTTTCCTTGGTGCTGAATTTTAGTCTGGAATGAATTTTTATGACCACATTATAAGCCTCTGAAAATAGAGTTTAGTGGAAGTGCCGAAACTGCCTTAAATATATTTTACTGGCAAATGTGCTCCTGGAATGATTTTTGTAAAGGTAAAGGTATTAATTTTATGCGATCCCTATGTATGCATGTTTTAAAACATTTGAAGAGTTACTTATTTTCAGCATAACTAGCACATAATCAAAGATGGGACAGAATGATGTGAAGAGTTTTTCAGGAAGAAATTACACAGGCTGTCTGTCAAAGGCCCTGCATAATTCATTTTATTCTAATACTGTGGTGCATTTAGCTCCTTACAATGTAAGCACTGGGGAAGATAGATCAGTGTGGTAAGATTCCAGAATTTCCTCCTTAGAGACCAATACCTATTTCATTTCTGATGAGAGTATTCAATCAAAGTGTGGAAAAAAAAAAGTCTCTTTTCCCATCAGGGTGTATGTGGTTCTAAATCTAACAATTGATTTGAGAATTCAAAAACAACAAAAATGGATTTTTCCACTAAACAATATTATCTGTATTGAGTGATATTTGAAAGAATAATAAAAAGTTACGATCTGTATATGCAGCATTTTAATGTAGGACTCTGCAGACAAATTCTGAAAATCAAGTTTAATTAAAGTTTGAAGGAAAACCATATCTCCCATAATAGACCTCAGATTTTCCTCCATTTTAAGGTAGTTGAGACTAATTTGGTCATGTTGCTATGGGGAAGAAACTTCAAGCTTTTGCAAGTTCTCTTGCTGCCAAGGCAAGAAATACCAACTGAGAAAATGTACAGGCCAGAAGTAAATCATAAGCATTTTTTGTAGGAACTTTAAATGCAAATGTTGATTTTGGTTATTTCTGAACAAAAATGGAAAAGCAAAGAAGGAAGGAAAAAGAAAAAAAAAGAAATCCACTGTTTAGGTAGATTACGGGCAAAGTGTTTAAGTGGAAACCTATTAGAGAAGTAAAAGTGAACTCTTTTTGATAGAAGTCTAACATAGACTCTGGTCTCAGTGACTGAACCCTCATCACCTGTACTGCACTTTGCTTTGTATTTGTTCTGAGCACTGTCCTTGAGAGGAGAGGACATATAGTGCGTTATGTTGAAGGAGAGGTGAGTTATCTTAGGTGTCTCAAGGTAGTAGCTGTGGAGGCATGAAAATGAACTTACTCAAGCTCATGAAATGACTTCAAGTATTACCGAAAATAGGATTTATTCTGGGTGGTTCTGAGGAGGAAGTATGAGTATCAGTGGTTCTAGGTAAGCCAGGTGGATTTTGCCTCAAAATAAGCTGGAACTGTTTAATAGTTAGAGCTCTTTCAAGCTGGAAATGTCACCTCATGAACTAGCGGGTTCGTTTTCTGTCCCTGAAGACTGGAAAGAGACGCTGAGGGGCTTAGTAAGAATTAATGAATCCTGTGGAGTGTTAAATCGAATGCTACCTTGGAGTCTTTCTGACTGTGATGACTTAGGTATCCTTGAGGTGGCTGTGTTTGCAGAATGCCTCCTTAATGCGGTGAATACACTGGTAGAATATGTCAACACTGATCTATCCTGATTTACTTCCTGTGCTAAGTTTTTGCACATAGCTGAACGCGTCCTTGGAGTATAAGAAAGTAGGGTCTTTGCCCTTTGCAGAAAATCACTCAAGGAAATCTAAAGTATCTTTGCACCTCAGCTTCTACTCTACTTTGGTAGAAAAGAGAACGTTAAGGCAAGACAAAATGGTAGAAAGGAAATAGTGCAACTTACAATAAGGGAATATCTAGGTCATGAGCTCTTACTGTAGTTTTAGTTAATGGCTTAATTAATGTTCTAGATGTCAAGCAGGTCTGTTGTAAACCTGAAGCTCTGTAGATTTTTAACTTTGCTTTGACCGAGGGTGCTCCTTGGTGCTTGGGCGATGAGTTTCCAGAAGCAATTTTTCCCTTTGATGAGCAGGACTGGTATGAAAATTTGGTGTAATAATGAAGATAATGGCTTATTGGAGTTACTTTGTACATTCTATTTCTGTTGTTACAAAGGTCATTATTACTGAGCTCCGAAGCTATAAGAAAATACCTCCCTTTTTCAGTGGATATCAACATTGACTGCTTTACCTATTAACCTGGGGGCTTTGTACTTTTCATCATTGATCTGTAAATTCCTACCCCTTGAGAGCGCTCTGAAAGGATATACAGATGGGTTTGTTGATCATAGGTATCCAAATTCAAGTCTTTACTGTGTTCTCTTTGGAATGTGTCTTTGACTTTGGTACAGCTTGCAGATGTGAGCTTTCTCTAAGACTCTTAGACCCAAGATTCATCACTTTTGTGAGTTTTTGGGTCTGTATCTCTCTCTGGTCTAAACAGTTACATTAGTCTTATCAGTTGACAGTAAGGCAATTCATATTGATACAGTGTCTAAGATACTACTTTAGGCAGTAAAACCATTTTAAACTTTCTTTATTCCTTTTCATTGTGTGATTAAAAGAGTAGCCCGGTAATTAGGGGAGAAGAGCATACATTCACAAGTGAGTTTGAGTAGAACTTTGTTTTTCCTGCTATTTCTTCTTAGTTCTAAAAAGTGCATATCAGTAAGGTCAACTTTATAACTGAGTTATATTGGCACATAGTAATTTGACAGTGACAAGTCTTATGAAGGTTATACTATTTGAATTTCTTGAAACAAATTTTTTTTTTCCTTTGAAAATTATGTTGGTTAACTATTAAAACCAAGAACTTTAGTTTGGTCATCTTGTTTATACTGAGCTAGGAAATATTTTTTTCTTTATTAATTGAGATAAAATTGGTATATGACATTAAGTTTCGCATGTATCACATTATAATCCAGTATGTGTATACACAACAAAGTGATCATCACTGTAAGTGTCCTTACCACCCATTACCATGCAGTTGAGTACCATCTCCATCACCAGTTGAGTCCCATCATTTAAAATATTTTGGTGCTGGGTCCTACTCTATACCACTTGCACCAGAATCTCTGGCGATGGAGCCCCAGGCATTAGTATTAATTTTTCTAGGTGATTCTTACAAAATGTATCAGGGCTCATTGTACTATGTTATTGGATGCCCCATACATAAAACCAAATGTCTAATTGTAGAACAAAGAGTATTAGATTTAATATGAAGTTAGTCAGAAATAGCAGATCACTATTTAGGTCAGGACAAGAGACGGACAAGAAGAACAAGGAAGCAGAGTGATTTCCTGGTTTCCCCTTCTTCCTGGGATGTATACATTTAGAAATGAATCTCAGTGGTGGCTCTCCTGAATGCAACGTAATCCAGTAAACTAGAATGTTCCAAGAAGCAAGATCAATACCTTTGGCATTAGTAATATATTGGGTTAATTTGTGATTTGGGCCAAGGGAAGATCCTTCATATGAAGTATAATTCTCCTGAATATATATATAAAATATCAACCTAAAATTATTTGTTAATATGTCACAGGAAGGGATCCCCAGGCAGGTGACACCTTCTCTTAAGCCATTCAGTTTTTGTCCCATAACTTGCCCCCATAATGGTCAAAAGGAGTTGTAATATGACAATATTGATTTATTCAAAAGGAATGATTTTATAAGAGATGTGATCCTAATACAGCTAGAAAGGGGTACGTTTGCTATATACTATAAGGTAATAAAGAATTTATTATAACCAACTATGATATCAATAGTGAAGCAGTCCCTATTGGAAATAAAGCTGGCAATGTATGGTAGTATGACTGATACTCAGAATATTTCATTGGTATCGGACACATGTCAGAACTGTGATATTCTTTCCTAAGTTAGAGTGTTACCTTGTTGCGTAGCCTGCTTTGGTGTGCCCCCCTGCTACCCACTCCCCCCAAATAATAGGGCTTGCTACTAGACATGGGTAATGAGGAGTAGGGATTTTGTGGTTTGAAGCAGGCTTCCTCTGGAATTTCTTTGAACTACAGAAACCCTGCTACTTGCTGTCTTTCTTGTTTTTACCAGTTTAGCACAAACGCTGCCTTTCAATGCGACTACACGTTCAAAGCAAAACATAAAACTGTGTTAGTTTAAAGGACTCATTAATTTCCTTTGTACTCCAAATCCTCCACATTAGCAAATGCAATATGCTGATTCTATATTCAAACTTATTCCATTTTGGCTGCTATTAACTTCAAAGGAAATCGGAAAAAAAGTGTAAGAGTATTAAAATCCTGTGTTGAAAAATTAATGCATTACTGACAGCTGACCCACTTTTCAGTTCCTCTATTTTATGAAATTTTAAAGTTTTTCTGTTTGTAAGACAGATCTGTGTTTAAACTTGTACCAGGATCTTGCTTCCTTTAAGATGAAACCTCTTGCCGTATCAAGTCGGTGTTGTTCTTAAAGTGCTTGTGGCATGGTTGTGTTACTACCACCCTCAGAATCGGATGGCCAGCCTGGGTGTGTGTATGTGTGTTTGTGTGTAAGTATTAAGCATAAAGGCATTTGATATCTAAAATGATAAACTAGAAACAAGAGTTAATTTAAGAAAAAGGACTTTGTTTTATATTGCTGCTCTTAAAAATTACCCATTACTTTAATTTGTTACCATTCACCTTATTGGGAACTGTCAAATATTGAGACAGAACTAATATAATTTAAATATTAATAATATATAACTATAAATATATGTGTCATGCAAGATTATCTTTTAGTGATGGGATTAACCGGATGATCAGTTTAGAAAAACAAATCCAACTAGTTGGCGGCAAATTAGTACAGTTCTCATGAATACATTTTAACAAATTTTCCCTGGGATGATGAACTAAATTTGATCTTCTACAGTGACAAATGTGAAGCAGGATAAAAGAAAAGGCAGTTGCTAGGTGATATCAATAATTCATTCATTTGATACTAAGCAGAAAGTTTAAATCCCAAGATGATATGACAGTTTCTGAAGAATATCTATATCTAACATAAAATAGACATCAATTTCTTAGGGTGTCTTTCTTCTGTATGAATGTAAAGTAAATACCTTTTCTGTAAAGCACGTTTTAAAAAATGTTTTCTAGTTTCCTCTTATAATTTATCGTTTTACTTCTACATTTGTACAAACAAACCAAAAACATACCTAGGCAAAAACACAAATTACCCCAACAGTTTTTCTGTCATTTCTCATGGTGCTCCCAGCAGAGCTGAAGCTCATGATTGTGTTTGCAGAATCATTTCACTTGAAAATTGGTCCATCTTTCCTAACTCTAAGTGTCTAGGTGATTACTTTTGGTTGGGGGAGGTGTTGAAAATGCTACAAAGTCCGAGAAGTTGTTCTCCTTAAAAACAATGGAGACTGAAAAACAAAACAAAAACAAAAAAACGACAATGGAGACTGCTCTGATGGCTCAGACGGTTGGTAAAGGCCCTATGTGCCACATCCTCTACTGGGATTCAGGGACAATGCTCTTGGGAGCTCTGTCTGCATTAATCATGTGGTCCGTCTTACCCTTCAATTAGTGAGTAGAATCAACTGCACTTTTTACACTAGATCTCAACGGTATTTCTACTTTCTCCCTTGCCCGGTTACTTCCTGAATAGGTATCAACTGTGAAGTTAAGCATGCTGGCTCTTTCCCTTCTCTTTCTGTTGGTTTATCATGACTTTTTTCTCTGCATCAACTTAAAACACCTGCAGCCCCCCAGAAGGGTGGGACCCTGAATAAATAAAAGCATCCCTGAAGTGCTTAAGGAAGCAGACATTTAAATGTGGTAGAGGTACAGCAAACTTGAACCCTGGTCTGGTGAGCTGAAAAGTATTAGGGATCATGTGGAAGCCTCATGCTGCATTAATGGCATAGTCGGTAATTATCTCCAAGAGACGATTTTCATGTAGAGATGACAGCCCTGAGTCGCCAGACCTGCTTATTTTTCAAGAGAAGCCTATGTTGTTGGCATTTTATATAAAATCTCCCAGCATTTATATTTTAGCTTACTTTTAAAAATTTCAGGTTAAAAAATTTTCTGTGGGCAAGATTTGGTTTGGAGCATGTAAACTTCCTCTAGAAACCAAGTAATGTTCATCAGTGGATTATTCTCATATATGTTAGAATACATAGTGATAGCCGGCACCTCCGTATATTTTTTCCCCTCCTTAGAGCATGAGTATATCTTGAAAGTAGTAGGACTAGCCCTTGCCATGATCCAAGGTGGTCCATACCCATATTCTTTTTTTTTTTTTTTTTTAAAG
>LNAC01000996.1:130556-186158 GCA_002007465.1 Ailurus styani | reverse complement strand
GAAAGCAGAGGCTTTAACCCACTGAGCCACCCAGGCACCCTCCATACCCATATTCTTACCAGCTGTATGAATCTAGTCAAGTTCTTTCTTTAAAATCTCTTATATTCAGTTTGTTTATGCAACAAGACCAAGGATGTAGCTGGATAACAGATCATCCATCAGAACCAGAGTTTAAATACTTGTTTTTATTTTTGTTTTGTTTTCATTGTTTCCCTTGAGTAAAACCACAGAATCAAGAGCTTTCTTTGTTGGTATATGACAACACAGCTTAAGGGCTGATTTGCAGATTTCTAAGTATTTCTTCTGTGGGAACAGCTCTGTCTGAGGTCAACACCTCTGTCTGAGAGGTACTGATGTTAACAGTTCAAACTCAAGTTAGGCTTACATTTTCATTGTGTCACATTATATGCAGGTACTGGCTTTTTAACTTCTGTATCTCTCCTCTCTTGCTCCGGCAAGATGAGCAATGATTTATGTTCTAGCCTACTGAAGGGTTTCTTGGGACATGACCTGACCAGTTTTCCAGTTAATGTTTTAGAGTTAGGGACAATGGTGGGGAAATAGGAATTCAGGAGCTTTTAAAGTTTCTTCCAAATTCTTATTTGTCTCTTAGCAATACTTTAGTCTGCTCATAATCGTTGAGAACAACTGAATTTAATGTTGGAGCAGATTTCCCCAAACAGATTTTTCAACACAGTAGTAATTCAGCTAGTGGCTGAGAGAAAGCCACCACCCTTATCAGAATTTTCTAAGATATCTGATTTATTTTTTAAAAAATATTAGAAAGTGTGTTATTTTCACCTCCCTCTTCAAAGGATTCTCTCTTCTCCTCACCACCCCCTACAGACATTCTTCTCTTGAATCTTTCTCTTATGATTTTGGTCTTTTGTATTCCTTTTATGCTGCCATTTCCTGGTTTCTTATCATGTTAATAATTCATGGAAAAGTGAAACAAAGGCTGGCTTTCAATTTTAAATCAGTCTTGGGAGACTCTAAAATTCTCTATAGGGAACTCAGCTCAGGGCACACTACGGTGCCACGTTGTCATGCCCAGAGCTGGCCTAAATGTGACAGCTGTATCAGCACCAAGTAACAAAGGCCAACACAGGTTAGCTTACCTGGATTCTAACAGAAGACAAAGAGAGAGCTGGTTGCTTAGTCTCATGTCTACCGTCAAGGTGGTAAAGGGAGGAGAGATCATCTCCTCATTTTCTCAAAGAAGCCGAGATAGATGTGATTGGGTATAATCTCAGAGCACTGACTGGCTGACAAAAAGATCAGATACTTGGCTTACTTTCCCTTCTCTCCCATCAGAAGGGTTTGTGAGTAAGAGCAAGGTTGGAGTTAGGAAGACGAGTCACTTTATTAGCCCAAGTGGAAGGTGATGGTGGAGGAGATCCAGGCAGCATGAAATAGGGCTAAATCAATGCCAAGGAAAAGAGAAATAGCTAGAGGTAAACTCTGCTTCAATACGTGGAGAAAAATGAGTTAAAGCAGATTATCTGGGATGACTTGTGAGTCTCTAACTTTAGAGACAGGACTGCTGGTTCTGACAATTCCGAAATAGTGAATACTCTTCAGGGGTTCTACACGTTTGGTAGGGGAAGAAGGAATTACATTATAATGTACTGAGTTGGGGATATCTGTGATGCTACATGCAGGTAGAAGCAGCCAGGAAAAGTTTAAATCTCAGGAAAGAGGTTTAGGAGGACATACATTATGGAATTACCAGAAGAGGGCAGGAAATTGAGGCCGTTCCCAGTGTATGTGTGGAAAATGTTGCATTCAAAGGATCACAAACCTTAGAGGAGTTGATAAGAGGGCGGAGGGCCTGCAGGGAACCTAAGCAGTAGCCCATGAGATGGAACAATAATCACCAGAGAATGCTGTCTTAGACACAAAGGAAAGCATGTTACAGTGAAGACAGTGGTTTTAGGGTTATGAGAAAGAACTGGAAACTTATCAGAGTTAAGAGAGATTTTTCATTTTCCTTATTCACTTGATGGTGTGTGCGTGTTTTAAATGGGAGCAACTCACACGTGTTTACAGGGTGTGGGGTTGCGAGGCAAGGGAGACGGAAGAGAAGGAAAGCCTGAAGTTACAGGAGAGGAAAGAAGTAGCCAAGAGCAGGTCTCAGAGGATGACTGAATAGAGGTGAAAGGGCCCATCGCAAAGCATAGCAGACACTGGCAAGAAAGGGGTTTACAAGAGTGGGGTTGGTGACCTGTGTTGGTGGAGGAGAAAGAACTGGGGGCCATTTCTTGATAAATAGAAAAGAGTGCTTGCTGATTGGTTGGATTCAAGGAGAATCATTATGACTTGGGGCAAGCATTATGGAAGATGGGAGAAGCTACAGAATGTGGTCATTTAAAAAGAATGGTGAGGGAGCCTAGGGATGGAGTATTCTCTTCTTTCATATTAAAATTAAGGGAGGTGATAAGGAGGAAAAAAAAAAGACTGAAGGAGCCCATTGGTGTTGAAGAGCTGGTGCAGGGTGAAGTACTCACTAGCAGTGCTCAGACCAGATGGTTGGAGCTCCCAGTCACCGCGTCTACAGGGTCCTGAATGTCTCTTGGGAGATACAGATCAATTCTAGGACTCCGTTTAGGATGGTGATTTCCTGCTGAGTTCCAACTGCTTTGAGCCTTGGGTGCAGTTTGAAAAGCTCATGACCAATAAAGAAAGGCCTTCAACAAGGAAAGAAATGGGAAAACCATTTATATGAACAAATTGGTAGCATTGCCCTCTAACATATCCATTAAGTAATTAGGCACAATTTCAATGCAAGGAATTTGTCTCGGTGTCTTTGTTCACTTGGAACTGATGAAAAGTGCTTTTATTCTGTTTGCTTATAACTTCAGCAAGTCACCTTTGTTCTGGGGACTTCACCACATCTTTCTGGCTCACTCATCTGTGGCTGAATTTAATGAGACCTACGTCTTGCTGTGAAGTAGGTTGTGAAAATTATTGTAATGATTATTAAATCATTTTCCCTAGTCCTTTTAATCTTTGAAATGTTTAATTTTCCAAATCCCAAGTCATCTGGTAAAATGAAAAGAGTGCACAAGCGGCAGAGCTCCCCTACCTTGGCCTAAAGTGCAGATTTTCCCTCCCATCTCCTTGATATTTACCGACATCCATTATGGAAATTAAAAAGCAGCAGTAACCCACGTCATGAGGCTCTTGCTATTTGTGTGGTGATATGAGTTTGAAAGTTGAGAAGGGAAATGAACATGACACATAAAGTCTGTCAAGGCAAAAATGGTGAGATGGTGTATATGGAAAATATTTGAAAGTCCACAATTTTATTATTTGGAAATTCATATGTAAGGAAAAAATGGATATTTTTGCAGAATCCTGAAGATACTTATTTTCGAGTATATTACTGACAGCTTGGGGGCCGTTGTTGGAAGACATTTTGGAAACTTACAGCCCGTCAATTACTTTTTATTTATTTTTTTATTAGTAGTATTTGCCCCAGGGGTACAGGTCTGTGAATCATCAGGCTTACACCTTTCACAGCATTCACCAAAGCACAAACCCTCCCCAATGTCCATAACCCATCCACCCTATCCCTACCCTCCCACCCCCCAGTAACCCTCAGTTTGTTTTGTGAGATCAGGAGTCTCTTATGGTTTGTGTCCTTCCCCATCCCATCTTGTTTCATTATTTTTCCCTCCCTACCCCCCACGACCCCCCCACCCCGTCCCTCAAGTTCCTCATATCAGAGAGATCATATGATAATTGTCTTTCTCTGATTGACTTATTTTGCTTAGCATAATACCCTCTAGTTCCATCTGTGTCCTTGCAAACAGCAAGATTTCATCTCTTTTGATGGCTGCATAGTATTCCATTGTATTTATATACCACATCTTCTTTATCCATTCATCTGTTGATGGACATCTAGGCTCTTTCCACAGTTTGGCTATTGTGGACATTGCTGCTATAAACATTCAGGTGCATGTGCCCCTGAGGATCACTACCTTTGTATCTTTAGGGTAAATACCCAGTAGTGTGATTTACAGGCCGTCAGTTATAACTGAGATGCCCATACCTGCACTTTGTCCAGCAAAGTCCCATTTGACCTATGCTGTCTCTGATGTAATTATTAATAGTGTCTTCCTTTTGGTTTAAAGGGTGATTCTTATGGTCACCCTACCTAGGTATAAGAGACTGTTATTTTTGACCTAGGATAGCAAGTGACAAGGTAAACTCTACTTGTGAATTTGGAAAATCTATTCAGTTCAGTTTCTCTAAAAGGACCTATTTGTTGTGAAATGACCCTGTTACATACCCTTCCTCTCTTACAAGCGGTGTTAGTGCCTGCATTTATGCAACTTCTCAAAATATAGGAAAATGTCAATACCACTGCAGCTCATTGCCAAATTTATATTTTACTTTAAATGTAAGGCTTGAAAACATTGTCAAAAGCAGATCTCAAAAATGCTACATATTTCCTTCTATAAGTAATGCTAAGTGAGGAATGATTCATTCTTGCCTGTAAAGTTGCGAAAAATAAATATTTGATGATATGACAGTCATCTTTGAAACAGGCTGCTTTTGAGAAATTCATTAGATTCTTTTATCACTTTTACTTAGAGAATATTGAAATTGCTTCCGAAATAATCACGGTGTACTACCAAAGGCAGGGGAACGAGTTATGTCAGTATGAAGCCAAAGTGCAATTAAGGTGTGAGACCGTGTACATAATTTAATAATTTTTTCTTGGCTTTCAAGAGCTTCAGTCATTGCCATGTCAATTCCGAAGGATTAGAAAAATACAAATGCAAAACCTTATTATGAGAAGTTTGCCAATTACAGCTCTCTTTGATTGAGCAGCGACATTGAACTGATGGGGAATAAGCAGAAACCAAATTTATTCTTCTCTGCCACTCCCTGTTAAAACCTAACCCTAAGCAACTAAACTTCTTTTGCTAAATAATCCTTTTCTTGCCTCTGGGTGAAAGCAGGTATATCACAAAGTGTTTATGAACTTGATTAGATAAAATTCTCCACTTCCTCTTAGACTCAAAATGGTTTTATTTGGGTTATGATGTTCCTGACAAAACCAATCACATAATTTCAAACTTGGATGGGATTTCAGAAAGGGGGAAGGTGATAGTTTTTTGTCCATTTCTTCCTCTTCTCCTTCCCTACACTTCTCTGCAGGAAGAGGGATTTAGGGGAAAGAGGCACACGCTTAGGTGGCAGTGAAGAGTTATAGTCTGTCCTTGGTTTTCTCTTAGCTACAAGCTCATGGAATAGTCAGGGTTTGCTAAACCATTTCTGCTGTGGGTCTCTTAACTGCAGGTTCCTTGGGGCAGGCAGTGCAGCAGGTTCTGTCTTCCATGTCTTTCCAGTTGGCCACATATGGCTGATCCCTTGACCTACGGGTGTGAACTCCACACAGGTTTCCTTTGTTGGGATCTCTTTACTCCTTTGGACAATCTTAATGTCCACTTTAAAATGAATGTAGGCTGGTCCCTCTCTTGGGCCAAGCAAAAACTCACACATTCTTTCTTTTCCACAGGAGGAAGGGTGGCAGCCTACCAGTGCAACTCTGATTCTCTTTGCCACCTGAAGCCAAAACTTCAACAAAAGCACATTTTCTCCAGGTACAAGGAAGAATCCCTGGCTTCCCTCCATGTCGAGAGTGGTAAGGAAATTAACACAGCATACATTTTACCCCATCCTGTCAACTCTCTCTCATTTATATATTCTGGAATTGGAACATCAAAAATGCTGTTAAAAAAGTATTTTGTTGTCTCAGCATGTCCTACATAGCTGGTCTCGCATCTCCTTCTGGAAAAGAGGTTGGCAAGCTTTGGCCTCCTGGCCAAATCTACCTTGCTCCTAATTTTTTTGTATGGCTGGTGCTCTGAGAATGAATTTGATCATTTTAAACAGTTGGGAAAAGAATCAAAAGAAGAATAGTATTCTGTGACATGTGAAAGTGAGGTGAAATCCAAATTTCAGTGTCTGTAAAGTTTTATTGGAAAACAGCCATGGCCATTCATTTGTGTGTTATCTGAGCTGCTTTCCACATACAGTGGCATGCTTGAGTGATCAAATTTGATGAGCTGAAAAGTTGAAAATATCTACTATTTCGTATTTTTCAGAAAGGTTTGTTGACCTCTGCTCTAGAATGTGGTGCACTTGGCGTCTGTTTTAGTTGTTTTTGGCTATCGAGTTTCAGATGAAAGAATAAAAGTTTCATTTTAACATCCTATTACTCTTCATATCAAAACTGTCAAAATATTACTACTCTCTTAATTTACAATTCTTGAATCTTACCATTATCCATCTAGATAGAGATTTTCAAGAAGATAGACACAATGCTCTGCTTTCTCATTAGGAATATTTTGAACTGGAAATGTGTACCATAGACTTACAGAATTGTTCATAACATACTATGTATAACTTGTGCGGCAACTTAAAGCTTAGGATCAAAGCATAAGTTACTCTGCACCTCAAAATGTTGGTGGCCTATTGCAGTGACTGCTGGGATGAGTACACTACATCTTCTTGCTTGCTTTCAGTTGGGTTTGATTTCTTCTTAAAGTTCTATAAGGGTAAAAATTTATGGCCATGTTGTCTCAGCAGTTTAGATTTGAGTGTGTTATCTAGGTAAAGAAATAAAACAGAAATCACAAAATGATAACAGATGAAAGGAAATGTCAATTTGGAGTGTCATAAGATGGGTAGAAATTTCCAGCAGCCCGACTGGCATGGTATTCCACAAAATAATTTAAATGATTGTTTCCAGAACTTGAAGTTTGACATCACTGGCTATTAGCTATATGAAAACTCTATAATTGAGGCCAAAGATAGAAATGTAACTGCTCTGCCCTGCATAGACTGCTTGATGATTTCACACTATATCCCTCATTTCACATTCTTTGTGTATTTGCCCAAAAGCTTTCCTTAGACCAGAAGCACATTGGCTATCCTGGTTTCTGCCTGTTAAAATCCTGCCTGGTCTTGAAGACCGAACTCAATTTTATCTCTGCTGTGACGTTAATTGTGCCCTCTCTTTTTCTCTCATAGCACTTTATCGTTGCTTCTCTTGTTTCAAAGTTGTATTTTGATTTGCTGTATAGTTAGTTTGCCTGTGTATCGCTTTCTCTTTGTTTCTGAGGTCAGGAACCATATATTGTTTTGTCTTCACCACAATACTGGTGATTAGTAGGTTTCATAAAAACTAGCTATAGAAAAAAAGGAAGACTTGGGGCACCTGGGTGTCTTAGTGGGTTGAACGACCAACTCTTGATTTCAGCTCGGGTCTTGGTCTCGGGTCGTGGTATCGAGCCCCATGTCAGTGTTGCACTCAGTGTGGAGTCTACTTGAGATTCTCTCTTTCCCTCTCCTTCCCCTCCCCCACTTGCTCACACTGGTGTGTGCTCTCTCTCTCTCAAGAAAAAAAAATAAAATTTACAAAAAAAGAAAAGAAAAGCAGATTTTAAAGTTGAATAAACTATTTAAATTTAATAAAACTTAAACATTGGTTAAAAAAAGTGACTATTCATGTATGTTTCTATGTAAAGTTTGGTTTTTGTTTTCTATTTTTTCCAGAAAAATCCATTTTGCAATGTGCAATAATTAGCTACTATGTGCAGTAGAGTTACTGTGCAATGAAAGCCTGACTACCCTGTGAATGCTCTCATTAATTAATTAATTAATTATTTATTTACTTACTTACTTCCTTACTTTGGAAGAGTCTCCTGTATGCATCTATATGAGTTGAACTGAGTCAGAAAGTCCAGATGTCATTCATACAGTTGAGCATGCAGACTACTTTCAGATGACAAGGCATTTCTAGAAACAATGATCTAACTGCCTACTTTCAGTGGGGTTTGAGTTGTTGATGGACTTGGTTTTGCTAAATAAGCTTTGCTAGAGTAGTGTTCTGCAAGACATGGTAGAATTTCCTTTATGGAGTTCTTTCAAGATTTAAATATCTTCAGTTTTGCTCAAGATAGTTAGAGGCTCAGAGTCCTGCATAAGTAAAATTGGCCATGTAGAGGGTAATTGAGTTGCATTTAGCCAGTGCTTATAATCTGACTCGATTTTATTCATCATCTTTATTCCAAAAAAGTGCCTCTATTAAAATGGTACCAAATTGTTATATAAGGACACTGGTCCTAAAAAAAGAGAAAAATTTTTAAGAGATCATCATAGCGTTTTCTGAGTAGGCATTTAAGCAATATATTGTTGACCAGTTGAATGCTAGTTGAGTACGTAAAGTGACAACAAAGTAGAGAAATAGCAGCCTAGTGAAAGTTTGATTGCTCAAATGTCTTTATTGGTATCTATTCACATCAAATTACCCGTATTTCCTTATTGTAGGTGTGTTACAAAAAGAAAAAAGGGAAGACGTAGGAAGTCTTATTATCTTTTTATTGACTTCACATTGAATATGGTCATTATGCAGACTTATTTTGGAGTTTCTCCATCTCATACTCCAAGAATAGCTAAATGACTTAATACAAACGTTCCCGAGGTATTATTAGTCATTGGTTTTGAAATTTTACTTTCAACACTGTTCTCTAGACAAGTCATTTAATTTTCATACTTTAATTTTTTCATTTTCTGAGTGCTAGGACTATGACTGTTTTATGGGAATAAGTGAAAGTCCATCAAATTTTATTCAAAATACATTTGAATTTTTTAAATGAAAGTATGAAAGCTGTATTACATAGAGCATAGTTTTATGTAATGACAACATAACTTATTATACTTGTCTCTTCCAGTGTGTAAATCATGTTGTTATTTGTCTCATCCCCGGCAATGCTGTGCTTGGAGGAAAGTAGGCATTCTACTCAGCGTCTAGTCCTATTCACGTGTTTGTGAATGGTCTGGAAGACCTAACACGCAGCCATCTTGCTATGCATTAATTTGTGTGTGGAAATGGCTTCTCTGAAACAACATATTTTGGAGAGGGACGCTTTGCCCCGTTCTCTGAAGGGATGCAGTGGGGAGGGGGGAAGCATCTGTATGAGAAGTACACTTTCTTTGTCGTGAGGCAGGGATAGAAGGTCGAAGGTGGAATGTCGTATGATGTAAATGTTACAGTGTGGATAACGATGTAAAGTTTCTGTGGATTACCTGAGGGGTTGTGTGCGTGTGTATGTATGTCCGTGGGTGTTTTCTCACATTCCATTTTGTCCCTTGACCTTTCCTCATTTCATGTTACATGTGAGCAATCCTTTGCTTTCGGGAAGCTCGTCACTATAGAACCAGGGAACTGAGGTATCACCTTTTGGCTTTTAATTCTAAAGCTGTGGTTCACACGTAAGACAGCAAGATTGGAAGGCTGTGCATCCAAGAAGAACCACTTTCCCTCTCAGGAGAGATAAGAGCCTCTGAATTTGGGAGAGGGAGGGAAGATCAGAAGGAACAGAAGAGTAAGACACTGAAAAAAGTCTCTTGGAAGGAGATTGTGGAAAACAGAGATCTTTCCTCACAGTTGCTGAGGTGATCTCTTCGTGGAGGCTCACCCCTCCATGGACACACTTACTGAGATGCTGCCCTGGGGAGACAAAGAGGAAAGGAAATGAAAAGTGAATGAACTGAGTTTACTCTGCAGGGTTCAAGTTCAGCATAAATTAGAAATATTACATTTTACACTTCTAGATGGAGTGGGACTTCCAGCTAGAGGGTAAATGCACTTTTTAAAAAATGTAAGAAGTGAAATTTCTTGCACCCCTCTTTAGGTTTCACATGCTCTTAATACTTAACAGTCAGAGTCTGTTGAAGGACAAATAGCAAAGGTGACCCCTCACTATTTTCCTGCCTGTCTTTTGAGTAACACCATGCTTCTGACTTTCTTCCACTGGCTCATTTAGCTGTCATATTGAACTGAACATGCAGCTCACACAATGGCCAACACTATCGTGGTACCTTCCACCCCATATGTGTACATATGCTGTGCAGGGTCTTCCCATAAGCTCTCCTTCCTTGCGTGGTAAGCAAAATGTGTTAACCTTTCCCATGTACAACTCCCTTAGAGAATTATGATTCCATCTCATAAACCAGGCGGGTTCAACTTGTGTTTTTCTGTTTTGACATACATGATGAGTCATGTATTTTCATATCTGTCATAATAGCTCACTAGGTTATGATTCTTAAGTTCAAGGGCAGGTATATCAGACTTGATGATGTAAACGTAGACCGTAGTCTGGGGGAAAATACTTCCACGCTGGGTCTTGATCTCACACACCACCACCCGTGACCTCAAATCCTCAACAAGTCATTTCTCATTATGGGATACATGGTGAACAATTACCTACTGTGGGACAATTACTTGAGCATTTGCATTTTAATAGATCTTTAAAAATGCTGGGTAATTTGTGGGGAAAAAGGTTGATGTGATTATATATTTAAAAAAGACTGTTCAATAAGGGGGAGCCACAGAGAAAGTTAACAGCCTAATGATCAACTGAGAGAAGCAATGTGTAATATCTGAAAGTAGAAAGGACATCCCTTTGAGTGTAACCTTTTTAAAATTTTGCATTCTTATTTAATACTTCAGTTATATACCTTCAGACAGTGTAGAATTATATATTCAAAATTGGATGGTATATATCTCTGTATATTATATATAATTATACATACAAATATGTGCATTATATATCCCATTATATACTATATATACAATGTATATAAACATACACTCATGTATATGTCAAGGGCTGTTGCTTACTATTATTCCCTGAGTTCTCCATTTTCATCCATGGTGAGGTTTCTGTTTTGAATCACTTGTTACAAGGTTAGAATCCTTTCTTAATTGTTTTCCTTAGATGCTTAAATAACCATCACATTGTCCTTTTTCCTAGATAGGTGAATGATGTATTGTCCCAGTATGAAATTCCAAACTTGCAGCTCCCCTTTTATGACCTGTAGATACATTTACACACCCTTTTAGCCTCACGGACTGCAGAAGAATAGTCTAATATCAGTCTTTCAGCACTGTTTTGGTATGTTGGAACTGAAGGGTATGGGCACATTTAGATCTAATAATAGAAGGCCAATCTCAAATACCTTCTGGACATGCGCACATCTCATAATACTTGATTTTTCTCAGTGCTCAAGGTTTAAGGTTCTGTATCAAAGGCTCCAAGCCTGGTTTTAGGTAGCTTTTCTCAGAATCAAGGCATCTCTTACGTTTCAGCAGCCGTTAGATCTAGCAAGGAAGATAGATTGGAATTATTAATGGAGAAAAGTGGAACGGCATATGGCCACTATTTTCATCCTCTATTTCTTTATCAACTCTGTCTTCCAATTTTAAAGAGATCATTCTGTTTTACTTAGTCACTGCAAACTTAATGATGAATTAATCACTTATGTGTTCCATAAATTAATTGTTAGGTAGAATATAGTCTAGACTCATGCTGTTCTATGGGAATCTCCAACTACTTCTAACTTGGCTGTGGACATACAAGTATAGCTGTCCCCAGTTTCACCTAAGCAGGTTGTAAGTCTCAAGTGAACTCTTCTCAAAATAGGAAAATAATAATGCACTGAGGGTAAGAAGAAATTGAAGAGCAGCTCTAAAAGGCCCTTAGAAGTAGTTTTCTTTTGAGTGGGCATGACGCTAATGGAGCAGATAATAAACTCTCTTTAGGTGCCAGAGCAGGGCTGTTTTCTACTTATCAGGTATTTTGAACCAGGGTAGTCCCCAGGCATACCGAAGAGCACACCAAACTCAGCTGTTGTGTTTTCCGTACCAGGAAGAGGGCAGAGCCGCCCATCCAGATGTGCAGTACTATTAACATGGGCAGGCCAGCCCTTAGGTTACTGATCTTTGTTCTCTGTCTTATCAGATTGAGATACAGAAATAGGTGTGGAAGTTTTCTTCTTCAAGGGAGATGATTTTAGAACAGCGAAATCAGAAATACGGTTTTGTGGACATGCTCCTTAACACATTTTATTCAAACGCTGACTGTCTGAAAAAATGGGGAGTATGTGAGGAAGGAAACACCTTAAACCCACGGGATGTTCAAATACTAAATTCTATTGCTTCTCACTTTAGCGCTGGTGAGCACTGCTTTGTTGAGTATATTGACTCCAGATGTTGTGAAAAACCCAATTCTTTTAGGAGAGCTCAGATTTCCTGCACAATAGCTCATGGTTCCACTCTCTGTGTAAAACACATGCCCCGGCACCATAACTAATGACTACAACATGTATATCTGAAGCAGTAGTTGCATTTTATTCCCACGTAGGTACCACTCAAGCTACTGGGGACTGAAAACCTCAGTGATGTACAATTATTATTATTTTTAAAGATTTTATTTATTTATTTGACAGAGACAGACACAAGGAGAGAGGGAACACAAGCAGGGGGAGAGGGAAAGGGAGAAGCAGGCTTCCTGCAGAGCAGGGCGCCCGATGCGGGGCTCCATCCCAGGACCCTGGGATCATGACCTGAGCCGAAGGCAGATGCTTAATGACTGCACCACCCCGGTGCCCCATCAGTGATGTAAAATTAGAGGTGTAGTACACTGAAATATTTGAACCAATACCCCCAGACATAGATATTGAATATACTCAGGGATGAATAATTCCATTTATTCTTCCCCTCATTTAATCCTTGTGAAAATCCTTTAAGTGTTGTTCTTAACTGTCACTTGCCTAGGCTTGCACAACAGGTGCCAGAGCTGGGATGTGAGCCCAGTAACCTGATTGCAGAATCAGTGCTCTTCACTACCTTGTAAGCTTTGGAGCTTTCCTATAATTACCCCGGATCCCAGTTTTCTCAATACTGAAACAGGGATAGGTAAATTAAGGTTAGTAAAGCATTAAGTGCCTGGTACATATTAAGCATTCAAGAAATAGCTGTTATTGTTATTGCAATAATTATTAAGTATATATTATGTACTATGTACGAGGCTAAGCATCTTATTTAATGTATATTAGGAAATATTAAGGAATTATAAGAGTGCTCTAACAGAAGTGTAAGGTACCTTGGAAAAATATGATGAGGGCTTAATGTAATCTTTATTTTTTATTTTTTTAAAGATTTTTAAAATTTGGTACAGAGAGAGAGAGATCACAAGTAGGCAGAGAGGCAGGCAGAGAGAGAGAGGAGGAAGCAGGCTCCCCACCGAGCGGGGAGCCTGATGCGGGGCTCGATCCCAGGACCCTGAGATCATGACCTGAGCCGAAGGCAGAGGCTTTAACCCACTGAGCCACCCAGGCACCCCTGGACTTAATGTAATCTTAAGGTCTGGGGAAGTTTCTCTCTGGAGGTGACACTTCAGCTGTTTCTGTACAGTCAACAGGAATTCGTAGACTGGAGAGGACCAGGGAGAAGAGTAATATGTGAAAATATTGTAGATTCATTCTGGGGGTGGAAGACGAAGGGCTTCCTGGTCCGACGTAAAGATTCTGGGTTTATTCCATGAGCAACTAAAGATGGTTTCAGGATTTCAGCAGGAGAGTGACGTGATCAGATTTGGATTTTTAAGAGCACTCTGGGTGCTGTGTAAAGAATGGATAGAGCTCGGGCGCCTGGGTGGCTCAGTGGGTTAAAGCCTCTGCCTTCGGCTCAGGTCATGATCTCAGGGTCCTGGGATCGAGGCCCTCATCGGGCTCTCTGCTCGGCAGGGAGCCTGCTTCCTCCTTTCTCTCTGCTTACTTGTAATCTCTCTCTGTCAAATAAATAAATAAAATCTTTAAAAAAATATTTAAAAAAAAAAAAAGAATGGTTAGAGCTGGACAAGAGTGGCTATGGAGAGATCAATTAAGAGTCCATTTCAGCAGCTCTTATGAGAGATAATAGTGCCGTAAATAAGGGTGGTGACACCAGGGAGGGATATTCTGTCTTCATGGATTCAAGAACCATCTAGCTCGATGGAAAAGAATGGTTTGGCAAATTGCATCCTGATGTCTAGGTTTCCCGGCCCCCTCCTGCTTGCCAGTAAAATAGGACTCCAGTGTAGCTGCTGATCCTGGGTTGTATTTATTTCTGGGTTAGACCTACCTCTATAGCTTCCAACCCATCTACTTTGTTGTCTTCTGCATTCACATTTCCAAACTCAGCTTTAAACCGCCCTCCATTGCCATCGTCCTACCATTTACTTACCCCCACCTTCCCACTATTCAAGGAGATTCTGGTACTATTTTGAGCAAGTATTTTATTTGATAAAAATTAAATTAGGGTGCCTGAGTGATTCAGTCAATTAAGCATCTGCCTTTGACTCAGGTCATGATCCCGTGCTCCTGGGATTGAGCCCCGTGTCCAGCTCCCTGCTCATTGGGGAGTCTGTTTCTCCCTCTCCCTCTGACTTTTCCTCTCCTCTCCCTGCTCTTGTTCTCTCTCTCTCTGTCAAATGAATGAATAAAAAAAAAAAAAGCCTTCAAAAAATAATGAAGATTTTTGAATTAATACACCCTCTGCATCCTAACATGAGGAAAAGGTCTTTTCAATAAAATTAATTGTCCTTAGTCTTTTTGCATAGAGAGAACTCAATAATCTGGTCTCATTCACAGACTGAATAAGCATATGAGATTATTCTATTCATTTCTACCAGTAACTGCTTTTATAGGTTGAAGTCCTATTCTCAAGAGCCTTTTCTACTAGACTAATACCTTTACTCTTTCTCATTTATCATGGAAGGGTCAGAATGATTTTAGAACAAGAGTACACAATTAGGCCACACTTCAGGAAGACCGACTTGCATTGGTAAGAAGGATGATTTGGAGTGTAAAATAGTTTTGACAGTCTGCACTAGCAGAGAAATATTGTAAACAGAAAAAAAAACCCTGAAGTTCAAGGGTATGTAAATATGTATTTGAATGTTGCCATGATCATTTATTTGACAGATACGAGTTTCTATCAGCCATGATAATGAGATGAGGTAGATTTGCAGAGATTGTCAGGGGCCAAATTATTTTCAACTTTTGAGCCATGAAGTAGGATGATACTAGAAGGCTTTAACAGGGAAAAGGCATTATTATGTTCTCTGAAAGATCACTGCAGTCCTTAGAGTTAAAGATGATGGGTTGGTAGAAAACGAGACTTTGCAAATAGAAAAAACCTTAGGAAATCTGATCTTCAATTAGATATTAGAAGGTACTGTACTAATAACCCCAAAATGCTATCACATAAAATAAAAAGAACAGATGTCTTGTAACATTAAAATGTGAAACTGGGCTAGAATGCCAACTAAAAGGATTGGATAATTTAATGGAGAAAAGGTCCTGAGGGAACAGCACAAAAAAAGTCAAAGGCGTACAAAATGGGAGATAAAAGACAATGAAATCAGAAGGCTGTTTTAGCAGGTCCATTCTCAAATTATTGGCATTCTAAAAGAGAAAATGGAGGAATAGAAATTTTCAAGGACCCAAATGTCTCACAATTAAATGTTCTGAATTGCCAGACTTAAAGGATTTACCAAGTAACCAGCACAACAGATGAAAATGATACATTTCATTACTGTAGCAAGGCACATTTCTGTAAAGTTTCAGAATACTTGAGACACATTTTCCAGAATTAAACAGTTTCATGCAGATGATGAGGACTGCGATGGATTTAGACTTCTTGGCAGTGATAGGTAAACTGGAAGACAGTGGAACAGTTCTTGAAAAATTCTGAGTGAAATGCTTTCCATTCGAGAATCTAGAATATTTTACTCTAAATTACCAGTTAAGAATAAAGATATGTAAATCGATGTTCAGATATGCAAGTTGTTAAAAATTTACCTCTCCTGCTTTCATTCTCAGAAAGTTACTAGAGGATATCCTCCATGAAAATGAGGAGTAAATCAAGAAAGAGGAAGCATAGGGTCCATGACACAGAACAAATAACAAAGAATAGCAACAAGAATCTTCCAGATGATAATGAAGGGGGATGTCAGGATGGTATCTGTGAAGGTTTAAAGGCCAACTGGTCTAGATTGAATAGGTGAGAAGAAGGAAGCGATAGAAATTTCTTTAAGAAAAAAGATGCAGTTAAGAAAGTATGTAATGGGTGTGAATGTGTTGAAGAAAAATCTCAGAGCTGGAGAAGAGTGGGGGTTAAATGTATGTGTCTAGAATAACTAAACACGTGTGGCTTGACTATGAGTCGCATTCATGCGGTCAAAATAATATAAATGCTGTATATATACATAACCAAAATTAGATAAAAATATGTCAGAAGGATATAGGTATAGAAAGTGAATGTGTGGTTCCTGGAGGGGAATGATAAGAGCCAAATCCTCATTGTATTTAGATAAAAGTAAGTAGATAATAATAACCCAAAATGAAAAATCCAGAAGTAGTATGAGTATTATACTTATGATTCTCATCAGCATTCTACCCAACATTTTACTTTGTGAAAAAATGTTTAT
Organism: Ailurus styani; assembly: GCA_002007465.1. Classification (NCBI taxonomy): domain Eukaryota; kingdom Metazoa; phylum Chordata; class Mammalia; order Carnivora; family Ailuridae; genus Ailurus; species Ailurus styani. The sequence goes on along the minus strand of LNAC01000996.1, from coordinate 169,824 downwards.
TAACGATCCGAGGCATGAGAAAGTTTGCTTCCCACATTTAGGACTCTTATGACCCCCCATGGAGGAGGAAACTGAGTAACATATAGGTGAGTAGCCATGTTAATGTTTAGTCAAGAATTACTTAATTTTCAGTAAATGGTTTAGAAACAGTAATAATTAAGTAGTCTCTCCCCTTCTCTGCTCACAACCCTACTAAGATGATAGCTACCTTTATAAAATCAAGTTCATTATAGTGTTTATCAAAATGTGTTCTGTATTCATCAGTACAGTGTTTTTTAGAAGAAAGCCGAATACATTGCCTTTGGGAGAAAAGAAGTGGCATGTTGTATACATATTTATATGTAAACACGTGCACAGACATAAATAACAGATGAATTGAAAGTGATTATCCCTGAGGAGTATGATAGGACTATGAATCAGGGGACTGCTTTTCTAATGAAACCAGTGGAATTAATTTATTTCTTTAAACCACTTACATGTATAACTGATAAAAGTTATAATTGCGTTTTCCCAACAATGACTCTTTCTGGTTTGTTAAAAGTGGACTGTGGTACAGGGAGACAAAGAATGGGAGAATGGAGGGTTTCGCAGTCATCAGAAGGATGATGATGCTATTAATCCTAAATAACACCAGGGCACTGAAGTAGTAGTCGTGGGAAGTTTTCCGCTTTTCTCTGATGACCCAACTGTTAGAATGCATCATGGTAATAAATCTTGCATGGTATCAAAGAGGAGGAGTAGAAATGAATTTGTTGAGAATCAATCTTGGATTGAATTTACAGATGAGGGAAGGGGGAGAAAAGGAAAAACAAGGGGTGACTGGCGGTTTGGTGGGGTAATCTGAGTCCTGTCTTGAGATGAGAATAACCAGAAAAGAAGTGGATGTAGGAGACAATCGAGGATTTTTTTTTGGACACCATGTTCAGTTGACATTAACAACTAGAAATCCTAGTCTGGAGACGGGGTAGGCACTAACCTTCCCTACTTCCCTGTGAGGTCCCAAGCTCCTGAGTGCCAGGACTCACCCATTTTCATTCCTTTTTATAGCCAGCACCGCCAGGGAGATAACAGCATTAGATGTAAAGTTCATAGTTGTCTGTAACTCACTAGTGATAATGGATTCTTGTTGTTTCAGTCTTCCCCCCGTCCTAGAAAACACATAATAATTCTTGTCGCCTAAGTTCCCTGAAGGGATATTGTGAGCATCAATAAGATATCTGTAAAGCATATTGAGCTTTTGGGGGAAGAAAGCTGTTTTATAAATTATGAAGTATTAGAGTGTTGACAGGCTGTGAGGTGCTGGCTAGGAATATTCACTGCCTGTCCAATCAAAAGAAAAATGTATGACATTAGATAAAAAGGTGGACCTGCCTTAATGTTGGGAGGCTTTTTTCTTGGTCATCTTTTCCCTATTCGCCTTGTCTTTTTCCAGAAGTAGCACTCTTAGATAAAACGCTGATCCTCCTGTGTCACGGGAGGTGGGAAGGAGGGATTTAATTTATGAAGTGACTTGAATAGAGATAATGTAGTGCTCAACCATTACCAAAGGTGCAGAGCTAAGGAAAAAAAAAAAAAAAGGAAAAGGCAAGGAATGCATAAAAATTTGATGAGGAGACTGCCATCAGCTGCCTTTTTCCTTCTGCTCTGTTTTAGCCTCCCTGCGTTTGCTCTTTTTCTCTTCTCCGTGTCTTTCATGAACTTCCCTCACACTAGCAGCACACAGGCAGATTAGGAAATTGGTCACTCAGGTCAGCATGTTTAAGTTCTCCTGATATTTCATATTCTGTGACTACTCGCCTTGATGGAAAAACTCCAGGGCGCTGGAGAGCTTCGATGTGTGTATTCTCAGAATCCGATACTGAGCAAGCAGTAGATGTACACAACAGCATTTTAAATGACCTAATTAATTAATTTAAAGATTTTTATTTATTTATTTGCCAGAGAGAGGGAGATCACAAGTAGGCTGAGAGGCAGGCAGAGAGAGGAGGAGGCAGTTTCCCTCCTGAGCAGAGAACCCGATGCGGGCCTCGATCCCAGGACCCTGAGATCATGACCTGAGCCGAAGGCAGAGGCTTTAACCCACTGAGCCACCCAGGCGCCCTCAATGACCTAATTTAAACGGAAGTGTCTTTTCATTCATTTGCCAGTAAAAAACTGAAAATGAGAGGGAGATTTAGAATTTTATAAATGTAAAAAAAATGAGAAAGCTTTTTCAACTCATAGCATAAAGGAACCCCTGCTCTCTGCTAAGTAGTTTTGCCCAGTTAACTAATCTAATTTTCTCATTTACAGAATACCAATAAAATAGAACCTATGCATAAGCTTTTTATGAGGGTTAAATGAGATAATTACTATAGTGTGCTAAGTATAATGCTTGCTTCTTTCTGTTTATACTGCTTTTTAATTTTTATTACTTGTCTTAAGGATATTTTCTGCTTAGATATTTATTTGGTATTTATCTCTGACTTGAATAAACCATGCTATGCATTGCGTGTGTGTGTGTGTGTGTGTGTGTGTAAAATTTATGGGAGGAAGAATATGAGCTATTTGGACCTGCATATGTGAGATGAGGTTGGTCAAGAGAGAGGCAAATCAGTTAGCTAATGGTGAACACTTTTAAACCTTGCCCTCAGTTGAAAGTAAGTGTGAAAGAAAAACCTATGTAAGTTATAAATACCTTCATAGAGTCATGTAATGACAGCTAAAAAGTTCTTTCCAAATGGTCTGATGAAACCATGAGGTGTTAAATCCCCTTCTAGGAATACCAGCTAAGGGAATTTTCACTGCACCAGCATTTTATAAACTCAGTCTGCTCCCACATAAGCCCATGTGTGTTATTATGGAGTTTATTTTTGTTTTAATCCATTTTTTCCTAAAAAACACGTAGAATACATATGGGAAAGTAGAATACTGAACGATCAGCATAAATGCAGCTTTTAAAACAAACGTACCAAGTAATCCAATCTTAAATTAGCATTTATAACTAGTATCTCAGACTGCTCATCAGGTCAGCATACTTTCTGTTCTAAATGTAAAGTTTAATGCAAACCCATTGTAAAGTTAATTTCATGTGTTTCAATAAAGAGGATATCAAGCCAATAAAAATGAGGTCCAAACACTTCTCCAGTCATATTCAAACCATTTAAAGGGGAAGATGTGGTAGAATAAGATTAGTCAATAATAAAAAAGTTACAGAAAATAAGTAAATAATTGATAAGTTAGAGTTTTCTTTAGAAAATCAATCTCAAATAAGTAATACAACTTTGTACCTTAAAAAAATTAGGGAAAGAAAAACTTATCAGACTCAAGCATATTGAAGAAAGAAAATAATAAAGATAAAAGCAGGAATCAATGAAATTGAAATTAGAAAGCAACAAGAAAATCTTTGAAGCCAAAAACTACTTATCTGACAAGGTTGCTATTTTTCCAAAGAAGACATACAAGTGGCCAATGGATACATGAAAATTTTCAACATTACTCATCAGCAGACGAAGCAAATCAAAACCACAATGAGCTATCACTTGACATCTGTCAGAATGGCTAAAATAAAAAAAGACAGAAATAACAGGTGTTATTGAGGGTGTGGAGAGAAAGGAACACTTGTGTACTGTTGGTAGGAATGTAAATTGGCACAGCTCGGTGGAAAACATTTTGGAAATTCCTCAAAAGAGTGAAAATAGAAATACCACATGATTCAATAATTCCACTGTTGGTGGTTATTTACATATGCATCCCAGTGTTTATTGCAGCATTCTTTATAATAGCCAAGGTATGGAAGCCACCTAAATGTCTACGGATAGACGAATGGATAAAGAAGGTGTGAGATACACAGACGTAGACACACACAGACACACGCGTACATACACAATGGAATATCATGCAGCCATAAAAAGGCTGGCATTGTGCCATTTGCAACAACGTGCAGACATAGAGAGTATTATGTTAAGTGAAATGAGTCAGACTGAAAAAGACAAATGCCACATAGTTTGGTTCATAAGTAGGATCGAAAAAACAAACAAACAAAAACCAGAAACAAACTTGGAAATACAGAGAATAAACTGATGGTTGCCAAAGCTGTGATGGGTGGGGAGTGGGCAAAATTGAATGAAGGGGAGTGGGGAATGCAGGCTTCCAGTTACAGAATGAATAAGTCACAGGGATAAAAAGCACAGCACAGAAAATAAAATCAACACTATTAAGTAGCATCGTATGGTGACAGATGGTAGTTAAATTTGTGGTGAGCACAGCAAAATGTATAGACTGGTCCAATCAGCTGTTGACTCCTTGATAAACAATGTTAGGAAAATGGAATATACACTTGAAAATAATAAATTTTCCTATTTATAAACTATACTTTGCTATCTTTTAGGGATTAGTCTTTCTGAAGCCTGTAGTCTTCTAGGGGTGCTGTCTATACTTGTCCCCCAAAGAGTGAGTTTTACACCCTGAGGACCTGACTGACTTTATCACTATCTGACCACCATTCACTTTGAGCTAGAGTCCCAAATGTCTTATGCTTTCCAAATGATAATAAACGGTTTGCTAGACCTCAGAAGAATTTGCAGTTTGGTTTCTCATCAGCTGACTGTTGAGGGAAAATTCTATCTAATTGTGGAGTGATGTGGCTCTGAATTAGTAGCCCCTCTAATGGTAGGGCAGAAAGAAATACACACCAGAAGTTATGGCTGTAGTCCTGGATCTTAAATTATTTCTGCAAACATTGTTTCCAATACAATGTACAGTAAGTAGTCTGAGTTAGCCACACACAGTAAGGAAACAAGGAACACTACTGTTAACCATCAGAAATAACAGGCAGCAGAAACAAATTCTCCAGCCTATGGATACATCTTAGAAATATAATGTTCAGTGAAAAAAGCATACCCAGAAAATACATGGAAATAATGGAAAAGTACAGAAGCAAGCACAATTTAAAAGTAAAATTTAAACACACCTACAGGGGTGATTAAAGAACATTTTAAAGAAGTAAGGGAATATTACACACAAAGAAAAGAGACAGTAGTCTTGGAGAAGAAGACAGGCTATAGGATAGGGGAAGGGATGCAGGCATTGAGAGTGTCTGGTCCATGCAGTCCGTGCCCTCCTTAATACCCATCACTGGGCTAACCCATCTCCCCCACCCCCCTTCCCTCTGAAACCCTCAGTTTGTTTCCCAGTCCATAGTCTCTCATGGTTTGTACATTAAAAAAAAAGTGTTCTGGTGGTGAATTCACAGGTGGTTATTGTACTTTTATATTTCACAATTAACCTATTGGGTACTTAAAATAGTATGTGCATATTTAAATATATAAAGGAGGTTGAAAAATAATAAACGTGAAGGACAGTTAATCTGTAGCAAATGATTATTAATATACTCACAGGCAAATAATTGTATTCTAAATTAATGGCTTTTATAAATCAATAAGACAAAAAGTACAACAGCAGAAGGTTATATCATTATTTTAGATAAATTTTATAGAAGTAAACACTAGTGTTTATGCAGATTACAATAAGGAGATACCATTTCAGACTCATCAGATCTGCAAATATTAAAAGGTGATAAAGTATCAAGCCTTGGTGAGTATTTGGGGAGATAGGAATTATCTTACCCTGATGGCAGACCTATAAACTGGTGTAGTCATTTTAGAGAGAAATTTGTCAAAATCAAAGTCAGAATGTCAAGATTTTATGACAGTAAATATATTAGCAATCTTAGATCTGACTGTGTATCTTACAGAATCTTGTGTAAAAGATGTTTATTTCTGCATCAGCAAACATAAATAATTGTGGAATATTCATATAATGGGATGTTATATGTATGTTGAAATAAGCAAGCTAAATCTATGTATTAATAAAGATCTCAAAAATAATGTTAAGTTTAAAAGTAAGTTACAGAAAAACATAAACAACATAAAATATTTATACAAAGATGTAACAGGAACACTGACATGATAATATATATTTATGGATCTATACATATTAAATGTATACAAACCAAGAAAGATTTTGTCTATCATGTTTTATTCATTATAAAATATTTCTGAGGGTAATAGAGCAAAATTTTAATATTTAAGTCTGGGATGTAGTTCATGCCTCTTTGTAAAATCTCTTAAATTTTTTCTGTACTTTTAAAAATGTTAAATATATATTTAAGAGGCTTTTAAGAAGATTCATAAAGTGTTCACATATATGTTACAAAGACCTCCTCTTTATATCTATGCCCTGAAAGTCGAAAGTTACGTGAAAACTTCTTGTCAAGTAACACTAAAATAATCTTACTAGAAAAATGTCTGTAGGCAAGAACAATAGATATGAAATATTCTTTGTTTTCCTTTAAGTACAGTTACAAATGAAATTTTGTTCAATATTGATAAATCATAGTTTAATTGATTTTTTCAAGGTAAAATCACAAAATATTACTATGAACTTTTGATCCTGTTTGAGATAGATTTAGGTGTCCATTTTTAAGAAGTGTTTTTTTGAAGCAAATAAAGACTTCCTATAAACTGCAAATTTCTCTGGACATTCTAGGTGGGTAAAATAATTTTCTCATAGATTTAAGAGTTAAACTGATGAGATGTTTAAAATAACATTTTCAAAGACCAACTTTCTGTTAGCCTCTCTAAAATATTTTTTCTTTGTTATCTCCCTAATCACCATCAAGACTGACTAGTCAGATTGACCCATATAATAAAGAACTAACCTACAGAATGTGTGTGTGTGTGTGAGTGATGGTGATTGTGGGGAATAGTAGGGGTCTGGAAACTCCTGTATTATCCTGTCTTTATAACAAAGAGATTATGTAACTACTAGCTAAATGACAAACAGTAAAATGGCAAACTTTATTTTATTTTTTTACTTTTTTTTTTTCAGTGATCCAAGATTCATTGTTTATGCACCACACCCAGTGCTCCATGCAATACATGTCCTCCTTAATACCCACCACTAGGCTCACCCATTCCCCTCCCTTCTTCCCTCCATAACTCTGTTTGTTTCTCAGAGTCCACAGTCTCTCATGGTTCGTCTTCCCCTCTGATTCACCCGATTAACTTTTCCTAATGTCCTCCATGTTATTCCTTATGCTCCACAAGTAAGTGAAACCATATGATAATTGACTTTCTCTGCTTGACTTATTTCACTCAGCATACTCTCCTCCAGTCCCATCCATGTTGATATAAAAGTTGGGTATTCATCCTTTCTGATGGCTGAGTAATATTCCATTGTATATATGGATCACATCTTTATCCATTCATCTGTTGAAGGGCACCTGGGCTCTTTCCACAGTTTGGCGATTGCAGATATTGCTGCTATGAACGTTGTGATGCATATGGCCCTTATTTTCACTACATCTGTATCCTTGGGGTAAATACCTAGTAGTGCAATTGCAGGGTCATAGGGTAGCTCTATTTTTAATTTTTTGAGGAATCTCCGCACTGTTTTCCCGAGTGGCTGCACCAACTTGCATTCCCACCTACAGTGTAAGAGGGTTCCCTTTTCTCTACATCCTCTCCAACACTCGTTGTTTCCTGTCCTGTTGATTTTGGCCATTCTAACTGGTGTAAGGTTATATCTCAGTGTGGTTTTGATTTGAGTTTCCCTGATGGCTAGTGACGATGAACATTTTTTCATGTGTCTGTTAGCTGTTTGTGTGTCTTCTTTGGAGAAGTGTCTGTTCATGTCTTCTGCCCATTTTTTGACATGATTATATGTTTTTTGGGGCATTGAGCTTGAGAAGTTCTTTATAGATCTTGGATATCAGCCCTTTGTACTGTCATTTACAAACATCTCCTCCCATTCCGTGGGTTGCCTCTTTGTTTTGTTGACTGTTTCCTTTGCTGTGCAGAAGCTTTTTATCTTGATGAAGTCCCAAAAGTTCATTTTTGCTTTTGTTTCCTTTGCCTTTGGAGACCTGTCTTGAAAGAAGTTGCTGTGGCTGATTTTGAAGAGTTTACTGCCTATGTTCTCCTCTCGGATTTTGATGGATTCCTGCCTCACATTGAGGTCTTTCATCCACTTCGAGTTTATCTTTGTGGTGTGAGAGAATGGTCGAGTTTCATTCTTCTGTATATAGCTGTCCAGTTTTCCCAGCACCATTTATTGAAGAGACTCTTTTTTTCCACTGGATATCAAATGACAAACTTTAAATATAAGTTTATAAAAGCAAATATACTTTTTTTTTAATTCTAAGAAAAACACACCAATTAAGATTAATAGAAAGTAGCTTGGCTATTGCAGATGTGGAGACGAGATTAACATAAATCTAATCTGATAATTGGGAAATACAGGTGCCAATCTAGGCATAAACCCCCCTCCTAAATGTAATAATGGATCTCCTTTAAAGCAGTGGTCCAGTTGGAAGATATTTCCCTACCTCAGTTGCCATGAGGAGTGACTAATGAGATACAAATGAAAACCGTCGGGTGGGGTTTCCAGAGTAGCCTTTGGAAGGGTTGTTACTTGGATGCAGGAACAGTTTGTTTCCCTGACTCTGCTGGAAAATGAATGTGATGGCTGTGTGCTTAAGACTGTGGTGGGGAAGAACGATAATAGAAGCTTGATTTGCAAGCAGAATTTTTGGAGGACACCAACTTTTATTTATGTGTCATGAAGAAATAATTTACTTCAGAAATATGATTACACATCATTATGAAAAAACACTACGTGCTGTATCAATGAAGAATAGGGAAAATCATATGAATATCGTGCTAATAAGAGAATTGAATCCCTGTAATAATTTCCCACAACTAGTTAGTATAGCAATTAGGAATAGAATTCACTTCTAATTACCATATGGCATAGAATTCATGTATTTTCTAAAATATCTATTTAACATACTTTGTTTTGAAAAATACAGTCTTAGGTTTAAATGCATTTTTCTAAATTTTACTTAATTGTTGCAATTCCCTGTAATTTCTATTTAATGGAGACTAATTATTTGAGATATTTAAATAAAATATTAATGTCAATTCTAAAAAATTCAAAATTAAAAGCTAAATATAATTGAGGATTAGAGAAGCTATAACTTCATGATGCCTAAGTTTACTTACATCACTAGGGAGAGAAAGCCCAGGATATCTACTCAAAAATTTCTTAACCATTTGTCATAATCAAAACCAAAGCAATGAGGAAAAACCCTCTAAAACTTAAAGCTATTTTTATATAGTTTAGTTATAGCATTAAAGGCAAATCAGTCTTTTTCAGAGACCAACTAAATGAGTAACTTTAGATCAATTATGCACTGAAACAGAGGGGAAACAAGCTAATTTAGAGCAAGTCTAAACAAATGTCTCCAGCATTAACCTTCACTGCAGTTTTAGCTCAGGAAAATTGTAGAATGTACAGAAGCAGCCAACCAAGCCATATCTATTAAATTCTGGTAGAAATGGTAACATTTAGTCAGAAGATTCTAAACTTTGTCAAATTCTGATATACTCAAAGATCTTTGGGGCTTATTTAATAGGTACCTCTGCCATTGTTGATACTTGTGTAAATTCTGTACTGTTTAAAAACAGGTCACTCTTAGGGGTGCTTGGGTGGCTCAGTTAAGGGTCTGCCTTTGGCTCAGGTCATGATCCCAGGGTTCTGGGTTCTAGTCCCATATTGGGCTCCTGGCTCAGTGGGAAGCTGCTTCTGCCTCTGCCTGCTGCTGTCCCTGCTTGCATGCACTCTCTCTTTCTGACAAAATCTTAAAAAAAATAAATAAATAAAATAAAAGCAGATCACTCTTTTTGTGCTCTAAAGCAGTTTCTATAGCAGAGATTTTCTATTTCTTGAAAGTTTGGATATACCACTGAAAAAACAATTAGGGATCAAATGCTTTGGGAAGGTAATTCTTTGGAAAAAAATGTATATCGTTCCATGGTCACTGGAATATTGATACTTTATTTTCTTTTAGGATCAATTTTAATTGTTCATTCTTCTGAAACCATATGTTGAAGTTTTCTCCTCTGCAGCAATTGGTATCTTATTTAGATTAGCTCTATGAAAAAAAAACTCACTAGTATAAATCCAAATGATGACTCAAAATTATGAATTAAGGAGTGTTTGTTTTTTGTTATAAGAATTGTGAGCATTAAATCTACTTAATTATAGAATTAAAATAATAGAGATTACAGTTACAAGAACATAAATACTGTAAATCTTTAAAAAGTAAAAATAATTTCAGAAACAAGATGTTAGAAATACAACAAAGGAAATCAAATATATGATACATTTGATTGATTTGAATTTACTTCCCAATCCTTAAAATGTTGCAGAGTTCCAAAAAACAAGCAATAAGAACAAAAACAAAAGTTAAAATTGCACAAATACAACATAACCCATTAGAATAAACAAACTAACAAAGAAGCAAACAATTCTTCACCCAGATTAAAAACTAAATGTGGCCATTAGTTCAGAAGTTTGCTTCTACTTTCTGAGTATTCTAAAGAATGCTACTATGAACATTTGTGTATAAATCATTGTGTGGTGACACACTTTTATTTCGGGTATCAAGGGTTGGAATTACTAGGTCATATGGTAATTCTGTGTTTAACATTTGGAAACTGCTAAGCTTTTCCAATATGACTGCATCACTTTACAGTCTCTCCAGTGGTACACAAAGGTTTTAACTTCTCTCCATCCTCATCAACACTTGTTATTGTCTCTGCTTTTATTTATGGCCATTCTAACAGATGTAAAATGGTTGTAGCTCTTTGTGGATGTAGAGCTTATGGTGGTTTTGATTCACATTTCCCTAGTGAAGGCTGATGTGTTACCTTTTCATGTGTTTATTAGCTATTCCAATATTGTCTCTGGTGAACTGTCTCTTCAAATCTCTTCAACAAAATGGGCTCTTGCCCATTTTTGAATTATATTTCTTCTTATTATTGAGTTGTTAGTGTTCTTTGTATGTTATAGATTCAAGCGCCTTGTCAGATACATGTTTTGCAAATAGCTCCACTTTGTGGATTTTCTTTTGACTTTCTTAATGATTTCTCTTGTGTGAAAATTTAAAAATTTGTCATAGACTAATTTATTTTTCCTTCTAGTATTTATGCTTTTGGTCTTATATCTGGGAAATGATTGCCTAATCCAAGGTCAAAAAGACTTATTGCTATGATTTCTTCTAAGAGTTTTATAGTTTTAAATCTTACATTTCAGTATGTGATTCATCTTGTGTTCATTTTTGAGTATGGTGTGAGGTAGGGGTTCATGATTTTGCATGGGCATATCCAGTCATTCTGGTACCATTTATTGAAAGGCCATTTTTTTCTGCATTGGATTTTCTTGGTAATTTTCTTGTTACAGTTCATTTGACTATAAATGTAAGGGTTTGTTTCTGACTCTGAATTCAATTTTATGCCCATCTCCTGCTGTCTTGATTTATTGCTTTGTAGTAAGTTTTGATAAAAGGAATTTTAAGTTCTCAAATTTTCTTAATTATTTTAGCTATGCTAGGTCCTTTCATTTTTATATGAATTTTAGCATCACTTTGTCAACTTCTTCAAAAAAAAGTTACCTATGATTTTTGGTAGGGATTGTGTTGATTCTGTAGATCAATTCAGGGAATTTTGCCACTTTATAATTTTAAGTGTTCTGACCCATGAACATGGGATGACTTTCCATTTGGATTATCTTTAAAATATGTCAACAAGGTTGCCTAAGTACAAATAGTGCACTTAACTGGGTTAAAATTATTCCTGAGTATTTTATTCTTTGTGATGCCATTTGAAATGGAAATTGGTCTCTTAATTTTATATTTAGGTTGTTCATTGATAATATGTAGAAATCAGTTTCTCTTCTGTGACATTGCTGAGTTTATTAATTTTGGTGTTCTATAGTGGATCCTTAGGATTTTCCATATAAATGTTATGTTATTTACAAATAAAGTTAGTTTTCTGTCTTCCCTTAAAATCTGGACACCTTTATTGGTCACTTATTCTCAATTCAATTTTTAACCAAAAAAAAAAAAGAAAAAAGAAAATTCTCAGTTACTTAGGTCCTATTTATCTTTTACCTCCCCTCTCTGTTTTGTGAAGGGGGTGATATTGGTGGATATTTTTTGTTATGTTTTTGAATACTTACAGCCTGCCAATACATAGATATAGAAATCCTTTCTAATCTTTTGAGGTCATTATTACTATTTTGTTATTGTGAAAAAGGGACCAATGATCAGGAGTTGTAGAATTTGATATTTAAAGTCATTATTGTTACTTTGTTATTGTAAATAAGGAACCAGTGATCAGGAGTTAAAGAATTTGATATTTAGCTGGTAAATTTGAAATTTTGACTAGTCTCCTTCAGGCTATGAGCCATGCTTTTCTCAGTAGACTACACAAATTTGCTTTATAGTTGCTAATAGGTATTTAATTATTTTATGAAATAAAAATGTCTTTGTCATGAAACTAGTATCAAATAATTTTGTGCAATAGAAGTTTTTCAGTGTATCAAATTAATTTTGATTGATTTTTCCCTGTTTTTTTTTTCTTTCAAAGGAAAAAAAAATGTCTGAATTTTAGTACCCTGACCTTGTTTATGTTATTTAGTTGTCAGAAGTTACTGTTTTTTTCCTTCATGCTTGGACAGATTCATTACTGCTTTATACTTCACTGAAGCACTACAGCTATATGAACATTTTGATGAGGAAATAAAGTCCATTGAATTGAGTTAACCATTGCCACAGTCACAAAAGTCACAGGGCAAAAACCAGCAATAATCATCTGGCATCCTTTCATGAGTGAAAGGGCCCAGGAAAGTGTAGAATAATAAATTGAATGATTTGAAATTAATCTAATAGATAGTTCAGCGTTAGCCTGCAAATGAAGTGTCTCAAGATTTTACAAATCTATTCTGTCCTTATCTCGTAGCAAAATGATTGCCTTTGTATTATGCCACATAATTTATATAACTGTTGACTTTTTAAAAAGACAAAAATATAGAGAATAAAAATATAAACAATACAATAACATTAAATATATGAGAATTAAATAAATATTCTTGAAACAAGGATCAAAGTACCCTATTCTTGTGTACCATTTATATTCTCTTCAGAGAATATTAGTCAAACAACATATTACTTGTAGATATTGTTACTGTATGCTATAATATGAGTAGGCTAAAGGTAGTATAATGTGGTTTCTGGTGGTACTTTTTTGTTTTTGTTTTTTTGTTTTTTGTTTTTTGTTATAGGGGAAAGTAGGGAAGGGGCAGAGGGAGAGGGAGAGAGAAGGGAGAATCCCAAACAGGCTCTACCCTCAGTGAGTAGCCCAGGTGGGGCTCGACCTCACAACCCTGAGACATGACCTGAGCCAAAATTAAGAGTGGGATGCTTAACTGAATGAGCCACCTTGGTGCTCCTCTAGTGTCTCTTTATGAACTTTAGGTGTTATCTGCTATCATTTGAATTCTTAGAATTGGGAAGTTGAACTTTTACTTAACTTGAAATTATCTTACTTTTTACTTAAGTGAATATTAATCGGTGTAAATGTATATATTTATATACATGGCATGGGCGTGTGTATGGGTGTGTGTATAAATATATATATATAAACACACTCACAGATGTTACTAATGTCATATCATAGCCATCACATAAAAAATAATTCAGCACTTGCTTCAATAAAGTGAAAGTTTTGCTTTTTGTAGAACTCAAGATCATTTATCACCAGTAGCATGCATTCAGTACTTTGGATAAACACTATTGTAGATCTACTCTTTTGTCCAAATTGCTACACTGGCAAGGAACAGGAAATCTCAGCATGGCAGCCATGAAACATTTTTGTATAATCAGGGTCATATTTTAAGCAATAGATTAGTGAGTAGATTCCTGGAATTATTATGGTGGGACCAAATGTCAAAGAAAGGTCTTGCAGAAGGAAAATAAGAAAAATGGAGAATGGAACAGAAAAATCTAGTCTAGGAATGTGCCAGAGTTTACCACTTTTTTTTTTTTAAAGATTTATTTATTTATTTGAGCGAGTGAGAGAGAGCACACACCAGGAGCGGGAGGGGCAGGGGAGAGGGAGAATCCCAAACAGACTCCCTGCCAAGTGTGGAGTCAGACTCAGGGCTCGATCTCAGGACCTGAGATCATGACCTGAGTGGAAATCAGGAGTCTGACATTCAACTGACTGAGCGACCCAGGCGTCCCTGCTGGTGTTTTTATTATGTGGTGTTATCAGTCAGCATTATCTGGGGCATAGCAGAGGATTGCTTCTTTTGCTGGTCATTGAGATAGATGACTAGAGTACACTGCGTTCTACTTAAAGCTACCTCTTTTTAGAAAACCCAATTCTAGTGTCAGTAACTTAAAATAATAGGAAAATGATTACTATTGTTGGAATAAGGTAGTGTTCATAGTTTTAGGGGAGTATTTGTTTTAGCAAAACAGAACACAGTGCTGTTCTGTTGTAGTTGTTTTAGGAATCCCTCTGAAGCAAATCTCTGGTTTCAGGAGAGGAATTGATGGTTTAAAACATCCTTATTGAAAAACTGAATTCTACTATAAAAAGTGCCATCGAAAGGTAGTAAGTGCTTACTTTACGAAATGGGTTTTTACTAAGATCTTGCTTGATCTGGGTTTGGATCCCATATTTCTCAAGAGAATTATTCTCAAAAAATCAGAATCCCTGTGGGATTCTAGTACATACTTTTGGGATTATTTGTGTAGATCATAAAGCCTGTGTTATTTGTAAAGTTCTAAGGGGACAGCACTCTTTCCACTGTCCTCAGATCTGGGTTATCTATAGTTTTAAATATCTGCTGATGCCAAAGAATTTTCCAGTTTTATTTATAGTGTCTCATTAGGACATGCGTGACTTTGGCTTCCAATGATGGATAATCACTGATAAACAGTATTCAGTAATAAATATTATACACTAATGTGCTAACAGTAGATATTTTTAGGTGTCGATTTGTTGTAACTATCTTCTTCTAATGACTTCTCTATACGTTCTGGATTTTTCTAGAAAGAAAAAGCATAGACTTCCTTGCCATACTACAGACTCCCTAGCCTCACCTGCTAGTACAAATGATTCACATTAAAAAATAAATAAACTGGGCTTTTAAAGAATATTTTTCTTTTTTTAAAAGATTTTATTTGAGAGAGAGAGAAAGAGAACACAAGTGGATGGTGAGGAAGGGTAGAGGGAGAGGTAGAAGCAGGCTCCCCACTGAGCAGGGAGCCCCATGCAGGGCTCCATCCCAGGACCCTGGGGTCATGGTCTGAGCCAGTGGCAGACGTTTAATTGACTGAGCCACCCAGGTGCCCCAAAGACTATTTTTCTGATGATACACAAGTTGTACATAGCATACCAACCCCGCTAGTCATTGCATTTATAAAACATTGTATGATGATTCAAGGGCTGGGCAAAGCATTGCTGCAAGGATTATATACTCTTCTTACATTTAATGTAATATAAAAATATGTTCCATTTCAAGTATCATTTATCATGTCATAAGTAATTTTCAATGCCATTAACTATCTTAAAACAGGTGAAGTCATACTATGGTGCCCATATGAGATGTCCAATAGAAACAGATCAAATTATGATCGATGTTTGCAATCTTTATACCCCAAATAGCATTTATTATGTGCAGCCCAAAGATACACACTGTTGAATTTAAAATAAATGAAAGAGTGCCTTGTTTTCAGCAGTGCTGGAAGATTCCTATGTACAACTCTAGTTGAGGCCACAGGTGGAGATTGATATTTGTCATTATTACAGTGATTTGAATTCAAGTTAAGAGCCAAATATAAAGGAAATTTTTTTTTCTTCCTTTGAAGATTTACAACCTGAAAAAAGCAAGCAAACAAACCCATCTGCTATGATTTGGAAAATACTCCGTATTGTAGATCTCAGAAGGGACAGGTGAAATAATACAATTTTTCAGAGCTTATCCAAAGTCCTGTGAAACTTTTCTGACCTAAAACTCTACACCATATAGTAAGAGATGCAGCATGATTTTTGAGGATAAAATGTGCTTGGGGACTTGGGCCCTGAGGAGGTGGTTGGTTACAGGTGAGGTCCCGAGAGTCAGAATTCTTGGAGTGCATCCTTGTTCAACTACTAAGGTGTAACCCTGAGCCAGTCACTCCGTGACTTTACACATCAGTATCTAAATTTTTGGATTTGTTTAAAATTAAATGTCATCATAGTTGTGACATACTTATAGTGTAACTAATAAATGATGGCATTGATAGGCATTTTTCCTTTAAAGTTTCAGGTTATCTTTCTGCGGTATTGTGCTGAATATTTGATCAGTGTTCATCGATCAGCTGGTTGTAGCCGAGGTTGGCCCAGTAGGTTTGCTTTGTGAGGGTTCCTTTTGGAACAGATTGCTAACATGTCAGGTGGTTACACGTTACAGCTTTCTTCCCATAAGCTGCCACTTTTTCACTGGGAAGAAGATGTGGAAGAAGGAGAGGAGGTGTTGAGAGGAGGTATGCAGTAGGGGACGTGAAGCTAGTGGGTATCTCAGTCCCGATTATCTGGAAAAGTTGGTCTTACGGACATCAACTTAGGACATGAATTAAAAACACGCTTCCATGTTAGTTGGGTAATTATGTAATGGGCTGTCTTCAGAAAATGACTTTGGGTAATTTCCAGGGTTTTGCACTGGTAAAAAGACTTCACCTCCCCTGTACCCAGCCTCTGAGAAAGAACGAATTAGTGAACGTGAAATACTCATCTAATAGGCTCCGCTTCGTTGTTATCAACGGGTTGTAATTGCGAAAAGCACACTCCTTTGTGAATAAACTTTCACGCCTATCGCCAAAATAAATCGTTAGCTCATGCATCAT
Source organism: Ailurus styani (assembly GCA_002007465.1). Taxonomy (NCBI): domain Eukaryota; kingdom Metazoa; phylum Chordata; class Mammalia; order Carnivora; family Ailuridae; genus Ailurus; species Ailurus styani. The sequence continues at coordinate 153,044 of LNAC01000996.1, read as the reverse complement.
TGCCAGTCCCTTTTTGTAACTTCTGAGCAGATATTTGAAATTATAGGGAAGCAAATCCAAAGGTACACTTGAGGGGTATTTTAATGAAACGGCATCGCTAAGTCTCCTGATGTATCAGGCACTGGAAATAGAGACGCAGAAGAGATTTTCTTTCCTTGGAGGAAGATAGCACCCAAAATATTTTATGATGAGATCTGAGATACCGTATCTTCCAGCACCATGACCAGTGCTCTAACGTTGCTGTGAGGAGCCGTGGTTACCCCGGATCCTCTGTTGAGTCTGTGCAGGGTTGAGGGGCATTAACTCATTCACTTCTCACAGCAACACTGGAGAGAAGTACTGTTTTGTCCCTATTTTACACTGGAGAGAATGCTATAAGAGACCAAGGAACTCAGAACCAAATTTGTTATCTATATTTAGCAACTGAATAGCTCCATAAATAACTCCATAAAATGAAAAATGACCTCCTCCTAGAGTTAGGTTATTTTCTCACCCATGTGTTATTCCGGCTCAATTTACTTTTATTTGCACTTAATCCTGTTTCTTAAAAAATGCACCTTTAAGCCATCTCACATCTTATTTATGAGGTAGAAAATGTATACAGTTTTCTCGATTGGCTTTTGTGATGCAGTAGCCTCCTGGGCTTCCCCCACCCAGAACTTTTAATGACTTCTTTAGATGTTCTGCCTACTCCTCTTCTAACTATCCGTTGCATGCAGATTTTCACCTGGCTGGAGACAATCACCACTTCCTGCCCTATACGCAATTTTGCCTGTTCCTTAATTGCTAGCAATACACAACTGATTCACACTTTATTATCTCTTATTCCCTTCTCGTTTCAGAGTGCAAAGTTGATATGTTTATCCATCTTGTAGAAATCTCATAGTGGAACATCACCAATTTACTTATATCATTTCTATCCCTGTCCACCAGTGCACTAACACAAAATTATGATTGTCTTTCAGTAAATAATTCCACCATTGAGCCAATTTGTTAGCCTGTTAGAAGTCACCCTAATGCCTGTCTTTCCTTCACTGTACTTACTGTTTCCATCTCCGGGGAATTCCCAGATCCATCTACTTTTCTTTATGCCCATCACCAACTCTTCAGTTCAAGGTACCTAACCTACTTTTCTTGCACTTCTGAAAATACCTCCTAACGAGTTGACCTACAAACAAGCTCTGAAACTGAACTTCAGTAAACTGAAGTCCAAGTGATCTTTAGTGATAAGAGTCTTCTCAATGGCTTCTGGTACTGTCATTGAAAAGGAGAGAAGACTCCTTAAAACGGCCCACAGTGTCTAGCATTGTCTGGGTCCTAACAGCCACTATGAGCTTCATTGCCTTACAGTTATGATCCTGACTGCCCCAGGACATTTCTGCATGCTCTTCCCTCTGCCGGAAAGCTTTCCTCACACCCTCCAACCCTCTTTGATTAATGTGAGGCTGTCTGATCCTTCATGTTTCTCCTGCCTGGATCAATTTCCCAGTTATAGGCTGCTATGGTATTATGAACCTTTAAGTCATAACTTTTTTATAGTAGTAAATTTGATATATACATATTTTTATGTATATTTTTAAAGATTTTACTTATTTATTTGAGGGAGAGAGTGTGTGTTAGGAGAGTACAAGCAGGGGGAGTGGCAGAGGCAGAGGGAGAAGCAGGTTCCCTGCTGAGCAGGGAGCCCAATGTGGGGCTCGATTCCAGGACTCTGGGATCATGACCTGAGCTGAAGGCAGATGCTTAACTGACTGAGCCACCTAGGTGCCCTGATATATACATAATTTTAATTTAATGTTTTCCTAGATGGTTGATTTATTAGTTATTATATAATACATATTATTATATACAAGATATATATACATATATGTGTGTGTATATACACACAATACACAAGATAGTTATTATACAATGCATAAGGTTTTTCCTGGATTTATAAGTAAATGGTGGCAAGTTGGTTATATAAATTTATATTATCTATAGAAAGATACACATGATGTATATATATAAAGTTACCTGTGATTGTTTTTGAAAGGAGATAGGTGTAAAAATAAAATAAAGAGTTCTTCTAGAGTATGCTTCTGGAGTATAATACATACTACTTCTCATTTGGAGAGCTCCTGTTTCTTTATCAGTTTGGAAAATGACACCCGAAGTTGACATCTGACTATAGTTTAGAAGTTTGGAGAAAGAGTATATGCTAGATCTTTGCTGTCCAGTATGATAGCCAATAGTCACATACGGTTATTTATATATAATTTAAAATTTTTTAATTAAATAATTTAAACATACAGTTTTTTGGTTACTATAGTCATAGTTCAAGGACCTAACAGCCACAATTAATTAGACAACATAGGTAGAGAAGATCACTGTCATCCCAGAAAACAGTCACACACAGCATTGCCCTAGACAGCTCCTACTCAGGCTGGAAATGTTAAGTGAAAGTAGAAAAAAAAAATAACTGAAGGATTTCTGAGGTAAAATTAATTGCTTTCAAAGCAAGAGCTCTTAGAAAAGTTAGAAATAAATTTTAATGAATTTCCCTTAAGCAGTTTGTACTGGCTTGTAAAATACAGTCGTATCTTTCTGAAAGCCCCTTTCTCCTCAGAGAATTCTATTTATAGATATATGAAATTTTCCTGATGTTTTCTACAAGGTAAATTGAATAACAAATTCAGAACCTGCCATTAAATTGAAGGATGCAGTTATAATAAAATTGGACTTAAAAATGCTAGGTTTAAAGATTTATCTCAAAAGTATGTTCTTGTTTAGAATTTAGGGTTTTCTATTAAAAATGGGTTACACAGATAAGACCTCTATCCCTTTCATCCCTGTTTATTTTTATATGGGACTCTTTTCACATCTTTTCTTGTTACTAGACGGGATATTGGAAAGCCAAGCCAGAAGGTACACTTTAATTTCCCTCAGAATAAAGTTGAAACTCCACATGAAAACTTTTAATGATATAAAATCATCCATTTGACATGTTTTCACTGATCCTGTCCTTTGTGCTAAATCTCATGCTGGATTCTGATGGGAAGGAGGAGGAAGCGTTATCTGGGAGAAGGAAGGCACTGAGCAAGACAGAGTGTTATGGGTAGAGGTAATGGTTTGAGGAAGGGACAGAGGGAAGAAATGTATGTAGAACTTCACATGACTCAGCCTGGCCAAATTATGATGTAATTAGCTCTATGTGCATTTTATGTAGAGAAATGGAAGCAGAGTAGAAGCGTGTTCATGTTGTTGTGGAGAGTTACTATCAGAGAACAGAAAAGCAAAAACAAAATTCCTTGAGTGTGAACCCACTGTTTATCCCAGTAAAACTTCATTTCCCTGAAAGACAGGACGCATCTAGACATAACACTCATCAGAACCACCTCTGAGACGTGGGAAGTAGAGAAATTCTTTGGTATGTCAGATTAATGACTTGGCTTCAAAGGTATGACTGTTGGGTTGAAAAAGGTTGCACAGGATGGGGCACTAGATTTGAAATCGGAGCAACTGTGCCCAAATTCTAGCTCTGTTTCTAGTAGCTGTGCAAACTCTGACCTGTCTTCACACTCTGGGTCTAATCTAAGGGTTTTAATCTGTAAAGTAGTCCTAAAAACAGCAATAGCCAGCTCATGCAGAGGCCGTAGATGAACTGGATTTTCAGAGCTTCCATATAATCTAGAGTTTTATGATATTCCCTAGAGGGTACACATGGGTATATCCCAAGAGATGAAACCACATATGAATAGATGAAGAATCATGAAGAAGCATTTGGGGACAGATGAGAATGTTACTGTGGCAGGAAAATAGGATGTAGCTATCCGTATGTCTACCATGTCAAGTGGGAGTTGGCGAGAGTGGTGAGAAAGGAAGCTGAAGAAATATTTTGAGGTCATTGGACCGAGGACACCTCAAGGAGGGAAACTTGATAGGATCTCTGTGTAATTGATGCCAAGCAGTGAGCCCACACACTTACATCCATGCTTTTGAAATACATAGTTGGTTGGAAAGATAGATGAGTGAATGAGTGGATAGATGGATATTGAATATATATTAACTGAAGCACTGTGTCTAAGGCTCCTAGTTTTAGTTTTATTCTTGGGCCAGTTAAGATTCTAGAAGTGTTTTAAAGCAGGAACATCATGTGGCCAAACTTGTATTTTCAGAATATAGATGTCCGTGTTTCAGAGAACTGGCTGGAACAAGGGGAGATCATAGGCATGGCAATGACAGGGAGGTTTTTATATATTCTAGATAAGAGATGTTGAGTCCTGTAAGTGGGAAAGTAGAGGAGAAATGGAATTTAAGACCGTTTCAGACAGAGGGAATAAAATGTGTAAAGATGTTTTTATGGGGCAGGAGACAGAGACGTGTGAGCCATATGAATCTCTTCATCTGGAAAATAATGAGAATTTGTCTAAATCATTTCTAAATCTATTCTGATGTTAAAATACATGACTTGATGTTATCACTGCAGCAATTTTTTCTCCAGGTAATTCTCTAATAATCTGTCCTTTTCCACTAGAACTATGTTCTGTCTTCTCCATTAACCCTCTTTGGGTTGTAATTGACTGTTCATTTGTTTATACCCCCTGCTAAGCTGCTTACTCTTTAAAGGCAACCACTATATCTTCTTTGTTCTTTTATCCCCAGCATCTAAAATAAATGCCTAACATTTAGTTGTTTCTCAAAAAAGATTTCTGCAATAATACATGAATAAATGAATGAATGAATTTCTGACAGGGAAATCCTGTGGCTCTCTCAGGAATTTATAGCTGTGACCCAAAGTGCTGAATACCTTGATTTTGGTCTCTTTTCTGGCATCATCTCTACATTTTCTGTTATGCTGGATTCTGGGGCACTAAGACCCTTTGGAATGACTGGAAACTTCTGGCACCAACTTTTTTCCTTGGATATTGTCTTTTCCTCCAAAGCAATGTCTGAGAAAAAAGAACCTGCAAGGCTACTTCCTTCTCTGTACCATCCTTTCCTAGGGGTAGGTAGACAGGGGAGGGCTTTTCCTGAGATCTGAGAACTGCAAGCATGCCTCAGGTTCAGGAGACACATCAACTCTTCACCAAAACAAAAATGTTATGGGATGTCACATATAGAAAGCAAAGCAAACAAAAAACAAAGCCTAATGAACTTGATGCTTTGTCGGTTATACTTCAGGATTACTTTCCTATGAGATGATGTTCTTGGGTGATTATGGGTAAGTCAGGAGATACATAGTCACATTTGAAGTACCAATTCATCTCTATTGCAATAATTGAATTGGAGGTGAATGAAAACTATATTGTAAACATCATGTGGTGCTTTACATCTTTTTAATAGCCAAGTTCCCTGGTTTCAAATAAATGAAGTTCATTGCCCTGAATATTGAAATAAAGATATTTCAAGACAGATTCTCTACTATATGCTTTAATGAATTATTTCACACTAGGGATCTGTAAAATAAGTACCTTTAAGAAGCAGCAGTTTTGTTTTAATGGAATTTTATATTATTTTTTGACTGAATAAAAACTTACTACTTTCCAAATTTACATTTGAGATTTATCTGACTTTGTCCATTTATTTAAATTCTTAGGTACTGCTGTGAATATGACATTTATTAATACTTCACTTTAGTTTTGTTTGTTTTGCTTTGTTTTGATTTCAGAGATAATGTGTCTAAAATGAGAACCTGGGATGGATGCTTTAATGTTACCAGTATCCCAGCAGAACAGCTCTCAAACCCTAAGGGTTAAGGCACAAAATGAACATATGATACATGAAGTTAGCGACTTGCTAGGGCAAGATTAGGTTATTTCAAAGATTAAGCATTCCCTAGACCAGAAACTAGATTCAGTAATAGAGTTTGTGTCTGTTCTAACGAGTGACCCCATTAACAACCAAAGAAAGAATTAATCCACAAAGAGGGCACAGTCCATTGCAATGTAAGAAAGAGGTCTCCAAAGATGAATGTGTTGACTTGCTCTTCCAGTAACGTGCACAAGAATGGGTCCCTGGGAGACTGCCTCAGCTTGTATGCTCTGATGACAGAGATGTGTGATGTAGCCATTATGCATTTATGGTCCTAACCTGATGCCGTGGGCCATTAAAATAGTGCTTTGAATTTTCACTCTTCTGATTCAGTGTGTACAGAGCAAAATCGGATTAAAATTTGGTTATCTATTACTGCATGATAAACTACCTCACTGCCTCAAAACTTAGTAGCTTAGAATAACAACTAATAGTCATGGTTTTACTGGCTGACCAGAACAGTGGGGAAGTTTTCACTTGAAGTTTCTCATGGTAGTTGAGGTTGGGGACATCTGAAGGCTCATCTGGACCGGATGTGCATGATAGTCTCTTTATTCCCACATTGGTCAAAGACTTCATTTGGGTCACTGGCTGAGCATCTCTTTCTCCTTGTGGCTTTGCCATGTATCTTGCTTGGTTTTCCTCACAGCATGGTATTCTGAGGTAAGTCAGACAGCTTACATAACTCTTACCTTTCCAGAGACAAATTCCATAAATCTAGGTGGAATTTGCAAGACGTTTCATGACATAGCTATTGAAATCATAGAACTTCACTTTTGTCATGTTCTATTAGAAGTCAAAGGGCCAAACCAGCAAGCCCATTGGAAGCCTTCTTTGCAGATTAGATACAACTGAGGGTTAAAAGCTAGAGCAATTTCTTAAGGTACTTAGCCTAGAAATAACACCCACTTTTCCTGTTTATTTATTTCCAGATTAATTATAAAAAAATACAGAGACATGTACAAAAACGATACAAGCATTTTAGAATATTGTTGAGTGGAAAGTAAATCTTACCATTGCGAGCTTTCCTAATTTCATCTCCTTCATCACTTGTAAGCGTCCTTGGTTGCATTTTTCATCATAATTATGGAACAAAACAACGTATTTACAGTTCTCTTGCTTGATTTATCACTTTAGAAAATATATTCGAACTCCTATCTTCAGAAATGGATAAATTGATGTCCTTTATGTGATTTTTTCATCTTCCTTCCACACAAATTTTATTGTACTTTTATTTTGTTTATTGCTCTCTTCATCATTTTTCACAATATATTTGGCTGTCAACAGACATGCTTAATTAAAAGTATGGGTGTTTCTTGGTTCATTACTATTAAAATAAAGGAAATTTTTATACTTTACAATTTCTAACTTTATGCTTTATGGTAATGACTTTTTATATTTCAAGTGTGGTAATATTTAAAATATGTCTAGAACTACAATGAAGTCTTGAGGCTTTAGTATATATATTGATTTTAAAATTTGTGAGGGGAGGTGTATAGATTTTTTTAACATATTATAATCTGTAAGTGTTAGTCTGTACCATATGGTATAATTGGCCCCATATGAAAAAAAAATAGTAATCATGTGTCATCAAACCTGTACCATACCACCTGACTGAGAATATTTCAAGGTCAAGATCAAACAGATGTCTTTTTTTAACACCGTATTTTTTTCAAAATTATAATCTTTATTATTTGGGCTCTTTGTTTCTTGTATGGAATTTTTACTGTTGTGTTTTTTTTTTATTAACATATAATGTATTCTTTGCTTCAGCAGTTTTTTACTGTTTTTTTTTTTAAGATTTATTTATTTATTTGAGAGAAAGAGCACATAAGTTGGGGAGAGAGAGGGAGAATCTCAAGCAGACTTTGCACTGAGCACAGACCTCAATGTGGGGCTCCATCTCACGATCCTAAGATCATGATCTGAGCCAAAATCAGAAGTCAGGTACTTAATTGACTATCCCACCCAGGCACCCTTGGAATTTTTATTGTTTTATAATGTTTTTCTTTTTGACTCTGTTCGCTCTTATGCAGCTCTTCAAACCCCATATTGATGGCGTTAGTTAAATTAAGATATATTTCCATTTCTTGGTGAAAAAATTATTTCTGAAGCTCTTTGACTTCTTCTGGTAGGTAGCCGCTAAGATGGTGCCAAATGATCTCTATCCCCTGGCATTACTCCTTACATAATTCTTTCTTCTTAGGGGTGCACTGCACTTGTTTGCTTCTGATGGATATTATGCTGAAAGTGATGGTATGTCATTTCTAAGGTTAGGTTATAAAAATCATAGTTTCGGGCGCCTGGGTGGCTCAGTGGGTTAAAGCCTCTGCTTTCGGCTCAGGTCATGATCTCGGGGTCCTGGGATCGAGGCCCGTATCGGGCTCCCTACTCAGCGGGGAGCCTGCTTCCCCCTCTCTCTCTCTGCCTGCCTCTCTGCCTCCTTGTGATCTCTCTCCCTCTGTGAAATGAATGAGTGGAATCTTTTAAAAAAAAAAAAATCGTAGTTTCTACTTGAGGTATTCTGTCTTGGGTTGCTTATCTTGGAAAAAATCACCTGCCATTCATGAGGGAGCCATCTAGAGAGGCAGGCTGGTAACTGTATAAGCAAGAATGTCTCCCATTTGAGCCTTCACATGAGACTGCTGCCAGAACCAACAGTGACCCTGAGTGAGTGACCTCATGGGTGACCTTGAACCAGGAATCCTCAGCTAAACTGCATTCAGATTCCTGACCCACAGAGTTAATACATATTTGTTGTTTTAAATTACTAAATTTGTAGAATAATTTCTTTTACATAGAAATACATCATTCGAACAGATGTTGTTACATCAGAATATTGGTTCTTGGACTAGGGAAGCCAAGAGGGGTCACCCTCATTTAAAACCTCTTAGTTACAACTTAGTTCTATTTATAAGGGTTTGGCATTACCCTTTCCCATAGATTATTTTATTTGGTCCATCCAACCCGGTGTTACTGCCCTTATTTTATGAAAAGAGATATTTAAGCCTGTATGTAATACTAAGGGGTTTATTATTCAGGGATTCTCAGACTGAAATACTAGAACATGGATTGTTTTACTCCTAACCCATTTGGTACAAACAGTGCCTAGAATAATGTTTTATAACACTTTGAAAACATTTGATAAATATTTCAAAATTAATAAAATGAAATATTGCTGTTCAACAGCAGCCACACACAACAAAAACCCCACAAGATTTTAGCACCTGGAAGTGAGGTACTATTAAAACAGAAACTTGAACTGTGAGAGTGTTTTCGAAACAGGATCAGGCAGCAGGCTTTGAGGAGAGTGTTAGTGAAGGTATTAAGTGAATTAAAGTAGTTTTTAATAAAAGACTCATGTTCTCAGTTAAGGCTGTGGCTCTTGGGGGCTTGTGGGAGGGGGTATATATGATTGGAAAATGGAGGCGAGGGTTACTTGTAATTTAGTGGCAGAAACCTAGCAACTCTGTTGTCTGCAGTAACATGGAAAGTAAAAAGTGTGCCTGATGAACTGAATGATCTAGCAAAGGTGATTGCCATGCAAAATGGTAAAAGTGATGTCTGATTTCTAGTTGATGCTTTTGGTAAAATCCAAGAGGCAAGAAGTAAATTGAGGGAAAGATGTAAGGAGTCAGAAATTGATGTTAAGAAAAATTTTCACTTTTATAGATGACTAATAATACTTAATTAGGAAACAGCTTCCAAGCAAAGATTAAATCCAGGGCTTAACCAGAAATGCACATTCCAAAGATGAAGTCAAGGGTACAATGGAAAAATAATTTTTTTAATCTCCAAAAGGTCTAAGTTGATATATCAGGAAGAAGAATAAAAGTATTACTTACAAATCTCAAACAACAGAGATGTTAGGAAGGGCTTCTCTCAAAGAGATTTTTGAGTATGGTTTTTAATAGAATGCAGCCCAAGAGAATTCCAAGGAGGCTCTATCTTTAAGAAATGCCCACCAGCTTGGATTGAAGGGGACAAAACATTAAGAATGAGGAAGGAGTCTTAGACTCCAGGATCCTACCAGCAAAAAGTGGGCTGAGAAAGTTGGTTAGTCACCAATACATGATACTTTTCATGAAAAAGGAAAGATGACACAGGGACAGAAAGGAGAGTCCTTCAGGTAGAACCAAGAGCTATGTAAGGAAAATGATTTCTAGATCTTGAGACCTAATCAAGGAACCTCCAACATTTGCCAGGCTGGATTTCAGAATTTCTTTGGAGTAGTACCAGCCCTCTGCCTTCCATAATTCTCCCTCTTTGAATAAGAGTGTCCAGAGCGGTTTATCCTTCCCTTGTCCCTGTGTTGTGCATTGGTGTGTGTGTGGGAAGACAGTGTATCTTTCTGGTTGCACAGTTCTGCAGATGGTTAGAAGAACCCCATCCAGGGAGCCTCTTGACACATGGCACAGATATTGATGACGATTCTGAACTTTGAGCTGATGCTGTGAAAGGATGTCACTTCCAAGATAAGGTCACAGAATACCTGTGGCTTCCATCTTGAGTGTTTTCTTTTGTTCTTCATGGATCGCTCACCCTGGGGGGAGCCAGCTTCAATTTTGAGAGGCAACTCTGTGGAGAGGCCCATGAGGTAAGGGACTGTGACCTGCCATTAGGAGTATAAGTGAACACCCAGTGAAGGTGGAGGTTGAGCTGTTGGCCAGGACTGCAGTCTTATTTGGAGGCTCAATTTACCAGGTTCAGAGGAAATCTACTTCCATGCTATGAATGTACTCCGGATCCTAAGAAATTGTGTAACGTAATACATATTTATTGTTTTGGGGTAGTTTCTTATGTAGCAATGGACAAGTACCACAAGTATGAGGATGCTAACTGAGGTGGCAAATGTCAAAGAAACTCTTGTTTCATAGAGGAAGGTAAGTCCTCTGCTTTCAGCATATAAATCTCTGGGGAGGAGGTTGGCCAAATTGCACATGGAAATCAGAGTTTATCTAGGAGGAAAGCAGATGATATTACATATCTTACCTCTTCTCCTTGAGACCTAGAGTTAGAAGACTTTATCTAGATGGACTCGTATTATCCCTGTTTGTGGCCCAGTGGCATTACATGCAACAGAGTGACTGAATGTTTGGGCAAGAGTAGAGAGAATAAAGACCTGTAGAGTGACTCTTACTAGGATGGGGTGAATGGAAATCAGTGTCTGGTTCACTAGAATGAGCTGTTAAAAGAGCTCCAAATCACTCATCTGGCAGAATATGAGAAATAAGTTCCACTGTAAGCCTAAATTGGGCTGTAATATTCTGCCCTGCCTCATAATACCTGGAACAAGGAATTGAATCCTAGTTATTATGTTCTTGAAGAAGCTTTCTTAGAGTGCCACCCTGTTTGCAACACTGTTCATTAGAGACACATTTCCCAGTGGATAGGGCACAGTCGGAGGGCATTACATGCAGATGCGTCCTTCCTTCCTCCCAAATATTTGAATGTCTACAGTCTTATGGTTTCTGGTTTATTTGCAGAAGTTACAGCAAAAAGCAGAACAGATCCTGCCCTTATCCTCATAAGGCTCTCTTACTGTTCATGGATCTTGGGCTCTAGCTCTTTCTAGAAGAGTCCACTTGGATCCCATGGCCACTGTTGACTTGTGAGAATGGCTAAACAGAGAAATCGCAAAACCTTTGATCCTGAGGGCCGTGGTCAGTTGGCCTGAGTTTAATTTTCACTGAACTGAAAACTGAATGACTGCTACTTCTCTAGGTGAAATCATGCTCTGGCACAAGGACAAAAACAGGCGGGGGATTGGGGATTAGCTGTTGTTCTTCAGCAGTGCTCTGCTAAGACCGGTTTCCATTCAGCAGCCAATGGCCGCTCTCATAGTCAGTCGGGGGCTGAGACAGAACCCAGTTGGGCTGTGCTCTCTGCTCAGGACTCTCTGAAGCGCTTAGGCATTCTTTAACATAGAAAGCACAGGACCTGGGAGCTTGGAAGGAAGGCAGGCTCTTTGTGCTTACGTTTCTGTCTGGTGGGCTTCTGCATCTCACATTGCAAACTAAAAGTTGCAGATCAAACTGCAACATAGTCCATCCCAGTTATATATAAAAATTATTGGGCATATTAAATCCTGATTCTGAAGCTAGATCAATTTAATTTATTAAAATGCCCTCAAGAAGCATATTCCTGATTAAATGAAAACCTGCTTTAATGAGCCTAAGTGAAACATTCTTTGTGGGTAAACATTTATTTTACAAGTATATTCACACACACACACACACACACACACAAACACACACAGAGGCATGCACACACACAAAGAGCTTATTCAGCCCAGGTTAGGTTTAAAAAAAAAGACTGTATTTGCAATGACAGAGCAAAATATTTTAAAAATGTATACAAGCACATTCATAACCTTTTGAGTCAAATCCATATGGCAAATAATATAGCAAGGCAAATATTTTGCAAATGTTTATGCCCTCCTCCCTGTAGTTGTTTAAGTGTTCACTAAGATTTAGCAACTGGCAGTGGTTTTTGGAAGTGTTGGCCAAGCAAGCACTTTGCTGTCACTGACCAAAGTGAATGCAAGTTTCATTGCCAGTGGTGCAGACTAACATTTCCATAAAGGTGTGTTTACCAGGAAGTAAATATCTGTAGTTAGAACCTAAGAGATGCCGCTGGCTGGGTAAAGTGATGCTTGTTATTTTTGTCCTTGTGTGAATTCCAGCATATTTTCTTCCTGAATAAAAAGGGTGCATATAAAACCTTGTTATATAGCGTGGGTATTTGTTAACAACTCACTTTCTCTTGGATATTATAGATTAAAACAGTACCTTTGCTTGGTTCATAGACTTGACAAATAGTTGTCCTTAAGGAACTACACTGCAAACATGTCTCACTTGAATCATCATCTAGCATGCTGGACTATTTGAGTATAATTTCTGCAAATAAGTATTTTTAATTTTCAGGGCATCTGGGTGGCTCAGTGGGTTAAGCATCGGCCTCTGACTCAGGTCATGATCTCAGGGTCCTAGAATTGAGCCCTGCATTGGGCTTCTTGCTCAGTGGGGGAGCCTGCTTCCCCCTCTCCCTCTCCCACGCCCCTGCTTGTGCTCTCTCCCGCTCTCTCCCATTCACTCTCTCTCGCAAATAAATAAAATCTTTAAAAAATTAAGTGTTTTTAATTTTCCAAGTTGTCTTGAAAATTTGGGTAAAATATGCCAGTTTTGCACCATTTTATAATTCATCTCAATCTTGTCCAGAGGAGGAAATATTCTGTGCTTTCATTGCTGCCACTTTTAAAACGAGAACAGGAAACTCAACACCCATAAAACAAATAACCCAGTCAAGAAATGGGCAGAAGACATGAACAGACATTTCTCCAAAGAAGACATCCAAATGGCCAACAGACACATGAGAAAGTGCTCAACATCACTCGGCATCAGAGAAATACAAATTAAAACCACAGCGAGATACCACCTTACACCAGTCAGAATGGCTAAAATCAACAAGTCAGGAAATGACAGATGTTGGCGAGGTTGCGGAGAAAGGGGAACCCTCCTACACTGTTGGTGGGAATGCAAACTGGTGCAGCCACTCTGGAAAACAGTATGGAGATTCCTCAAAAAGTTGAAAATGGAGCTACCCTACGACCCAGCAATCGCACTACTGGGTATTTATCCTAAAGACACAAAGGTAGTGTTCCTCAGGGGCACGTGCACCCGAATGTTTATAGCAGCAATGTCCACAATAGCCAAACTATGGAAAGAACCTAGATGTCCATCAACAGATGAATGGATAAAGAAGATGTGGTATATATATACAATGGAATACTATGCAGCTATCAAAAGAAACGAAATCTTGCCATTCGCAACAACATGGATGGAACTGGAGGGTATTATGCTGAGCGAAATAAGACATTTTCTTAAGCTTTTATGTGTTCTAACATGAGGATTGGACTCACGTGATTTCATTTTCCTTCCTCACTAACCAATCAAATGATGAGATATTTTACATATTAGAAAGCAATGCTTTAGAGGGCATATCACATATTTAAATCTGATAGTTCATTTTCATAATACATATATTAAAGAGGAAAGAAAATAGTTCAGGTTTAATCACATCTCATGAATTTCTAACCATAAGAAGAAGAGAAGATAGTACATTAGGATGAAACACCCAGTGCTATTTTAAGGCTATTTTAATTTTGGGAAAGGTACATCACTTTGCAGGTTGGATACTCTTGTTTCATTTCTGTAGTTAATGAGTTAAAATTGAGTTTAAAAGGAAGATTATCAGTCTCGTGACTGTTTGGGGCAATTTGCACATATCTGGACACAGAGACCTTTTTTCTTTTTCTGTTCCCCCCCCCCCATCTTAAAAGCACTTTCTGTGCCCTGAAGATAGAGAATCTGTGATTTTGTTAATGGATTATCTACATTTATAATTATTGAGTCACTTGTTTCCTGCTTTGAGGGAATACCTCTGCCTAGCTCTGAGGGAAGGGAGGAGCTTTTCTCAGAAATAAATTTCTGTTAAAGTATGCATGAAGTCTGTTGGTGTTAATGCCTCTCTTGATCCTAATAAATTATAACCTAAAAGGCTATAGTCCCTTTCATTGCATTCTAGTCCTTTATTTCTTCCAGTGTATTGAGAGATAATTGACATAGATTACTGTAAAAGTTTAAGGCATAGAGCATGATGGTTTGATTCACATATATTGTGAAATCTTCAATTTCTCTTTTACCCTGGGTAGCGTAGGCATAGTACATGTAGCTTATGTAACACTACTGAAACTCAGTGAAGGGTCAGGACTGAGAAGGAGCACCACCAGAATAACATGTCACTAATTGCTTATCACCAGCTGACATGAAAAATGGCTGGGCTGACAGTGGGCTGACAGTGAGCCTCCAGCTAAAGAAACTTTCAGCTAAAAAGTATCAAAGCTGGGATGAGACCCAAAACCCCTCCACTGTGTCAGATTTTAAATGAACAGGGAATCTATAGATTCTCTTTGTATGTATGGAATGCTTTTCACTCATGCCTCCTTTATTTTGATGAGTTCAAGCCTTCTCCCCTTGTCTTTGGGAAGGTTTAGACTAATGATGCTCACCTACCACGCCCGAACAGAATGTGAACACATCCATCTCACATATGTGAAGTAACAGGAGGAATCTTCTTCTTCCATTGAATTCAAACTGACAATGACTATAATCCCTTATAGCGGTATTCTTCTGGGGAAAGGCATCACAATAGGTATTTTCTTCCATATTCGTAGCTAAGACTTGGACAAATCTGCATTTATGCTCAGTTTTCCTGAATTCATTTTACATGATCATATCACACTGATAAGAATGACATTAATATAAAAGAGCAATTTTTCCACCAACAAGTGTCAGAAAAATTTGACTGAAGAAGTGTTTCTTATTTGATCACTGATGGAGTAATAATGGAGGGAGGGAGAGAGGGTAAAAAGGAAGGGGGAAGGGAAGGAAAGAGAGAGAAAGAGGAAGGGAGGGAGGGAAAGGGGGAGAGAGAAGGAAGGAAGGAAAAGAAAGAAGAAAGGAAGGAAGGAAGGAAGGAAGAAAAGATAGAAAGGAAATAAATTCTTCTTTCTTTAAAGGGTATGGCTTTGTGTTCTAGGTTGAGATATGCCATTTTTGAAGGTCTGGCTAAATCATACCTGGGCAGTTAGTCTTCATGTTACCTAAGAAAGAGAAGAAAAAAATAAATATTACAATGGAAAAGTGTGTTCTTCTATGCAGGTGATGTCTATCAGAATGGGAAAAGGACAGTTTGTAGGATTATTCAGGTGGCCTAGACCAGAGCTCTGGCTGAGTACTGCCCCTTGGAGATGCATGACCCGGTGTGCTGAGTCCTGGGACAGGACTCGGAGAGATAGTGTCCAGGAGGTGGTGACGGACAGGAGTGCCAGCGAAGCCCTGCAGTGCAGGACCTCGTGTAATGCAGATGATCACCTGAGGCCAGGGCCCTCCTCTTTTAAGCTTGCAGGATATCCTAAACCTGGGCATTCTGTGGGATCTCATATTTTATCTCTAATCCTTGCGAAAACCATTTTAGATAAGTTCCTCTTGATGGTCTTACATGTCTTTATGTATGATTATATTACTCATTCTGTCAGTACTCTAGTTATTTAGTCCTGCCTTAGCTGATTCAGTATTTATTTTTTGCCCACTGTGTGCCAAGCTCTGCTCTAAGTGTTGAGAGTAAGTAAGAGAAGCAAAGTCTCTGCCATCTAAAAAAGGAAGACACTAAACCAAACTAATGGTTTACTATGTGTAAACCATTACACATAGGTTTTGTCTCCTTGGTGGGGCATTTTTACCAACATCTACAGGTTGGCTCTCTTCCAGTTTCATGATCTGGTAGGCAAAGTGGTATTTGCCCCAGCTGTATTTGTAATAAGCCTGGGACTGTCTTGACTTTGAAAAAATGCTCAACCTTGGGAATTTACCAGGAGGATAAGGTCACTCTAATTGGTCCAGACTGGATCCATCAATCACCTCTATGCAAAGCACACAGGACTAGATTTTAGTGGGAGGCGGAGCCTGAAGGAGATACATGCCAGGCAGACCAACATAGCTACCAGACATAATTCTTACAACAAGTCAGAAAAAAACAAAACCAAACCTCATACTTCTGCATTTTACAAAAAACTTAATTTTGTCTTAAAGGCATTAAGTACCTTATCTATATTCACTCAGCTTATGGAAGTGGGATTCAAACCCTGTTCTTTTTTAAGATTTTATTTATTTATTTGACAGATTACAAGTAGGCAGAAAGGCAGGCAGAGAGAGAGGGGGAAGCAGGCTCCATGCTGAGCAGAGAGCCCGACACAGGATTCGATCCCAGGACCCTGAGATCATGACCTGAACCGAAGGCAGAGGCTTCACCCACTGAGCCACCCAGGCGCCCCTCAAACCCTGTTCTAACTGTTAGAAATCTGGTGCTCTTTTTGCTGTGCTATGTGATTACCATGATGCCTGGAACATGATTGCTCCTAAGAAATAGTCACTGAATAAATACATGAGTATCAGACTATATGTAGCTAGGATAATCCAAAAAAGAAAAAAAAGCTATGCAGTTTTTACCCAGAATTTAAATTGGAATATATATAAGCCTATGAATTTTTAGATTTGAGATGAGAATACTTAACAAGATTTATGTATAAATATGTATATGAACACACTGTGATATACTTGGGGAACTATGAATACAAAAGTACAAAAATAATTACTTCAGTTCCCATGTAGAAAGTGCTATTTTCAATTTCTTACTTAGAGAAGACTTTTTAAAAAGAAAAGTTTTGAAGTTGCCAAAATCACTTGTATTTTGACAGAATGAATCAGCAAAATGTACTCTACTGGCATATGGAGAATAATTTCCTCACTGAAATGGCTTGTACTGGTTAATTGGGACATTTTCCACTGTTGTCTGGACTGTTCTGCACCTTCTTCTTAGCTTGTGTCTTATGGTGGTGAAATTTATGCATTAGTTTTGACTGGCAGTTTTTGCTTGTTTGTGGCCATCTGTGAGGAGGAGCAGATGTTCTAAATATTGACTGCAGAAGCTTACCTGTGGTGTCTCAGGGTAGACAGGTGTGCTCCTGAGAACTACTTCACAAAAAACCCAGCCTCAGATGGCTTAAAGCCAAGGATAGCCCTACTTGGAGAACCCGTGGATATGCCTCGGGTCATGGGAAGGTAGTGACAGAAGGATGCAAGATCAGGAGCCGATGTTACTTGGGGAATCGCTTCAGGCACTCAAAGTTCATTTTTCCTGCTTTCCTTCAGTCTGTTCTATCAGAAGTCAGCAAACATTTTCAGTAAAGGGCCTTTTCTATAAAGCCTACAATGTTTTAGTCTACAACCATAGAGTTGCTGTGGTGACTACCTCACTCTTTTGTGGTGCGAAGGTAGGCAACACAGAAACAAGTACAAATGACAGTGTCCCCCCCCCCAAAATTAATTTGCAAAATCTGATGGGGGACCCTTTTTGGCCTGTTGGCCCTATTTGGCTGACCCCTGGCTTATATGTAGGCTGTTAATACATCCGTGTCACCTTTTTACATTTCTTAGACTGCTCACTCTATGGCGTGCTCTGTACTGGATAAGGAAAAAAAAATGTGATGATGTCATTTGCTTTGGGGGCTATATATCTAACATAAAAGCCTGGGCAAAAGGCCATGGTGTTGCATATGGAATGCAAACATAAAGGTTTTCCAGAGTTTATGGGAGAGACCTCAGCTCACCTCATCATGTGAGAAGGCAGAATCTAAACAAAAACTTGAAGAATGGGTTGTAAAGCAAGAGCTTAGAAAGTTTTAAATGTACAGGGGATAGCAAAGAACTCAAGTTCAAAGGAGCAAAAGTAAGGACCTAAGTGAAAGTCATCATGACTTGCATTTTAAACAGTATGAAGAAGTTTGGGTTCAGATTGTGTAGGGCCTTGAGTGCTGGATTAATGACTCTGGGTTTTATTTTTAAGCAGTGAGGGGCGGGGATGGGGGTGGTTTGGAAAAAAGGGGAATGATGTAAACTTTACATCAAGAAGCTGGATGCTTAACATGTAAGTAGTTTGGATTGGCCTGCAGAGAGCTTGGAAGTAAGGAGATGAGGAAGTAATTAATTGGAATTGTCCAAATAGATGGAGTAAAGACTTAAAGTGTTGCCAAGTGGTCTGTCTATAGAATATGAATATTATAATATGTCTTATATTGAATATTATAATATGACTATTTTACAAATGATATATCATTAATATTATATAAATATGAATGTCAACATTGTATGAATATGAATTATGAATAAATGAATTATATGAAGGAATATGAATAATAGGAATTATTCATATAATATATGAATATTATAACATGTATTACATTGATATATAATATGAATATGAATTGATAATATGAATTAACTATGAATCATTAATATATGATTAAAATATATATTATATGTTATATACAAAAGAAAAAAAAGAAATTAACAGGAAAGACAAGAGTTAGCATGATTAAATATTAAGGAAAGTCAGAAGTCAAGCAAGACATTTAGGGGCCAAGCTTGGAAACTAGGGGAAAAGTATTCATATTTATTCATATTTAAAGAAATAGAGATGTCATGGGGTAAGGCCAATTTTGGCAGAAATCTGATTAATGTAGCATTGAATATATGACACATAATAGAAAAGAAAAAAAAAAAAGAAACGTTGAGTCCAGTGACATGAGGCATTCTGCACACGTAGAGAGCTTCTTATCTTTGGGAATTGCATAATGGGAAGATGTAACTGAAATTGCCTTACTCTTTTATAATAAATTATTAGATCAATGACTTAAATTACACTACCAATCTTATGCGATCAGTCATCAGTCCCAAAGAGCAGTAAATTCTCTTGTTTATTTTATAAGAGAAAGTACATAGGTGAGTGGATGTGATAGACAGTATTGAAAGTTGAATTAAGGCATGATCTTCATGTAATATATTTTATTAACTGTCAGTGATCATTGTTTTAAAGATTAATGGCTATCTCCTGGTTTAAATTACAGTACATTTCATTACTAATAGCGATCAAATGATATAAAATTGTAAAAGCTACATCAGTCTAAATCATGTCTAATAAATTGGGGCATATGTTTTGATAAAGAACAAAAAGAAACTGAGCTAAATCATGAATTTTGTAATTACTGGCTGACATGGGAATAAAATGCTAGGTTGGATTTTCAGACCTATGTTTTTAATTAGTAGTCATTGGTAATGTCATTTAGTAATCAAATTTAATTCTAAATTGAGATGTGGGGACACTTGTATTTTTCAAGTGACAAAGAACATTGGTTAATGAGGGATAACATTCAAAAATGACATTTTAAATGCTTTAACTGCTTAATAATTGATAGAATTTCAATAGAATGTGTTTTCTTTTTCCAAAAGGTTTGGAGAATATCCCAGATGTTGTAAAAATTAATTCTAAGATCACTCTGTGTTGTGAATGAGCACCAATAGAATCTATGTTTTATAGAATGAGGCCTTGCTACAGATTACTTTAATAAATAGGGTGTCCAATTTTCCCCCTAACTCCCCAAAAAGCACAATTTGAAGTACACAAGGGAATCTCTGTATCCATCCCTCAGTTTTGGTGCTTTTTTCTGTGACTCTTAGGTTTGCAGAGGATGCAATACACATGGGAGGTATAAGAATTTTACTTTGCATCTGAAGATGCAAATGCATTGGTGAAAATAGGATTTTCTTTGGAATTCAGTGATAAGTTCTTAAGAGAATGAAACCAACAAATTAACAGATCTCTTAGAAAGGAAAAGGGGCAAGAATAATACTTTGAGGCTCCCTTCTCCTCAGTTGAGGTGACAGACAGACACCAACTCAGAGTTGTCTTTTTTCATGTATATGAAGATAGAGAAAAAAAATGGATTAATAAATATTCTTAAGTAGAGCCCTTCAAGGATTTGAAGAGATATGTTTTGAAAGTTCTAGGTATGTGAAGGTTGTATTCAGGGGGTCTCGTAAAGTGACAAGTGGAGTGGAGTTTAGTTGCAGTATGTCATAAGGTGGGGAGACATTTACGTTCCCAGGGAAACGAGGACAGAAGCAGAAGGCTAAACTCTATGCACCTGAAAAGCATGTAGAAGTAAAAGAAAATCCATGACCAAGTGAGTACCTCCATCAAGGGGAAAGCAGACTTATTTAATACAGATTTGAATTAAAACACTCTTATGGTTCTACAGTTGAAAAGAGTATTAAAATCACCATATGCTTGTTGGGTTAGATTTCTTGTCAAAATGAAGAGGTATATTTTTTTGCAGGATTGTGTAGGGCCTGGCAGGAGTCACCAAGCATTCATGAGTGGATGGATCATAGCCCTAACTTACAATAACTACTCACTTCTTTGTTCTCTTAACTCAACATTAATTTGTAGAAAGCCTAAAATGCCTTCCTAGATTAAAAACCCAAGTGTGGAATGCTAAACAGAGATAAGTACGGTCCTAATTCTCTCAACTGAATGAAATCATATCAGTCCATACACAAAATACGACTACTTATCCGTGCAAGAACTGCATCTGATATTTACTAATTTTGAGCTAGTAAGGAGGAGTTCTCACCTTTTTCAGATATTTCTGCTCTTAGTTCCTAATGAAAAAGAAACATCTCCATTTGGGCTAATAGGAGATGGTTTCAGAAGTCATCCACTGTGATTCTTCCAAGTGCGGGTATGCTCCTAGCTTGTCTTCCTATTGTCATTCAAACTTCTGAATCTGATTCTTGCTAAAGTCAACCAGATCCTTTTTTTTTTTATAAAAAGATTTTATTTATTTATTTGACACAGAGAGAGAGATCAGATCACAAGTAGGCAGAGAGGCAGGCAGAGAAAGAGGAGGAAGCAGGCTCCCTGGTGAGCAGGGAGCCCGATGCGGGCCTCGATCCCAGGACCCTGAGATCATGACCTGAGCCGAAAGCAGAGGCTTTAACCCACTGAGCCACCCAGGCGCCCAGTCATCCAGATCCTTAAGTCAGTCTTATGTGCAACAGCATCAGGGAAGTTTCCATAGTGCTTAGTAGAATACTTTGTCCTTGGGAGCCACAGATTGAGCCATTGTGGTAACAGAGTACTTGAATAATCATAATTGTTGAGTTCCAACTACTTAAGCCAAGGATAGAAGCTATATTTTGGAGTAGGTAGGCTTGGAGAAGAAAAAAAATTTTTTTTCTTTAGTCAGTCCTGAGTCCATTTTCCTTCTGAAACCTAACTGCTAGACTGGATGGGGTGTTCAGATATAAGGGAACATTCGAACGTAAAGGGATGCGTTTGTCAAAATAGAAGCTGATCGAAAATAGATGGATGTATGTCTTTATTGGTGGAGATGGAATGGAATCAAGGCAAGGACACAATGAGGGCAGGAAATGAGCTACTGATTTATCAGGCTGTGGAGACAGGACTGGGAAAAAAAGGAATAAGGATGGTAAGAGACTCTGGAAACAAACAAGGTCAGGTCTGGGCCGAACGATTTTCAAGGTAAGGGAAGTGGTGTCACTTGTATATATTAACTGAAAAGTCCTGTGGGTCCGGTTTCAGAAAGAAAATACTGTGCGTTTCCTTGGAGAATCATGCAGAGTCCCAGGGTAGTCTCGGGGGTTCTTGAGGTGCCCCGGGCTTACAAACCAACAACGTGTAGGCTGAGACTTAGCTAACCAAATTTCCCAAGCTTATTACAAGGCACAGCCCAGTTAAAATGCATGTGCATATTGGTGGGATTTTTTTCTTTTCTTTCTCATTTTTTAAAGATTTTATTTATTTATTTGAGAGACACTGAGCATGAGGGACAGGCATGAGGGAGAAGCAGACTCCCCGCTAAGCAGGGAGTCCAATGCGGGACTTGATCCCAGGACCCTGAGATCATGACCTGAGCTGAAGGCAGATTCTTAACCGACTGAGCCACCCAGGAGTCCCAGTTGGGAGTTTTCCAAATGACAAAAGGACAGTGATGACATCACAGCCAGATTTGCGCCTGGCAGCAGGCAATAGTTGGCCATCTCCACTTTAGTTTGCACCATTCATTTGGGCTTTGTGTTGGTGGTATTATAAAGACTAGCAGGTAACCCTAGATAGAAGGAGATGAGAACATTCAAGCAACATCCTCAAAGTACTGACTCACTTTGGGAGGAGAGCAGACTTGTGTATGCCCCCTCTTTTTTTTTTTTTTTTTAA